>JAWNNB010001795.1:1200000-1601413 GCA_035043285.1 Drosophila subsilvestris
GGTTCTCAGTGCACTAGAATCTATAAGGAAACATCTTATGAAGATGTATAAGAAGGAGTGCCGGACCATATGAATAAGTAAAGCAAAGTAAAAACTCTTTCTTAGATATTATATATTACATATGTATGATGCAGTACTTGAGCTGACTTGTGTTTGGGCTACTTGACAATTTTAAGATTCAATGTGGCTGAAGGACATTTGCATCCATAATAAACGATTTTTTATGAGAATGGCTAGTACGGCGTAGCTTTTTTTCTGCTAGTGCGGCCTCCAAGCGTTCACATCTGACCTCGTTCTTGGGCCTGCACTGAAGCTTGACTGTGTCAAATAATTCTTTCCAGGCGCATTCGTAGTCAAATCGATTTCCATGCGAACATATGTAGTAGAGCTGACAGTCCTCGCTATTGGGAAACAGACCATCCTTCGGGCAGGGTGGGGGCGGCGTTGTCGGCTCCACGTCCACCAGGACTCTATCCGGGTCGAGGGCTGCCAATATGACGCGCTCGAGGCTGTGCTTCTTTCCGCAGTTGCCGGAAAAGTCATCCGAATCGATTGTCCAGGCCATGGCGCCGCCCAGATTCTGCGACTTCAGCAGCTCAGTCTTCGCCAAGATGCTGCGCGCATTCTCGTAGCTAATCCAATGGTCGCCCTTGTAGGCATACGGCACCTGTGCCTGCTCGTCAAATTTCTGCGTCCACGTGTCTGCCTGTGGGCACCATTCGTTGTAGGTCATGAAGCCGGGCTTGTTGGTGACGGTCGTTATGAGTCCTGGACCCTTGCACCGGGAACCGACGGCGGTCTGCCCAGTTTCCCTGAGGTACGAGCGCACGAAGAGCGGAATGTTCATGATCAGCTTCGCTGGGGCTTTGCCCTGCTTTTTCCAGAGCTTGATGGACTCAACGACGTTATTTTCGCCAGAGAGCGGTGCGTTGTAGCCGAGATGCATCTGAAACGGATCCCGAGTGTCGTGGAACATAAGGTTGACATAATGCACATTCTTGACCACATTGGGAATGTCATAGCAATCCAGGGTGCTCTTGTCCGTACGCCCCAAAACAGCCACCATCAGAATAAAACCATACGCATCGATCCTAAAGGAAGAACGAGATCAGATCAGATCGGATCGAATCGATTAGTGTCGGGACAGTAGCTGTGACAGGAGCGTATGTACCTGGCCTTTAACTCTTTTAACAATGTAACAAAGTTCCTACGATCCTCGGGCTTGCCGCCGCGCTGCGTGGGATAGCGCCAGTCGATCTGGACGCCATCCAAGCTCCATTCGTATATAAATTCGATCACCGTTTCTATGAACCGCTCACGCTTGACAGAGCTCGCTGCTATGTCGGAGAAACCTCTTGGCTCCTCTAGCCATCCGCCGATCGTGCCCAGAATCATATCAACTTTATTATCTCGGAGCGAGGTAAGAGTTTCAAGTTCAGGTTCAGGTTCTCTTCGAAGCAAGGAATTGAAGCTCATAAGATCTAAGGAAGTTGGAGTTGCTTAGATAAGATTCTATCAATTCTATCCCTTCTCACTATTTTCGGTCACCAGATACCCGTCAGTGACCTTCACTTCGCCCGTCTCCCCATTCACACCGATGCCCGTGCCGTAGACCAGATGCGAGCAGAGCCGAAGATCGATGTCGCTCCAACTGAATTTGCTCGAATTCTTGTAGTAGTAAGAACCCAAATCGTATTGGCAAAATATCTTATCTGCAAACTATACTTTACTCTCTGCGATTCTCATTGATCCCGCTCTCTCTCTCTCTCTGTACTTACACTCCTTTGCCACCGCACAGCCGCAGACCATAAAGATCATCAGCACAAACGCACAATTAAGTGAGCACATGACTAGCATTATTAAAAAAATTTTACTTGAAATTTATTGGACTAAAAATAAAACATAGCTTGAGAACATCCAAAATATACTGACGTTGCCCCGTATCCCTGTATGGAGTCGGAAGCAAAGTAAACTGGATTGAAACATGAATGCAAAATATACATATGTACATATATGTATGTACATAAATCTAGAACCAACAACAGTTGGCGTAGCAGGAGCAAAGCAGTAGGAATTGCATTTTGCATCTTGCATTTTTGTTATTGCGTTCCTGTTATGTGCAAAACAAGCAGGAGACAAGCTGTATTTTATAGGTTAGAGCGGGACAACTATTGTATACAGCTGATCTGCTAGCCTTCTGCTGGTGTTTCGCTCTCAGCTCTATTCATTCTCCTACAAATTGTGACAAATTGGAAAAGAACAAATCATTGTTTTCATATTTGACTGCGTGACTCTATTAAACCATAAACTGAAACAAAATAAACAACAGGTTGGCTACCCCATCCAATTACAGCTCTACTGTGTGTGCAATGCGCAACACATCTGGATATCCATTTCAATGGAAGAGCAATGTAGGGTAAGGGATGGGGAAATTTATGGTTTCGAGAACCTGTGCATTCCCCCCACTCACCATACTCCCCTTATCAGTAGTGCAATATTGAAATTGACTCAGAGTTTGTTGAGGCTTTATCTCCGCACTCTACCTTCATGCCTGATCGCCGAGCAGTGACTAAGTTTCTAGGTAAATACTAGCTATGAGCACTAAATATTCGCTGAATGCAATCTAATCGGAAAATGTTTAGTCATAAATCTGGGATTATCATAGCATCGCTGTGGGGGTTCAGTTTTTTGGACCACTTGAAGATATCTGTGTTTATAATCTCTGAATTGATTTTATTTTTGCATTATTTTTAGTACGGACAGTTGGCCTCTTCCGGCCAATTGCAGGTTTTGGTGGATACATCGAAATGGAGGGCAGAGGTGCACTCAAAGTCATACCGGAGCCCACCGACGCACTGGTAGTATCTGCTGCAGTCGCTGCTGTGCAGGAAATAGCCATCGGTGGAGCAATCTCCAGCTGGGGATCCACCACCGCCGCTGCCACCGCCCTGAGTTGGACCAGGAGTGGGAGCAGGGGTCACACTACCACCACCACCTCCACCTCCGCCGCCGCCGCCGCCGCTCACCTCCTTGCCCAGAGCACGGTTCATGGTTTTAAGAAGGGGATAAGACTCCCCACAGAGGCCGCGGAAGTCGTCCGTCTCAATGGACCACATCATGGCACCGCCCAGGTTGCGCGACTCCACCAGCTTCATCTTAATTTCGATGCTCTCGGGATTATCGAAACCGATCCACTGGTCGCCCTGGAAGGCGTACGGGGCACCATTCTCCTGGTCGAACACCGTCTGCCAGCTGTTCAGGCAAATCTCGTGGTAGCCCATGAAGCCGTTCTCCCGCGTGTACACGCCAGCGGTGCCAGGGCCAATGCTCTCGGCTCCGGGCCAGTTCTGTGAGGCATCGGCCATCTGGTAGCTGTGGCCGTAGAAGCCAATGCCCAGGATCAGCTTCTCGGCGGGAGCACCTGCAAAGGATTAGCGATTGAGTGAATATTTTCCACTAGGAAAAGGCTTCTGCAGTCACCTTGGGCCAGCCAGTAGTCAATGGACTCGGTCACCTCGGGCAGGGGGGCATTCAGGCCCAGATAGCCATCGAGAGCCATGTGGAAGTCGTAGGTCATCACATTGATAAAGGTCAGATGCTGGGAAATGGCCGGAATATCGTAGGAGATGGTCGCCGACTTCTCGGACGCGCCCACAGCAATGCCCAGCTCCAGGCCGTACCGATCGAAGCTGTGCGCGGTGGAAGAGAGATCTGAGAAGGGCGCCCCAACTTCGCCTGGATGCACACTCACGTTTCCTTGATCTCACGGAGAAGGGTCACAAAGTTGACGCGATCTGCCTCATCGCCGCCGCGCTGTCCGGGGTATTCCCAGTCGAGGTCCAGGCCATCGAATCCGTGCTGCTGGATGAACGCCAATGTGGTGGAGATGAAGGTGGCACGCTTACCGGGATCGGCGGCGAGGGTCGAGTACTTAATGGAGCCCTCGTTCCAGCCACCCACTACGGCCAGGATCTTCAGCTTGGGATTCCGTTGCTTCAGGGCAATGGTCTGACTGATGAAGCCTGTTCGCCCGTAAAGAGGAGATATATATAGAGGGATCTCCAGCCGGAACGCAAACTCCCTCAGTCACTTACCCAGTCCATCGTCCATGTCCAGCCAGGTGTCCAGGGACTTGAATTCGCCCGCATCGCCAATCCCGAAGAAGGTGTAGCTGATGTGGGTGCACAGGCTGGGATCGATATCGGAGGGCGTGAACTTGCCATCGCCCGGACGATAGTTGGCCCAGGTGCCCCAATAGCAGTTGACCAGCTCTGCAGGAGTTGAATCGATTAAATGTTTTCGCTTCAGAGATCATTCAACCCGTTCGCCGTTGTTTCCCCCACTTACTCTCGCTGCTGGCCTCCTGGCCAAGGCCGAGGCAGAGGCAGAGCACAGCAAGTGCCCAGAATGTGTATAGCTTCATGGTGTGGTGTAGTCGCTCTGAAGAGGTTCTGGCTTGGGGGTTGCTTTGCCGTATGTTATATAGGGCCGACCCCGATGCCCGAAGAGCTCTTATCTATTGGAATATGAAATTTATTTGTGGAATAGATAAGTCGCCTCTTAGTGATCGTAATCGCCGTAAAGCAAAACAGTTTCCTGATATATTGCATCCATCGAAGAAATTTCAGCTATTCAAGTGGCCTTCGATATCTCAGGTGCCCAAACAACCAACTGTCAACATCGAGATATCTCCCCCTGTATCTACACATATTTGAGATTAAATTATGTTAATAAATATTAATTTCGCACCCTCCTCCAGTGGAGTGCATCTTGAATTTGTGCTCGTGTGACCATAAATTGAAACTCGGCAATCCCTACGCTAGGAGAAAGCACTTCTGGCACACACATTTCAAAGGTTTCTCAAGTTGTTTGCTTGGAAACTTTAGCCCCAAAATATGCCACACAACTTGAGAGACACAAATTCTGA
This sequence comes from Drosophila subsilvestris, assembly GCA_035043285.1. Lineage (NCBI taxonomy): Eukaryota > Metazoa > Arthropoda > Insecta > Diptera > Drosophilidae > Drosophila > Drosophila subsilvestris. The sequence goes on from JAWNNB010001795.1 coordinate 1,204,928, forward strand.
AACTTTTAGCTATAGTAGCTATAAGCATGACTTATGTTTGTCATAGAAACAATCGGTGCCAAGACCATAATTGTACACAAAGATCAGCCAAGTCTGGGGAAGTGAAATTGAGAAATCTAAGAACTAGAAAAACTAGGTATACTTTGGTATAACTATGATCTAATTAGTCTCATAAATTCACTGCACTAATCTTCTACCTAGTCGTCCAATTTTCAATTTCCATTAGGCATACACCAAAATAATCAGCCACATATTGGTAACCAAAAGATTTAAGCATAATAAACAGGCATATTTTCAATACAAAAATTCTTTATTTATACTCGAACTCGATCCCAAAAGCATTTACCAACGCAGCTTCCTGTTGATGGTCTTCAGCAGGGATAGGACTCGCCGCACTGTCCGCGGTAGTCGTCGGTCTCCAGGGACCAGATCATAGCACCTGCCAGATTCTTGGACAAGGCAAAGTCCATCTTGTACTGCACACTGAGGACATTGTCGTAGCTGACCCACTGGTCGCCCGAGTAGGCGTAGGGCGCGGCATTGTTGTAGTCGAAGACGGTGTGCCAGTTGTTCAAGCAGATCTCGTTGTAGCCCAAGTAGCCGTTGTCGCCGGTGTAGGCACCGGAATTGCCGGCTCCGCGGCACGGTGCTCCGGGCCAGTTCTGGGAGGCATCGGACAGCTGGAAGCTGCGTCCGTAGGTGCCAACGCCAAGGACGAGCTTGTTGGCGGGCGCACCCTGGCTGAGCCAGAAGTTGATGGCATTCTCCACACCCCACTGGGGCGAGTTGAAGCCCGTGACGCCGTCGGAGGCCATGGCAAAGTCGTAGGTCATCACGTTGATGAAGTTCACCTGCGCGGCGATATTAGCGATCTCATAGGAGCCGCTGGCAAGCGACTCTCCCGCACCGACAGCGATGCCCAGCTCATAGCCGTAGGGAGCAAAGCTGGAGGAGAAAAATGAGGTGAAGTAAGGCAGATGCAGGGCATTCTTAGTGGAACTTACGCTTCCTTGATCTCACGCAGAAGGGTCACAAAGTTGGAGCGATCGTCCCAGTTGCCACCACGCTGATTGGGGTACTCCCAGTCCAGATCCAAACCGTCGAATCCATTGTTACGCAGCAGATTGAGGGCCGAGTTGATGAAGTTCTGGCGCTTGTACCAGTCACCGGCCATCGAGGAGTACTTGACGGAACCCTCGTTCCAGCCGCCGACCACGGCGAGGACCTTCAGATTGGAATTCTGGCGCTTCAGGCCGACGGCCTGGCTAATGAAGCCCAAATCGTAGTCCAGCCAAGTATCCAGGGATTGAATGCTGCCATCGTCCTTGATGCCAAAGAAGGAATAGCTCAGATGCGTGCACAGACCAGCGTCGATGTTGGAGACATCGAACTTTCCGTTGCCGCTGCGGTAGTTGGCCCACGTTCCCCAGTAGCAGTTGACGATGCCTGTATAAGGGAAGGGCAAAGGGTATTATAGGGGGATGGAAGGATACACCTTATAGTTTCACTTACGCTCGGCACCGATCACCTGGCTCAGGCAGAGGGCCACAAGTAGTGTCAATAGCTTTCCCATTTCAGTAATGCTGTCCAAAATACAGTCACCCACAGTATTTATACCCTCCTTTTTTGTGGGCCAGGCAGGCCCTATCGTTGTCCTTATCCTTATCTGTACGCATGCATATGTATGCTGATAGCCCCCTCCACTCGACTGACAAAATTTATTGAAGATTACTCGAAATGCTTTTTGAATTTGCAATATTTATGGGACACTCGTCTCTGTATCTCCATTTCGAACTGATTTCTCTTGCCCATCACCTGCCGCCTCTTGAGCTAACGAACTTTGTAGACCGCCAATAAATTAGAGGATAAGGAGTTGTCAATTAACTTTGCTCTAATTTAAGTTTCTTCGATTTGTATCATTTGTTTGTCCATGAATAAATAATTCCATTTATAGCAAGGGGATAAGTTACTTAATTAATTTTTGTTCTAATTATAGTTATATTGATTTAATTATTGCATTGATAAACAAAAGTTCATTCACTGTAGATCATGGCGAATATTTCTTTTAACCCATCTGTAAATGCCTTGACCAAACCAAGATGAAAAGACATCCACATTTGTTGAGTTCAATATTAAAATGGGAGAGTTTTGGAGAATTTATTACCCTTCATGTTTTAGAGTATTCTAAACACCATCAGTCTCCTAGCCATAAATTGTTGCTTCCATTTATTTCATGAGACAATTCCAAAAATTTGTTGTGCCTACTTTTGGGCGTGTTTTATTATATTTCTTAAACATAAGCAATGTTTTTTTTTTACCAATTTGTGCGAACAAAATAATAAACTTTTGGACGTTGATTCGAGATTTGTTAACAATATTGAATAGAAATGCAAGAATAAATATAATCCATAATTTATGCGTCCAGTTGAACTGTAAGCCGCGCAGATTAACAATTGTGATTCAGTGCGTGTTTCCTCAGAGATTCGGAGATTCCCAAAGTCATCATCCATCCATTTAGTTGGCGACGTAGATCTCGAACTCCTTGTAGGCCAGCTCCTCGCCACCGTAGGGGATGTAGCAGCAGCCGTGAGAGGGCTGCACCTTGCCGACGGTTATGGTGCCGTCGTGGGTGGCGCGGCCGATGAATAGGGGCTCGCCCTCGGCTGTCTCGCCAGCGGGCAGGGCGTTGGGTGGAATGTTGCCAGCCTCGACGGGGACCCATTGGCCGCCGCCGGCGCACAGGACCTCGTATTCGCCGTGTCCGTGCTCACCGCCGCCGTAGGCAATGTAGGTGACTCCGTGCGAAGGATGCAGCTTGCCGGGAATCAGATCACCCTCGTGGCGGGCGCGTGCAATGTACAGCTGCTCGCTTCCGTCGACTCCTCCCTGCATGGAATTGGGGGGCACCTCTCCGTTGGCGGCGGGCACCCAGCATCCGGGACCACTGCCGGTTGGTGCGGAAAAGCCTATAGCGGGAGCCGAAGGGGCAGAGTCTGTAAGAGAATAAGATACGGGTTACTCTCAGGGGCACTGTGTGATCCTCTAGTCCTGTAGCTCACCATCCAACAGCCAGGTGCCGCTGGCACCCCAGCCCGTGCAGATGCCGACAAAGTTCACGGGGAACAGGTCTCCGGCATCGTAAGAGAGGAAGGCGGCAGCGTCGCCCTCGCGTCCCACAGTGATGACACTGTCGTACCAGCGAACCCAGAAGCCGCGGAACTCTCCGGCGTCCAGAATGCCGGGGTGGGCACCTCCACCAGCTCGGGCTTCTGGCGGTCCTTGCGGATCACCGACTTGCTGTTCTCCCAGCCACCCAGGAAGATCTCGTAGATGGGTCCGCTCTCCTGTGGAGAGGGGGTCAGCGCCAGATGGGCATCCTTGGGCGAGCGCACCTTGAAGGTGAACACTCCACCGTTGGCCGGGAAGAACTGGTACTCCAATTTATCGGGTGTGTTGATTTCTGGGGAAGAAAAAGGCATTCATCGCTTAGCTTTTGTTGCAACTGTACCCAGATCTGAACAGTGGGAATGTTTGGTGGCGTGGCCGTCGAATGTTTGATCGCCAAACATCTGCCACAAATCACAGAATGAATCTAACTGGAACAGGGCTGTACCGCAAAAGAATTTGCTGTTATTTTTATGCTTTTATATGTACTCTATGTATATCACAACAGATATAGATACACATATATATGTATATACATACATACGTAGTATATCAGAATTTTTAGCGTCTGTTTTTGTTTTCGCTTCTTTATTAGCGGCATTCGGCGTGATGTCATGCCGATCGCTGTTCGTTCTTTCTGAAATATTCTAGCCCGTTCCACTCAAGCCCCAAGCCGCAGCCCTGCCCCAGCTTATAGCTCAAGAGTGAGGTGAGCCAGGTTTATGGGGGTCTGTTACCCATACTCGAACAGCTACGAACATTTGACTATCTGTTTGTTACACGAATTGTTTTCCCAAGCAACATTAGGCGCATGACATCATTTGGGGGCATCTCTCTCGTCGCTGACCCTCAGGTTCCTCCCTAGCTCATTCTTATTGATTATTACCAGAGTTCAAGGCGAAGACGTGTGACTCAGCCTGATTGCGGTGATGATTTTCGGACACTTTGAATGGCAACAAAATTCGATATTTACCGCATTTGCACGATAATTGAATCTGGATGATCACAAGGTGAAAGTTGTCTACGTCTTTCACAGCTTCCCGAAACTACTTTACATGTTTTCAAAGCATAAATCAATTGACACTATAAAAAATAGCCCAAAAATCAGAAATCATCCCCAACAGATGATTTATATGCTTCGTATGTTTCATTTACTTTAGATGTTTTCGATTCAAGGAAAATAAATGCCAACACACATCTTCTTCTATGCTTTGGGCGTTGGGCCAAGAGTTTCTCTGTATTGTATTCCACTTGCCACTCTGCTCTGTCTTCTTGTATCACAGTTTACCCAATTAATATATTCCATTCTGCAATAGCTCTATGCACTGCACACACTCCACCACCCACACCAAGGTACTCACCAATGGTCATGATTGCTGTTCTTTCACTTTACGTTGCTCGCTTATTGAGATTCTGATTGGAACTGTCGCAATGGAGCTCACTTGCCGGCGAAGTAAACACCACACGACCCAAATGGGTGGAGAGCGCCAATGCGAAAAATAAAAGCTCCAATAGCTTTCGCTCTTGCGGTGTGCGAAATGAGAGGAGCGATCGTTGTGGTGTCTGCTTGCACGACTGTACCTGCACATAACTATTTTTGATGTTGGGTATTACTGAAATAGCATTAATTTTGTTGCAGAAATGTGGATTGTATGCTTATGTATTAGATATAATAAGTAAAAATGAATAATATGCCTATAGTAGGCCTGAATATATTTACAATTTTAGACTTGCAAAAGTGTATGTCGACTTCGGTGTTTCTATGTTAGTTTCGTAACTAGTTTCTCTTGGCATGTCTATGAGTCAGTTCAGCAAAAGCTACCTGCTGTGGTCATCAAGCACAGCGAAAGCTTTAGGCAAAGAGGGTATATTAGTTCCAGCCGCAGCATGTAATATCCCACGGTATTCAGTTTGTTTGCACTTCGACAAGATTAGTTACATACAATACAGACATATTAGATATTTGATAACTCTCAATGAAATGTGTGATTTCCTAGGGTACTTTTGTCTCTCAACACACCCCTCAGACGTTTCCTTCCTGTTGTTTCTGTGCTCTCTTTTGTCATTTATAGTGGCGTCATGTGCCGGTTTTATTTGAATTTGTCACATGCGGACCCACCAAACCGGAGCCTAAAAAGTTCTAGAGCAATGACAAACGATACGGATGCGTAAATTATATGAACGGCATGTGAAAATTGTTGTTAATTTTTTCCATTTCAAGTCTGGGTTGCGATTGTGAAGCATACTTTTAGGATGTATAATTATTCGATGACGACACTTCTTGCTTAGTTCCTTTTGCTGGTCCCATCCTGGGGACGGGACAGACACCTCTCCTTAGCAGGGTGCGCAAGTTTCGCGACTTATACTTCTTTTGCGTCATTCCCTTTTGGGTGTCCGTTTGGGGCTGGCTGTCAATGTCAGTCGTTGCCGTTCCGTTTCGTCGGTTGTATGCCGCGCGCTCTTGCGTCTGTATGTCTCCTTTTTTCCTAGACACGTGCATGCGCAGAGCTTTTCAACGGAACGAAAATAATACACGATAAACAAATTGTGCTATTAGTAACAGCAGAAAAGTGCCAGCAGCAGTGCCAATTTTATTGTGATAAGAGTCGATCAATTGCTCATTCCGCCACATATTTAGTGTATTTATACCGCAGACACCTGAACAGACTTGCACACCCATGTAACCGGATGGCAAACCATATGGCAGACGAATAAACAAACAACAAACGGTGCTTTGCTCGCTTAAGGTTTTACAGTATATGTAGCAGACCGTTTAATGTTAGTGGCAATGTAAACCGATCATGTTACTGGAAGGGAATCGAATTACCTTACCCTCAGGTTATAGAGTACTATTGCGTGACATTACAATACGATGAGGGACGAGTAATCATTTAAAACTTATCTTAGATATCGTTCAGATTTGCACTCTATAGACTGACGAGCCCCCGAAAGACAAACTGCGCAGATAAGCGGACAAATAAACAAGTTAACTTTGTTTACACTTTCCCATTTAGCTTTATTGTTCCATTTGCATAACGGCTTGACCTCTGGAATGTAGAACCAGACCCGACCCGTAACAGTGAGAGAGCAGCCCCTGGAATGCAATTCAATTGAGGAATATTTTCGTTTGCTCTATTTCTCTAAAGTGGAATAAATTAACACGATTCAATTAGGGTTTCCGTTCCTGGCCTTTTAAAGACAATTGCAAATCTGGTCGCTGGCTTGGCTGGATTGGATGGGTTGATTCAATCGGATTCAATTTAGCCTCAGTTCCAGTCCGACCACTAGAACGACAGGCCTCCTCCTCCAAGTGTCGAGAGATCAGACAATTGAGACTAAAGTGCCCTAGGGCAATCAACTCAACACTATGACCGTAAATGAATGGATGAACAGGAATGAAATATATAGCAAAAGGAGAAGTTTAATACACTGCAAAACTTAAAACTATTGTTTTAAAAAATGTCCACGTGAAATAGAAAATATTTCTTATGAAATACTTATTTAAAAATGTAAGCAAAAGTGTACGAGTCTTCTCTCCGTCTGTGCTGTTTGACGAGCCCCCCAACAACACTCTTGAAAATATATGTACATACATATGTATATAAAGCTATGTATTGTATAAAGCTAAGTATGGACATTCGACTATACTATGTATGTATGTATACATATGCATATACTTCTGTGGTGAATATCTGAAAGGTTGGTTGCAAAACGGGTTTGACTTAGTCTCGATCTCTCTCTCGCTCTCTATCTCACTGAGATCTCTTGAAAAGTGGAAGGGAAGAGATCTCCCCGTGATTTACCTTTTCTTTCGGTTTGATTTGATTTGATAAAGCTTCAGAGTTACTGTGAATTCGGTACCCTTTGAAATGTTATATTTAACTTCTGAATAATGTACAATAATTCGCACTTGATAATGGAGTTGTTTCCCGATAACTTTTCGCTTATCTTGTTTTGTCTCTTGTGGTTGCGTGGATGCTTGTACCCAGAGGTCATTGTCGAAGGTCATTGATATCTTGAGAGGAAACGGTATTATTTTGACAAAATACACTCCCATAATTTTTAAAACCTGTTAGGTAGTCTGGCAAAGGTACCCCTCATGGTACTCAGCAATTGGCAAGGGCACCTTGAGAATGACACATTTATGTTTTTGAAATGTGTAAGCCAAATGTTTGTTTGTATGTAATGTGAAGTTCCTAAACATTTTGTTTAGGGGGTATTTCTTGCTGTTTTACTGTCAACACGTCAGATTTCAAATGCTCTTGCAAATTGCATCAACCACAAAGGCCGAGAGAGTGCGATTGGAGAATGGCAAGCAACCCAGAACGAAAAGAAGGAAGAGTATTCATATATCGGGTGAGGGAGGGTAGAGTACAGAAAAAGAACCGGCGGAATACACTCGTGACGCTCGTCACTCACACACGGTGAGAGACGGACCGCCTCACCACACTCTTTTTCTCTCCCACTCGACAACAGCTGACATTTTATACTAGCATACATGGGCTGAATTTACTTTCTTCAGCTGAACTCTAGAGCCTCCTGGCGACAACTGGATAATAAAAGTCTGCACAGCTAAAAATCGAAATACCGTTAGACTTTGAGTTTGATGCGTGTATGGCAAGCAATCAAGTGTGGTATTTAATAAACGAATAAACGACATTCGTGACTTTGTTAAACAGTGTAAGGCGACACACACAACGTGCTCTGCTCTCTCTTCTCGCTGCCTTTTGGATATGCAATGCTAATGTGGTGGTGTGAAGAGCACGCGAGAGGGTAAAAACTATTTAATAAACCGTAAGTTAGCGCGATCGTCATTCGGTGGCGGAAAAAGCTCGGACGAACAACAAGTGGGCCAGAAACGCTAACGCTAAAACGCTAAACAGTGGCAAAACGGAGCTAGTAAAGTGATCGAAGTTCAGTGGAAAAGTGATAAAACAAGAGAAAAGACAAAAACATTTTTGCCAAATTCAAATCTTTGTTCGGCATTCGCAGCACTGCGGTTATTTGCAAATTGCTTGCCGCAACTCCAGACAGAAACCCCCTTATCCGCACCATGGCTGCTCCAACGGGTCCTACCAGCAATCACAAAATAAACGGCAATGGGTGAGTAGTTTCCTTTTGGTATGATTATTTTCGATTCGATTGGTGGGGCATTGCATAAGCTGGCAGAACTGCAGAATAGTGCATTCGATTGCCAAGGAAAGACATCTGCTGGCTTTCACTTTCCTCCCTGTCCTGCTCCCGGGCCAGCGGGGAAGTTGGCCAATGTCTCGCCGATTGGTATCCCACAGGGATACATACATACATACATACGTACATATAGTTTGTAGTTTTATTTTAAAACGCTGCTGCTATTTTGTGATTCTGTGCCAATGCCATAGCTTTTTTTTCTCGATTCCGTTTTTCGTTTCTGTTATTGTTTTATCGCTACTTACGCACATTCGTTGTGCCAGCCGGCGAGTCACAATTTTTATACCCGTACTCAAAAGAGTTAAGGGGTATACTGTATTTGTGGTAAAAGTCGATGTGTGTAACACAGAGAAGGAAAATTTTCCGACCCCATAAAGTATATATATTCTTGATCAGCATCAATAGCCGAGTCTCTGTCTGTCTGTCTGTCTGTCCGTCTGTCCGTCTGTCCGTCTGTCCGTCTGTCCGTCTTGATGAGCGCCTCGTTCTCAGAGACTATAGAAGCTAGAGCAACGAAATTTTTTTTCCAGACTCATGTGATATCACACTGTTACAAGTGTATTTCAAAATTTCGCCCCGCCCCCTTCCGCCTTCACAAAGGACGAAAATCTGTGGCATCCACAATTTTGAAGATACGAAAAAACTAAAAACGCAGTATCGTAGAGAATGACCATATCTATCAGATTGCCGAATCTGAACCAGATCGGATCATTATTATAGCCAGAATAAAGAAATTAATTTTCAGTTGCTTCCCCCACCTCCTCTGGCGCTGCTGACGCTATTCATTCTCTGTCTCGCTCGCACACACTCTGCCCTGTGCAATGCGCGAGCAACCCCTAGCGGAGGAGATGTAGAATCTAAATGGTAGATGTAGAATATTTGTTCTAGATGTATTATCTACATTTTACATGTAGATGTAGTTAACAAATGTAGCAAAAAAATTTAAAATGTAAAATTTAAAATTTTTTTTAAATTTCAATCATAAGCTCATAAATTTATATACTGACTGAGTACGGGTATAAAAGTAGAGTCGCGTCCAGAAGCGACTCACACGTTCCTTCTCGTCTATGCTTTGTTTGTGTACTCTTTTAAAAGGTATTCAGTAGAATGAGCCAATATATTCTTAATCAGCTATTGCTCAGGCAAGGGTATTTAAATCTTCTATCTCCAAAGCAAGATTTTCTTACATTCTGTTGTCTGTACGTTTGCATATGTTGCTTCTGAACATTTAAGCAAATATACTCGTTCTTTCCCTAAAACAGCTTTCATAGAGTATTTGAACTTCACTTTTAGCATTTTTGTTTTCATTTTGTTTTGCTTTGCTGGAAAAGAGAGAAAATAATACTCGTGTGTGTGGTATGTTTTCAATAAGAGTAAACACTCGTAGTATTTCAATTATTAGTGAAGTTTATGGGGTTTCAGGTAGCAAGGGTTCTTAAAAGAGTATAGCCGTTAAGTGGACGTGTAAACAGTGTAATACTTTCGACAATTCCATGCTGTTCCGTGACAAAAGCATTTAAAAGCGAAATACATCAATATTTAGCCGAGTAGTTAAGCACGTGTCGTACCCGATGTCACATACGACCTTGTGTTGGTGCAACCTTTGGAATTTTAGTGGGTACTGGGCAACTGGGCTATCGTCGGAAAACAGGTGTGAGAGATTACACTGAAAGAACTGAATGTTTATTTCAAGTTGTAGTAACAAAACTCAAGGACTGGTTTTATCAGGGTGCCGTAACTTATCAGCATAACGAGCCCCCCATCTTCTGATAGGCAAGCCCCTTCATCGTTTTCTACGGAACTAAAACGCCATGGAAAACCCGTCAATATTGATAGCGTAGCTCGTTGCAGGAATAACTTTAGTCGTACTAGCTTCCAGATTCGACACCTGATGAGTCCAATCCGACTGGCAGGGACACCTGAAAGTCCCAGTGAGTTTTACAGGTCTTAATTTCCCTCAATCTCGACTCGATCTGCCCCATGTTAAATGCAGCTACTTGACCTGCTGTCCGAGAGCTTTGTTTGGAGCCCACGCTCCACATGGGCAGAAACTTGCAAGCCATAACTGACATTTGACAAGTTTTTTACATGTACTTATACTTGACATTTTATGCGCCAAAAAGTATGCAACGGCTACGGACAGAATTTCAAGTACAACAAGTATACGTAATGTACACGTAATTCTTTGAGAATTATTCTTTTGAAACAGAATACCAGTGACATGGTAAAGAAAGTAACATTAACAGGCCAACATGTGGCTATCGATGTGAAGCTGCTTGATGTGTTTGGTATGGGTACTCTGTTATCTATTTCTTGTGATAAATATTTTCAATAAAGTGTGTTTGAGTATCGTGATTGTGTTTTCAATTAATTGGTCAAATTAAAGTTATTCGTTAGTTATTATTCGTTGATAGCCATTAATATTCCTAGTTTTTGCTCACTTGCATGCTCTCAAATGTATGCAGAACATATACTTATTACGGGGAATTGTTTAATCTGTATAAGCAGCTGCTGCTAGTCACGTTTCGCATTGGATTGTATGGATTTTCCGTGTGTGTTCGCACCTGATCTGTGATTGGCTCTTGCCAGGCGGTGTGTCCAGCGCATATGTAATGGCGGGAACCGGTTATGCCGTTAAGATCTAGCCTCTTCAATACTCCTGGAATATCGATTGTTAATGCAGCTACTGCAACAGTTGGCTTATTATCAGCTCACGTTTCTTATCATCGCTCACTCTGAGAGACATACAGACAGAGAGCAGGGCATAACCCCTCCAATCACAGTCTCATTTCGAAGTTGATAACATTCAGAGTACGCAAATGAGATGATGCTCATCACAATATTCCTCTCCAAAGGGGGAAATCTTCAGTGGCTCTCTGGGGCGTTGATTAAATCAAATCTGATTGCGATTAGGAGTTGGAGTCTTCGGCATAGAGCCAGGTGAGTGTCAAGGCGGATCGAATGCGTTCATTGTACTCTGCTGGAGGCATATCTCTGCGGTCGGCACTAAATAGTCGGCTGACCTTGGCTAACCTCAGTAAAAGTACGAGTATTTGTTTATGATTGTGCTGTTTTGGAGATCGAAGAGTGTATGCTCTATTGTTTGGAGTGGGAAATAACAAGAGTGGCAATAGCTGAATGAAAATAAACTCTATCCAGATAGAGTATTCTTAATCAGCATTCCTTGGGCTATCTTTGTGCTAAATCAAAAATACTGTTGAATAAATACGTAATTTATTGGCACCGATAGTACGTGTTCCTCCAGTGATACGTATCTCTGTATTGGAGGCTCTTAATTACCACGTTCGCTGCTTTCAAAAGTACAATTCAATCTTATCGTTCCAGTTTATTATATTGTGATGTTGTCAGAGGAAAGCTATTGGAAATTTAACTGAAGTATTTACGATCTTTAAGCTGCGTCAAGTACTGAAAGCAATTCGGTTCAGAATAGTATCTACTAAAACTACGAACACAAGTGCCGTGTGTTTTTTTTAGAGGAAATTGCAAAACACACTTTCATAATCCGCCAATCACTCATTCAGCAAATGAGCAAATTTACGCTTCACTTCAAATTATTTAACAATAACTTTTCGCTGGGAACGAGCAACATTTCAATTTGGAGTAACGGCTGAAAGTTGGAGAAGATTATTCAACCCGTGGTTTATAATTTTTGGGAGGACTCTGTTCTGGTCTGGTCCAGATTCTGGGAGTAAATATAAATCTCATTTAAAGGCAGTCTGACAGTTGCCCTCAAACGTTGAACATCGGCTGTCGGAGGAGCTGGAGAGCAGCGAATTTGATTAGAAAGAAATATATATGTATGTACATATACATACATATGTGTATAAGAGTATACTCGTACATATGTATAATCCCTGCATACATATATAGTCATATAATATAATATAGTATAATAACCAAGTGCCACAGTGCCGAGATAAAGTGCAAGTTATAAAAACTCGCACACATCGCAGCGGACTGCCAATAATAAAAGTGTGTGATATGCGCGAACAAAGTGAAAACTCATTTCAAAACAAAGAATAATCAAATATATAATTGTAATTTTGTTTTTGGTTAAACTAAAATTAATTTCGCAATTGAGTAAATCTCTCGGCACAGGGCAGCAATTATCATATAATTTTCAATATAATTTGTTGTGGTTGCTAACAGTTTTTCCCCCTGCTATTCGCTGACAGTTTTCCTTCCCCCTGCTATTCGCTGACAGTTTTCCTTCCCCCTGCTATTCGCTGTTACTATTTTGCCCAGCACTCTGCTTAGAGATCTCATTGGATCCAAATGATGATCCCCACCAGGGTGGGTACTTGAAATTTTCGGTTGACGTAATGGATGGCGCTACAGTACTGACAATACGAGTATACTCGTGTGTTAATGAAGAGTCTAGACTTGTTTCGAACCAAAGTCAGTCGCAAATCCAGATCGACTGGAACTTGTACAGAGTACTTGCTGCTGCCTCCTGATATCCGAGACACGTTTACTCTCCCTCTCCCCCATCCAACGATGCGTTTTTTGGATGCGCAAAATCTTGGATGTGTTCGCTTAATCTTTCACCAGTTGCTCTGAACTTGAACTAGTCATTTTTTAAATGGAATTCCTCTCAACGTGAAGGTCGTGAAAATTCCAATAATTCCACCACTTCACCTTTGGCGCATTGATTTCAAGATCTAAATGTTCCCTTGGCAAACTTTCGTCAATGACTTTTGGACAATCTTAAATCAGAGATTAAATTTAAGTGTTTTGATCGATAATGGCTTATCGCTTATCATCCATCCGTCCATCCACTTGGACTGCTACCGCTATTGCTATTCCATCGGGTTGAGTGGCCATTACATTTGGTTGCTAAGTTCGATAAGAACTGTAAATATTCCAAAACTTACATGAATCATTCGATATGGAAACAATAGTCATCCCAGCATGGGATATTCCTCTATAGAGACGCTTTTCAAGGCTTTTCTTGTGTAAATTCTTGGCAAACTTTTTGCCGATTCGGCACATCAATGACCTCTCGAAGGTTTCGGGAGCATCAAAAAAACAGGCAAACGTGTGGCAAAAAAATGGCAAAAAAAAAAACAAGTTAATTCAACCTGATGCACAAGGGGGCTGCTTAATTACTTTTCCAGTTTTTGTGTGTGTTTTCGTATCTTTTGTGCGCCTAAACAAATTATATTAAATATTAAATACAGACGAAACTGAGTTGCTGTGAAGTATAGTTATTATAATGATTAAGCAAATAAATATACATATGTACGTACATACATAGTGAATGGCATGGCCCACATAATGATTATAGATATATGTACGTATTGGCAACTGTTTCAGAATCTCAGAATAGGTCGAAATAATTTCAAAGGTCGTCGTTTTGGGGACGGGACGTCATTTTTCATTTATCACTTGCCCCGATGACGACAATCGGTAATCATAAAAGAGATATAATGACAATAGTATACATAATAAACCAGATGAATGGTGGCAGTGAGGGCCGATTCCATTCAAGAAATATCTCATTATTTTATACACGCACTTGAAAAAAAAACCCCTACAAAAATAATAGTACGAGTACATAATTCGAGAATTATTATTACCTGTGGGAGTCGAGTCGAGTCCGAGTCTCGTCTCTTGTTGCATTTTATATGATTTATATAGAATGCCAAGCCGGAATGGAATTTTCGAATGTTTTGTTTGAGCTATGCGGAATCGGAAGCCCCCATTTAATATAGAGAATTTGTAAACGCCTATCACGTATGTAGAAGAGTTGGGGTTTCTACGAGTATTTGTCATCCAGCAGGTGCCTTAGTTATTGATTGGAAAAAAACGTCCATAACACCCGTTCAAATATTGATAAAGTCTGTTCGAATCCGATTGGAACGGAACTGAAAACTAATGCTAGTTTGTTTTTCAAAGTTTGTTAGCTTCCTATGGGTTATGTTTGTGATTCATTGGCTATAATGCCAGTCTGCGATTACAATCTGCACTCAAACTAACTGCGATTCGAATGGTTTTAGCTGCTAAATGCTGAATAGCCTCGCTAATGGAATAAAATCATGAAAATGCCAGGCCAGCGCAACTTGTGTGATGTGACGTGCAACATCATTGATTCAGTTGCAATTGTTTGCTGTTCCCGCTGGTCCGCTGGTCGGCTGTCGTCACAGAAACATAGCGAAACAATAGGGCTGGCGGATCGCTTCTGTACGGGATCTGTTTCTCACTCCCATAAACCACAATTGTTCCGTTTGCTGGCATTTTTAGTTTCCCATTTGCTTGCCTTTTGTTTTCCCCAGCCATAAATGCGATGACTCCCAGCGATGGCTGGGGGTGGGGAGGGGAGGGGGAGGGGGATGGAAGGCACTCTTATAACATCGTAATGCGATCCATCATACATCTTAATGTAGCCCAAAGCCAACGACACTTGATGGATTTATTCTGTTTTTGATATTTACTTATGTAATTTTAATCATATTACAATTTGTTTTAATTGGAAATGGCAATCAGAATGAGAGTGTATTTTTAGTTTGGATGAATCTTCCATTTAGTACGTACATTCGTATATAACCTTTCTCCTTGTTATATGAATCTTTAGACTTTTCGTTTTGCAACGCAGTTTACAGATTTTGATCTTGATTTTCTTTAACGAGAACACACATAAATCCATATGCTATATGTCACAAATGCAATCCTTATTCAGCAAATCAGTTCAATTAAGACTTGTTAGTGGTACAACCACAACCACCCACAAAGAAAGAAAGAGAAAGAGAGAGGAGAGAGCGAGAGCGAGAGCGAGAGACACGTCGTGACGCTCCACCGAAACGTCGCAATTCCGTTTCATTATTTTGTGTGGCCAGACCAGACACGTGTCGCTGCTAACACAGTGGCCATAGATGATCTCCCCCGATCGCCCGATTCCATATTATTTATAGAGCTGAAAAAACTCGATATATATATATCTTATATCATTAAATATTGAGGCAAAATTGGAGTACATATTGTTCCCCATTCCCAATTGGGTTATTCCCCCAATTTGTATCTTTTGTATCGGGAGCAGGGCAGTATTTACATAGCACTAAATTACATGGAAAAATCTGTCAGGAAATTAACATTTTTATAGCTCGTTCTGGATTCCCGATAAATACTTTTACTCCCAACGGGTAACTCTAATTAATTTTCCCGTCTTTATCTTTGAAAGTGGAACAATGGAAGTGACTTTAATGGCTTTTAATTAGCATGTTAACTAGGCCTAAAAGTGCCAAAAAAAACATCGTCACTTATCTGTAACGCCTTGACATTACAGTGGAACATCCTAAAATTGAACCATGAAAAATATGCTTTTAATGTTTGACTTGCATTTTATGCGCCATAATCCATCAATTGATGCGGGCAAAACTTTGTGGGATATCTATTTATGGATATGAATAGGATATGTACATATATATTCAAGGCTTCTGTCGTACTCTCATGAATATTCATTCATTCATTCATTAGTTATCTGTCGTATGCTAAATAATTGAGTGTGCCCAAAACGCTTTCAAGCTAAGGAAAAGCTTTAGATAACAGTATTCCTGGAAAGCCATCTGACAGATACATAGATACATATGTATTTAGGATTGCATTAGAATATACTCGCTTTGAATACGGTACTCGCTTTCGGTTTCGGTTTGGGGGCACTTTAACGATTTTATAAATAGATTGAACGCGCCCCCAAAGCGGCACGAGCGATACCTCCAGTTTCCCACCTTGCTCCAACGATCGTTTCGTGGATCGATCGCTCGTTGGTCGTCGTAGGTCGTCGTAGGTCGTCGTAGGTCGTCGTAGGTCGTCGTCGTAGTTCGTCGTTTAGTTGATTCTTTTTTTTTATAAAATTGGAAACTGTGGAAACAGTTAGAAGTATTCTTGCGCTGACTGGCGCTGGTTGTGCTCGTGTGCTTCGCGTGTGGCAGATACAATTTAGGGATACACCAGACACACTTATACTTACTTTATTGAATTCCCTAGAAGTTTAGTGTGTATATCAACCAGCGAGCTGCAGCACTCTGTACTTATAAAACCAAAAAAAAAAAATATCCTACAATTAGAGCCAAAGTGAAAATATTGGCTAGTGTTTAATATGACCAGATTAGGATTAGTGGCCATCCAGCTGCTCCTGCTGTTATGGAGCTGCCTTGGGACTGTGTCCCAGGCAAAATCCCTCATCGAATATCGCATTGACAATGAGAATGCCATTGCCAAGGATGTGGAAACGCATAATTTTGAAAGTTGGTAAGTTTCCGTACTCGACGAGTATCTGTGATCTGTGCTTATTTGAAGTACGAATAATGTATTCATAATTGTATTACATGGTATCGTAACATGATTTTTCGAAATGCTTTGAGTGCTTTCCTTTCCCTCGAGACAGACAGCCAGACACATAAACGTGACTCGTGCTCGGGCATTAGCTTGAACAGATCTAGAGAGAGATACTTTACGATACGATACGATCTAGACAATGATATTTTAGACAGGTGTTCACTGTTATGTTCACTTAAACAGAGAACGAGAGCCACCTGGACTCCAGTGGCTTGATGTCAGTTTAAATTGTAAATTATTTTCACTAATTAATGACGTCACTAATTAATGACAACTGACGTAAGTTACCCACATAAAGTAGGCAAATTCGCATATCTAAACTATATGTACTACATAGATTAAATTAATATCAATTTGAAGCCATTCCCTCTGATGTGATTGTTAAGAATTTCTTGGCCAAATATTATTATTATTTATTTGCTCGAAAAAAGAAAAGTTCTGTTTTGTATTTGTATTTGTAGAACTCGGAAATGATACATCCCCCCCCCCCCCCCATTTTTTTTTGGTTGCCTCTTTCCAGTGAAATCTACTGTCATGGCGAGCTTTTGAAGACCATTCAAATGGCCAAACTGTTTGAAGACTCAAAGACATTTGTGGACATGAAACTGAAGCAGACGCCGGCCAAGACGCTCGAGAACTTTGAGCTGTTGATGGAGGCCAAGAATAGGACACCCAGTCGCGAGGATCTGCAGAAGTTTGTGGATGTGAGTTGGGGCAAGCCAACAACGCGTGAAGGAAGGCACAGTGAAGATTTGGTCATATTTTGCAGGAATACTTTAGTCCAAAGGGCACGGAACTGGAAGTGTGGACACCGACAGACTGGAAGGCGAATCCCAGTTTTCTTGATCTGATCCCCGACCCAGACCTCAAGCAGTGGGGCCAGGAGCTGAACAATATCTGGAAGGATCTGGGACGCAAGATGATCGACGATGTGATGAAGAATCCCGAGTACTACTCGATAATCCCAGTACCGAATCCAGTGATCATTCCGGGCGGCCGCTTCATCGAGTTTTACTACTGGGACTCGTACTGGATCATCCGCGGACTGCTGTACAGCGAGATGCAGAACACTGCGCGTGGCATGATCGAGAACTTCATGTCCATTGTGCAGAGGATCGGCTTCATTCCGAATGGCGGACGTGTCTACTACTGGGGTCGCTCCCAGCCACCGCTGCTGACTGGCATGGTCAAGTCCTACGTGGACTTCACCAATGACGATCTGTTCGCCATTAATGCCCTGGAGGTGCTTGAGCACGAATTCGAGTACTTTGTGAATAATCACTCGGTGGCGGTCAAGGGTCACAATCTGGCCGGCTACCGCGACTCGTCGACCGGTCCGCGGCCCGAGTCCTACCGCGAGGATGTGGAGACAGCGGAGAACTTTGACACGCCCGAGGCCAAGGAGGATCACTACAGCGAACTCAAGTCTGCCGCCGAGTCGGGCATGGACTTTAGCTCGCGTTGGTTCATCAACGAGAACGGTACCAATGTCGGAAATATCAGCAACCTGAGGACACGCTCCATTGTGCCCGTGGACCTGAATTCCTTCCTCTACTGGAACGCCAAGCTGATTGCCGAATTCCACGCCAAGGCCGGCAACGTGGACAAGGTGACGGAGTACGAGAAGAAGGCCCAGGCACTGCTGCAGGGCATCCAGGATGTGCTGTGGAACGAGGAGGCTGGCTGCTGGCTGGACTACGACATAATCAATGAGAAGCCACGCGACTACTTTGTGCCCACCAACCTGGCGCCGCTGTTCGTGAAGGCGTACAACATTTCCGATACGGAGAAGATCTCCGCCTCGGTGCTGAGCTACCTTGAGAAGAACAAACTGGACACATTCCCGGGCGGAGTGCCCAACACGCTCTACCGAACCGGCGAGCAGTGGGACTTCCCCAATGTTTGGGCGCCCATGCAGTATATTCTGGTCGAGGGACTGGCCAATCTGAACACACCCGCGGCCAAGGAGCTCTCCAAGAAGTGGGCCCTGCGCTGGGTCAAGTCGAACTTCAAGGCATACTCCGACAGCTTCCACATGTACGAGAAGGTGAGTGACTTCCAAATTAAGTCTATGAATCCTGAGAGTAATAGTAAAAAATCTTCTTGTATTCTGCAGTACAATGCTGAGGAGTATGGCGGCCATGGCGGTGGCGGTGAATACGGAGTCCAGACAGGATTCGGTTGGTCCAATGGTGTCATCATTGAGTGGCTTAGCAAGCACGGACGTGAGCTCTCTGTCGGCGGTGGAGCAGGTGAAGAGCTGCAGTAGAATGAAGCCCCCAAAAACGCTATACATTACACATCCATCCATCAATCAATCAATCAATCAATCACCAAAAGTCTCGTTAAATCAAATTGATATATTTGTATAAGAAACCATCATCAATGTTGCTCATCTCTAGACTAAGAAAATGCTCTCTATGCTTTTACCTACACAACACCTATCTATCCCGCTATCTCGCTGTCTATAACTACTATGTACTATATACTATATATCGCGAACAAACGACAAGATCAATCGACAAACGACACCACAGCACCACAGTCAAAGCACCAACCAATCAAGCAACACAGCAGGAAACAGGAATACGATCGCCCAAAAACTGTCTGTTAAAACCATCTTCTATTTGCCATCTGCCACGTTTACGTCTACGTCTAAAACAGCGCCATTCGTGTGTTATTTGTCAAAATTCAAATCAAATCAAATCAAAATGAATGTAGATTGTCCTCAAAGCCGCCTCAAGTTCCAGCTATCAGCGTAAGTGTCCACAATTGGGTTGCATTTCTCTTTATGTTTATTTGATGTGTTTGTTTGGTGAATGTCCGAGGCATGTGTTTGTGTAACCCCCAGTGCACCAGATCAGGTATCATTTGCAGGATAATCTGTCGTACCATAACATAACTGAAGGATCCATGTACATAATTAGTTTAACATTTCGCATATTTATTCCTCACTTGTCTGCCGCTTTCCTGTACATTTAGTGCTCGTATAACCTAATCACATACTCAGCTCCTGGCTTATTTAGCATGCGAATGGCTTTCAAGGGAAACTGCTAATCGAAATTCACTAAAAACAATGAAAAAACCCCAAACAAAATTCGGACTCTAGCAGTATCCTATGCCTTAAATTCGATCGCTCGATAGATAGCACAACTAATCAAAGGATTCTATTTTTATCCCACTTTCAATTTAGCCCCCACCTCTCGCCTGATCAGTGTTGTGGGCGTGGCAGCTGTAACCATAGTGGCTCTGATAGCAGGTCGCGTTCTATGGTGAGGTGGGTATTCAAACTTGCATATTACGAGTATCTACTGGCAGACAGACTAATTGCAATCCAATTTACATTTTACTTTCAGAGACATATTGCTTGCTATGTGCCAAAACCAAAACAAAAAACAGAACCCAACGTAATTGCTTCCCCAACGAAAATGTGATTCCCTCCGCTCACTCAGTGTGCATGGATGTGTGTGTGTGTGTATATGTAGTATATGTATATTGTCCATACACGTACAATATGTGGTTTCTCGTTCGTGTCATCGTCGTCGTCGGAATGTGCGGAGATTGCAGTATTAGATTTTGTCATTATTTGTTAGTAGATGTGAGAGTTGTATATACAGAATTTATATGCGCATGCCCTACATTGTTATTAATTATGAATATTTAGTGAATATACCCAAAAAAAAAACCAATCCTAGCTCCTCGCAACCAAATGAAGACACAAAAAACAAACACACAAAAATGTTTACAAATTGGCAAATGTTTGCTTAGATACATTGAATAAACAAGAACATAACCTATCTATTCGTACATATGTATGTATTTATTTGTTGCATGGCATCCATCCCATCCATCTACTGCATTCGCATTCATAACTTTATCTCAATTTGTTGCAGGAAAAGTTGGTTTAAGTAATCGAAGAGTGCGCATCCTCTGTTTTTAATTTGTATATTTGCTTTGAGTTCAATTCAATAATGAAAACTTATCCACGACAAAAAGCTAATGTAGAGCACAAAGGATTACATACATCTATCTGGCATCGGCGAACGAACAGAAAGCGGATGGATATGCCTTGGAAAGGTTGGACCTATAATCGTAGTCATAATATCGGAGCACAAACAAAGAGCAATAAGGTCCCAAAGTATATATGTACCAACTAAATAGTAATCATAGTTCCACACATACTCGTAAATAATACACAATAAATATAGGCTTTGAGCCCCGCCGCTCATCCCACAATCGCTGCGCCTAGTTGGACTGCTGCTGCTGCTGCTGACCCTGGCTGTGGTTATGGTTCTGATGCTGCTGCGGCGGCTGTCCCTGACTGAAGTAGGGAGCGGTGTTTGGCGTGAGCAATGTGTGACATATATCACAGACACGTGCGACCCGTTTCCGTGGTCCCGATGGCACCGTTTTCGTTAGACATTTATCGCAGTATATGTGGCCGCAGTGCCTGCAGTGGATTTTCCGCAGCATCACCGTAAAGCCCGCGCTGCACGAGGGGCAGTTGTTCACGTCATCGTCATCCTGCCAGCGCACCTCCGTATCGGCATGCCGCAGCTCCTCCAACGACATCTATTGATTTATTGTATTTTTTGTTAGTGAATAAACGTATGTTGTTTTTTTTTATATGGAAACTCACTTGAAGGGTCTGAGATAATTTCACAAAATCTTTTTGCACCGTCTCCATGGTGGACAGCTCCTCTTGCAGAGTTTTTATCTTTGTTTTGTAGTCCGCATTGGTTTTGGCCTGTTTTTCCTGTAAATACAAAGGATATTTGAGTGGATGTTTGGAGCTCTGTAGGCTCTTTACTTACATTGGCTTCCTGCAGCTCAATGATCTCCACGCGACTCTCGGACAATTGCTTGTTAAGCTCAGCCTCCTTGCGCTCCAATTGGGTTTTGGTCGTCTCGTACGATTGCACTGTCAGCAAATGTTCGGTCAGACGATCCCTGCAAATTGATTTCGAATATGAACAGCCATTCGCAGTGCACTTGAGGTGTACCTGAACAACTTACTGCAGAGACTTGATGTCCATTTGCGTTTGGCGCTTGTAGGATCGTCGCTCGCTGTTGCTCTCCTCCAGCTGGGCGCGTAGGATTTGTATCTCGTCCAAGGTGCTCACACATCGCTGCTTCTCATACTCGCTGCTGACGCGGGCCTGAATCAGTTCGCTCTGCTGGCGCAGCATGAGCTCCTGCAGCTCGACGACCGTGTTGGGCAGATTTATGTACTGGTTCTCGATCTCTTCGGACGTGGCCAGGTACCGACCAGACAGAAAGTCGTTGTCGGCCTGCAGGGTCTCCAGTTGCTTGTTGACACGCTCCCGATCGTCGGTGATGCGCTGCAGCTGCCTCATCACCGCATCCTTGGTGTCGATAAACTGTTGTTGCATGTCCAGCAGCTGCTGCTCGCTGGCCGCGGTCTTGTCTCGCAAGCTTTGTACTTCACTCTTGTGCGCCTCGCGCTTCTCCTGCCACTGATCCTCCAGATCCTTGCGAAGCGCCGCCTCCTTGCCTAACGTCTCGCGGGCCTCTACCAGCTGTTTCTGCAGCAGATCCACCTGCTTTTGCTGCTTCTTAATGTGTGCATTTAGGTCCTCAGCTGACTTCTCTGCCACACTACAGGCCCCGCAGCTGGACTCTGCCACATCCATGGATGTGGACTTGTGCATGGCAGACATGTCGCTGACAGTGGCCGCCGCCTTTGCGTTCGTCTTGGACTGCAGTTGATCATCCTGCTTCCGCAACTTCTCCTTCAAGGCCTTCATCTCCTCCTGCAGCTGTTCGACGATGGAATGCAGCATTTCCGCATCTTCTGAGGCCTGCAAGAGACACGTGTATTAGAGATTTTGGCTGCCTTTTGTGGCGTACTTACATATTGTTTCCCGTTTCCCTTGTTGTGCGGCGCCCGAAGACTGTCGTCCTCTTGCTGAAAGCTGCTGTTCAGCGAATCGCTGCCCAGCTTCCGCACAGACCCCAGCGTCTTCTTAACCTGATTCAGCATTTGCGGTGCCAAGCCACCAGATGACTCAGCCGGGGGCTGCTGCACCTGCACTTGAACATGCTGTTGTTGCTGCTGCTGGTATTTGCCAAACTCTAGTTTAATGCGCTCCAGCTCGCTCTTATAGTTTGACGACTCTTCGATTGTGTCCTGCACCAGCTGCTGCAGCGACGATATCTCCTCCTGCGCCTTGATGTCCCTCAGCTGCATCTCGTTCTCGGACTTTAGATCCGCCACCATCAGGTGCGTCTTGAGCTCGTCCAACTCATCTTGCAGCTTCTTGCGCTCGGCCATGCTCTGGGCATATTCGCCCTCCTTCTGCATATACAACTCCCTCATCTTTGCCCGCTGCGTATTGAACTCGTTCTGCATCTTACGCATCTCAGTCTGCTGAATTAATTTATGCTGGTCTGTGGCGTCATCGTCACCTGAAACACACAAGATTCTTGTCATGGTCATTTGCGGGAACGGCAATCACTTGCCGCTAGCCTCACTCACCATTTGACGCCTCTGTGGCGACCCTAGGGTCTGTCGGGGATTCATTTTCCTCCATGTTTACTTAATTTTATTGAATTAGCTAATTTGTGTTGTGTTTTTATCAGAACATTTCAGGCGGTCGGTCACACTGCCTTATTGTTTTTTTGTATGACGCGTTAACAGTGCTGACAGCTTAGCCTATTTCTGGCTATCAAAATGTATGCAACTACGATTTGTAAGAAAATATACAAAATACAATAAAAGTACAAATAATAGGGGGGAGCAAAAGATGCGAGGTTGAAGTAGAAAATGTTTCTAATTTATCGCTAATTTAAATGAAAAAATACAAAACAATGTCTACGAAATCTAGCTTGTAATAACTCTGCAATTCCGCCAGCACTGTGCGTTAATTTTGATTCAGTGTGGGACAGCGACCGAATGTTGCTCAGTTGTAGATGCATGCTGCTGGGAATCAAAAATCTTGTAACCGTTTTGCGCTCAAGAAATTATATATATGTACATATTTATGTACTCATGACGAAAAGAGCCGAACGCGAGAATTCACAGCCGAAGCTCACCCAGAGCCGTGTTCAGACGGATGTGATGAAATTATGCGAGGTGGTTTGATTCAAGTGATCAATCTTGATTATTGATTCTTAATATCCACTCAAAATGATTCTGATGTTCTAAAAAAAAATAAACTGTCACCCCATCTAATTTGGTCTTGGTCATTGACTGCGGCCAGATATATATATTTGACAGTAAACTCCCAGTCTCCAGATACATAGATATGCAGATAGTATATCCAAGCCAACAACAAGAGGCTTGTTTTGCAAGCACAGCGGAACAAACAGAACAGCTGCTCTTGATAAACTGCCCAATTATTCATTTGCAAAAGAAATAACAGAAACATGCTGCTCTGCTGAGTGAAAGCAAACAATTTGCCAGAATAGAGGAAAATTAAAATATTATTTGTCTTGGCATAGTCTAAATATTAGAAATTTTGGAAATATTTTAAATGTTTTCTATGATGATTGATCCAAATAAAAATGCCGAATTAATGCTATTTTATACATTTGTTTTATATCTTTAGAATTCTTTCTCATTCGCTTAATTTTTAATTTGCCAATTCTCGAGTGTGTCCCCATTTTCTTAGAAAACTGTTGGCCATAATGACAGCGGCCAAATCTAAGTATTACAAAGAATTCTCCGAAAAGGCAAATGAATATGTGAGTAACCCCTGGGTCTAGAAATTTGTTGAAATTTATGCAAATCTTTTAGGAAACAAAAAAGCGAGAGAAAAAGTCTCGAAGATGATAAATTATGTGGGGGAAAAATGTTAAATTCATTAGTGTCAGGCCAAGCAAATGCGAATGCGAAAACATTTGTATAAATAACACTTGTATATGGATCGTATTTAATAAGTATCTAAACGGGTGTCTGGCTATGCTGGAACTACGCATTTAAGAATGGGAAAACAAGTTACTTACATTCGCATCTCCAGCCCGCAATTATAATACAATCAGCGGGCCAAAAAGCAATAGACGGGCCCCGTGTGGAGATCAGCCAGCAGCTAAGACGGCAATTTCGGTGGTGTGGTCAGAAGAGTCAGTCTCCTCTCCGAGTGAGCTCACGACTGGCGATGTCGTCATTGTCGGCAGGCAGCCGGAGATTCGGACACACGTATCCCCAGAGCAGGCAGCAGCCAGCAGCCAGCAGCCAGTAGCCCCAAACGACACTAATGTTGGCCCGGCCCGACTGCTTGCTTCAGTCCCCACTGAATTCAAGAACGAGTCGGACGGAAGCGGTAGCCGCCTTCAAAATACCAAGAGAATAAATAAATACGCGACGGGCAGTTCTACTTATAATCTTAAAAATAATACAAGAAAATATATAGATATAAATACATATTGTTGGAATAATTCTACATATCACCGAGAGTGAGCGAAATTGAAATGTTGTGGAAAAAGTGTCGAATGATTTGAGTGTGTGCAACCCCAAGCCCAAGCCCAATACCAAAGCCAAACCAACGATACATAAATCATATAGCATTAACGATAGGAAGAGTTTGTCAGACCATGTCTCAGACACAGAGCCCCACTCCCAGCACGCCGCCTGCCTCGCGTCGAGCACACAGACCGCCGCGAATAAATATCCACAATCTCAACAGCGGCTCGGCCATGGGCATGTCCCACCATGGCTCGATGCCGCCCAGCGCCCAGCCGCCGTATACCGCGCAGACAAACTACACGGGAAATGGCACACAGGGTCCGTACTGGCCGCCAGTGGCGAATCCATTTGGCTCGGGTAACTTTATGACCAAGGGCTACGAGGGCTTTCTCGATCTCACCAAGTCGGGGATGAGTTTTGGCGAGAAGTTCACCTACGGCCTGTACAACAAGTTCAGCAAGTGGTCCAGGAGCTGGTTCACCCACATGTTCCTCATAGTCGTCCTTGCACTCTACAGCGTGGGCGGTGCCCTGATCTTCCAGGCAGTCGAAGGTGAGAAATGGTTAGGGTTAGGCATAGGGATTCCCATTCAACGCCGCTGCTCCGGAAGTAAACTGGTCCGGCACTAAATGACTTTGTTTGCTTATCAAGCTTATTGGCAATTGCTTGGAGAACAGCAAACAGTTGCCAGCACACATGCTGAATGATTTCGCTGTACTGTAATCATAAAACAAGCCCAGCCCCCTCATCAAATCGGGGGCTGATGAACGAACGCCTCGAATTTGTATCTGTATCTGCATCTGCGTACGCCGTGCCAGGTGAAGGAACAATCAAATTGATTGGATAAATTCGAGTGAATCACAGAAGCGGGGATGGGGATACGACGTGTGTCGTATAAACAAGAACCGACATCCAATTGAAGATGATTAACAGGCGGATGGAGGAGTCCGTGCCGTGCCAAATAGGAGCATGACCTTCGATCGAATGAGTGACTGAATCTGAATGGGAGAACATGCTCCGATAGTGCTCCCGTTTCTGTTCTCGGGAATGCCTTTGTCTGCCCATCAGGCGTGACTCTCATCTCGAGTGGAAAATCCTTTCGAATTATTGCCTAAAATGTTTGTTTGGCAGTGCTGTTTGGCAATTTCCCAATTGCCCACAAAGTTCATTCATTTGGCCTTCATGCTAGTGCCAAGGGGTCAAGGCCGTCTTGAACTTGTGCCTAAAGCTGTGTCAATTCTGTTTATTGCAGTGCGACAAGGAAAACTCGAGATGCTCGAATTGCAGGGTCTCCAGAAGCAGTTCTTTGAGGAAATGCGTGACATGTCAAGGAATTCACAGCTGAACTCGGTAAGAAAGGGCTCTACATTTGGATCTACATATCTCTCAATAAACTAGAACTCATTTTGGGTACTTTCAGTTATCCAAGACCGACTTTGACAGCCAAGTGCTGCGCATCATGAACAACCACCCGTCCGTGGTCGAGTCCCTGCTGCGGAACGGACTGGCGGAGAAGGCGGATCCCTGGTCCTTCTGGAACGCGATGGTCTACAGCTGCACCATCTACACGACCATAGGTAAGTGGTGCCCAAGGGCATTATTGTGGCTGCAGAAGCACCCACGCAACGAACACAAGTACACCAGAATATCTATTTATGTGCGGGCATCGCGATATTCCTCTTCATTAAGCCAACGAAATCTGTGACACAAAAGATGAAAATAGTTTCGAATGTTTTTGCGTTGTGAGATAACAAATTTGTGTGTCTCTGCTGGCGCAGACAGTTATGAGATCTCTCTAGAGAGGCTGTTGTGGCGGTGGCGGAATTCTTTGGAAGACTGTCATCGTTCTTAATTGGGACTTATAAATAACCTGCAACTTATACAAGAATTTCCCCGAATAGCCGCCTCCTTAGGCACTCTTAATTAAATGTGCTTTTAATTTCACTTTTCCCGCTCATAAATAAATATACCATGAAAATGGAAATATTTGGCCCCTACGAACAAGCCGCAAAATATTCTGAATTTTGAATGAATATTCTGCCAAGGGGCTTTGTGCCTAATGTTCATGTGGCGGTTAGTTAATGATTTAATGGCACCTTTTATTCGATCGACATGCTTCGTGTATCGACTTTATTGTTCCTCCTGTTTTCTGGCTTGTCTCACATTCGGTAAAATATTTATTTTGAGTGAATAAATCTGCCAGTTGGTTTCCACTCTTGACAAGTTTCCAACAAAAGAAGAGACATACAACAATACATAATAATAAATCTGCAATAATGTGTGGAAATCTGTTCACCCACATTGCCGCAAAAGCAATTAACACAAATTCGCAGCAATTTTCGCCCCACAGCGATGACAGAACAGAGGATGGGGAAAATGCGAATATTGTGAGTGTTTCGAGTGTAATCAACTTGTCAAAATGGGCACAGCATGTAAACAAAACTTGTCAGTGGAAGTGCCGTGCCATCCAAGAAGCCGCCTCCAAAATATTATTATCCTCAGAGTCGTAAAGATTTGGATCATACGCCCCGTGGCACACACGTGAGACTCGCTGCTCGATATGTTTGTGTGTTTATTTTTAGGCAAACGAATGTCATACTAGATAGGTATTACCCAACCCAGGTTGGGTATGACTCAACATGAAATATTAAATCAATATCTCATGCTGAATGGTAAATGTCTGGAATATCGTACAATCGATCTTCATGAGATGTAAACACCCCTCAGAACTGATCAATGAGCAGGCAGACACTTCATAATTTCAAATAAAAATCAATATGTCTGGGAATCGTAAAGCTGTTGCTGCTCCGATTAAAAGAACGCTTTCTGGGACTTTACTTTGCGCCACTGGGGCCCGGCCCGAAAATGCCAAACAGATCTCGATTATATTATGGTGCATGCCCAAGTGGAAAATAAATCTCGCAAGCCATTCGGAAATGTTGAATGAAATTGCGAATAATAAACAAATACTGAAATCTCGGCGAAATTCCATAAAAGCGAATACGATCCGTCATCAACCGGTTGAGCGGTTGAAGCGGGAGGAGAGGGCGCACTGGAAAGTATCTGATGAAAATTAGCAGAAAATTCAATTTATTTCGATACATACATACATACATACACATATGTACATATGTACAAGTGGCGAAATGTTCTATGGCTACAATGACGTCACAAGTGGTACTGATCAAATATGAATTTGCATTTCATGGAAAATATTACACAATATTTTTGTAGCACTTTCGTTTTAACCCCCCCCCCCCTCCTTACGAACAAAAATCAGCAAATTATTTGCCAGAATTGTAAACTACGAAAAACGGAAGGAAACCCCCCATGAAAAACAAAACTTTGGCATTCTAAACAAATCGCAGAGAATTCAGTAGAAATCGAATGAGTTGAATTCATGGATAAATCTGATACATTATCTCCCCCGGGGGGTATATAATGGTTGCCATTAAGAGTCATCCTCTTTTATTAACGGAATTTATTAGTTTAATATTGATATTTGTTCTGAATGTTCACTACGAGTAAAATCAAATGTCCGAGATAGCTTGTAAACTTTTTTTCTGTAATTTATCTTTTCCGGGGACAATTCTTTCTAAGAGTTTTCTTTTTTAGGGTTTTCATTCCTGAACGTCTGCAATTTGAATTCATTCGTCATGCGCCGTGTGTTTACCGTCTATTTACTTGAATTTAAATAGCCGCATTGCTAGGTGGCGCCACTTGCTAAATGTATTATTTATGTAGATATCGTGTGGCGCCAATATGATATCAAAGACAATTTATATTGTCTTTGGTTTCATTAAAAACAATACACAGTGCCATAGCAGATAGCCGCAATTGTTGCATAGCAGTCAGCTTGGATAGTTTCAGTGCAGCCAGCTTTAAGAGTGTCATAGAAAACATCACTAAAGATGCCATAGCAGAAATCTTTTATATTTTCATAG
The DNA here is from genome assembly GCA_035043285.1 of Drosophila subsilvestris. Taxonomy (NCBI): domain Eukaryota; kingdom Metazoa; phylum Arthropoda; class Insecta; order Diptera; family Drosophilidae; genus Drosophila; species Drosophila subsilvestris. The sequence goes on from JAWNNB010001795.1 coordinate 1,234,010, forward strand.
CAGCTAGCCTTAGCATAGCATTTGTGGCATTTCTGTTTTATGTGTTTTAAAATGTGTTAAAGAATACTTAAATATACAGTAATTTCAAAAGTATTCCAAATTCCATAACACAAAATATGTATTTCCAACAGAGTCGGCCGCCATAACGAATAAGTGACAAAATTATATGTACATATGTACATACATATGTATGTATGTATGTATGTTTGTACATTTCTATTCAAAGAGATTCTTCAGAGAGAAGGAATATTTCGAGAGACAGTAATTCATACACATACATATGTATCTATGTATGTAGCTATGGCCGAACAGCTGTTGTGGCAACCAACCAAAAATATAGACAACAATTTTGAATATTTTGAGTTTTCCACACGCTCTCTCAGCAGTACGTTAGACGTGGTCGAGCGGTACTGCGGGCAGTGTAGGAGACAAGTGACGATTTATTCTAGCACCATCCACATACATATATTATCCGTATAGATAAATTCTTATGAGTGTTTTTTTTGCGACTGTCGAATACATACACCAATTTAAGATATCGAAAAATTCCAACCAAATAGAATTCTGCAATTTTCATTTTGCGGATCAAGTGTACAATACACGAATCCTCCATTGGAGGCACTATAAAAAGAAATTGCAACCCGAAAGTGATATAATTACACCGAGAAATATCTTTGCTTTGGTTGGGGAAAATGAAAATATGAACCAGTTATAAATAGACGACATGAGCGTGAGCTGGCACCAAAGATAGATCGAGAAAGTAGCACAACACACTGGACATGGACGTGGAGCAGGCAGCCGCTGCCGAGGCCAGACAGCAGCACCAGCGGCATCGTCGCCGCCTGGGACGCAGCCAGCGCGAGCAGACACCCGTCACACAGCGCCAGCGGGAGGGGGAGGATTCTGGCGCTGATCCCTCCCCGCAGATGGTGCGCATGCAGATACGTCCGCCGGGCACTCTGTCCGCACACGAGAGCAAGATCCTGCGGCGCAGGGACAAGACATTTGCCAGCACTGCGAGCAGAAGCCAATCCCAGCCGCGAGAGGCCGAAAAGCTGAGCAGCCCGGATGCAGTGCAGCTGATCAAGCACCGCAGCCTGTCCTCGCCCCGCCACAAGGAGGAGTCCAGCGAGAGCGAGCTGACCACGGGCAGCTCCTACACAGCCACACACCCACAGCCGATATCCGTCGGTGGTGGCCAGAACGACACACTCAGCCGACTGGAGCAGAACCTGCAACGATTCGAGGACGAGCGGAGGCGCTTCGAGGCCGAGAAGCGGCTATTCGAGCGGGAGAAGCGGGAGCACAAGCAGCGCCATCGCCAGCAGCTGGACAACGAGGAGCGAAAGCGACTGCTCCAGAACTACCGCAAGCTCAGCGATCGCATTCAGCTGCCCCAGGACGAGGAGGAGCGTCGCCGACTGATTCACAGTCTGCGCCTGCAGCGGCACGAGACGCCAAAGGTTCGCAGTCGGAATCGCAGCAGCGGCTACGAGGAGTCATCCACGCAGTTCAGCTCATCCGAAGCAGATGTGGCAGAGGAGTTGCCCACGCGAAGGCCATTAAAGCCGCCACAGAGCTTTGTGGCAGCTCCCATTCGAGGAGCTCCACCTCCGCCCCCGTTAGCCGTCCCCAAGCCGGAGGATCGACGGTCCGTTAGTCGTAACAACTCCCTGTCGCCGGTGCGACCGCAACGGCGCTCCAAGACGCCCGAGCAGCGTGCGGAGATCAGCCGCAAGGACGAATATGTCGAGGTGGGGGAGTCTCAGTCAGACTCCTTCAGGCCGCGACCCTCGGAGGCGGAACAGCAGTCGGAGCTGATGCAGAAGTATATGGAGGCAGCGGAGAGAGCGGCCAAAGCGGAGGCAGCCTTGGCCCAGAGCCTGGCGGGTGAGGGCGTCCGAAGGAGCACCAGCCTGCGTCTGGCCGAGATCGAGTCGGGCCGCAAGGTGGAGGGCAAGCGCAGCTCCAGCCTGGAGAGGCCACTGAGAGCCAAGCGTTCTGCCAGCCTGGAAAGGAGCAAGGAAGTAGAGCAAATTGTAGCTCCAGCCATATCGGAGGAGCCCATAGCAGAACCCGAACCAGAATTGTCTCTAAGTGAGGACACCATTCCGAAAGTGGAGCCTAAAGTGACGCTCCTGCAACGCCTGCGGAATCTCTTCAAGCGAAAGCAGAAGGCGGAGAAAGTGGAAACAATTGTCGTAAGAGATTTGGCCACACAGCCGCTGCCCGACAAGATTATTTCACGTTCGTTCGTGTTCCACTTCTGGCTGGAGGCACGGCACGAGTGGCGACGCCTCAAGTTGGACTACCCGCGTCGCATGGAGGAGCTGCGTTGCCTGCGAAACACCTGCATCGCGCACTGCATTTGCCTGGCCCTCCTCCTGGGCTTCGGTGGCCTCATGTTCCGCTACACGGAGGGGGCGTCCGAGGACATCTACAAGTGCGAGGTGCGCAAGGTGAAGCGAGATTTTATCGACAACCTGTGGGTCGTCAGCCACAACATGAGGTACTGAAGGCTCAGAACTTATTCCATTCCCCCCTCCCCGCCCAGTGGTAGTCGATGGTGAACCCTTTTGCTTTGTCTTTGCCAGAGAGGATGACTGGAAGTCGATGGCCCGCCAGAAGCTGCGAAAATTCGAAGATGAGCTGAACACTCTGGCCGAGATGGGCCTGCGTCGGTATCCGGGCCAGAAGTCCTGGAACTTTGTCAATTGTTTTATCTTCTGTTGGACCGTAATCACGACCATAGGTAACGGGGACCTCGCGGATGGGGAATATCGCGATGCCTACAATATTAGAGCTCCACCGAGTGTTCTAGATCTAATCCTCCCAGACCTAGTCTGATTGCCTATCACTAATGATGATCTTCTTTGACTCTTCCACAGGTTACGGCCACATAACACCCAAGACAAGGCTGGGACGCTCCCTGACTATCATCTATGCCATCATCGGCATTCCCATGTTCCTGATCGTGTTGGCCGATCTGGGCAAGCTCTTCACGCGCTGCGTCAAGTTCCTGTGGGCCTATGTGCGTCGGGTGTACTACACCCGCTCCTGCCGCCGCATCCGGAAACAGCAGCAGATCCGTGACGCGATGACTGGCTTCAATACGGTCTACGACATGGCCATACGGCGGCCCAGCATGTTCTTCGGCAAGTCGCCGGAGGAAGAGGCCGAGTCACAGGCAGATGCAGAGGCTGGCAGGTCGTTGGGCACATCGCACCCGGAGACACCCACATCGCCGTATCCAGAGACCTACGAGGTGGACGATGAGTTCAATCTACCCGTTTCGGTTGCCTCCCTGCTGCTCATCTCTTACATCCTGCTGGGCACGGCCGGCTACGTGATGGTGGAGTCCGACTGGGAATTGCTGGACTCTTTCTACTACGTCTTCATCTCGATGTCCACCATTGGCTTTGGCGACCTGGTGCCCAGCAATCCCTTCTATGTGATGGTCAGCATGATATACCTGATCTTCGGCCTGGCCCTCACCTCCATGTTCATCAACGTGGTGCAGATCTGGCTGAGCGACCACTTCAAGCGGGCCAGCGCCAAAGTGGGGGCCACCATTGGCATGGGCATGGCCAGCGAGTTCGGTGACGAGGGCGGCAGCCAGCTGAAGACCCCATCGGAGCTGGCTTCGGTGCACGGCTCGCGACTGGACCGCATCGAGGAGGATGGCCAGGAGGCATCGTTGGCCCACCCGGGTCTGAATGGCGCTGCAAGCAGTCCGCCGCCCCTCGCATCCATCCTGCGTGCACCACGCCCACTCTCGCCCATGGATTTAAATGGAAGCCAGGCTGCAGATGTCAGTCCTCCGCCTCCTCCTCTGATGCCCAAGCGTCAGGTGTCTGTGGATCCCCCAGCGCCAGCGGAGGGGGAGAAGAAGAAGAAGAAGCACAGGTTCTTCTAGAACCGGAACCTAAGAGCTATCGCCTAGTACTAGAACCTCATAAATGACAAGAAAATTTCAATCGAATTAACACCGAATCGCTGTTCTGTGAGAACGAACAGTTACACATTACACACACATTTTTATTGATTTGTTATTTAATTGTATGTACTTCCCATCATTCTAGGCTAAGATTAATGTTAATATTATAATACAACAGGAGTTGCCAAAATATTTCATTTCTTTATCATATTATTTATTGAACGTTATTGTGCTGCCCCATTCGCAATGAATGCCAACTGCGATTAGAAGAGAAAAGAAATGGCTGATCTTGCTGTCTCCCTCCGTCGACTGCATGTCGACTTACATGTGTTTGTGTCTGATAATCCAAATGCAATGTCTGCGAGCAGTCAGAGACAGCATAAATCCAAATGCATAGGGAGAGCCAGCTGCACATCTGTCCGCGGATGAGAAGGGGGAGAAAGGAGCAGAGTCAGGCAATGAGGGTGCCAGACAGAGAGCAAGAACCAGACAGAAAAGAGAAGTGCAGGGTATATAAAATATGAGGTAAAGCATTTTACCCTTACTCTCTCTCTCTCTCTCTCTCTCTCTCTGTCTCTCTCTCTGTCTCTCTCTCGGAAGCACACACACATTAACTAAAGCAAGCTATGCTAATAATAATAATTATATACATAAATTGGTATTATTAGAAAACATTGTGCTGAAACAGCTGCTCTTTGACTTCTCTCACAAACTGGCTTACCTTTTAAGTTGTTTTATCTTGTCGAATCCAACAACAAAACGAGCAACATGAACGTGAGAACAGGAAACGTTGAGCTGAGAGCGTTTCGTTTTGTCCTCGCGTTCTCTCTCTCGCAAACGACAGGACATCAGCGCTGTGGTTGCTCGTCGTTTGGCTTCGGGTTCGGGTTTACTTTCGTTGCCACTTGGTAGCGTTTTGGCTTTTCAAACGGCACATTTCGAAATCAACAACGGCACGGTATACTTCTTCGCTCGCGCACTACCAAAAGAGGCGCCAAAGTTTACGTTTCAGTGCAGATGACACATATCACACTCTCTCTCGCACGGAAAATTGGCAGCACGCGAAAAGTGTAAAGAACGCGAAGGTGCTATAGCAAACTTGAGCATTAACATCAAAAGTGAATCACAGAAATCGAAAACAAAACGAAAGCGGAAGCAACACGAAGAACAGACATAAATTGATCGCGACAAGAGAGAGGGAGCGGGAGAGCAGAGAGCAAGAGCAGCCGGCTGTTTGTCTCTGTCACACACACACACCCTTCAGGGTTTGCTGTTCCGCCAGGAGAAGAGAACAACAACTGAAAATACAGCTACAAGGCAAACCAGGTGTGCGTCGGATTCTTTTCACTTTTTTTGCATACATGCTCTGACGGCACTCTGCCAGATGCAATTTCCCGTTTCGGTTTTTGTTTTGCTGCATTCGTTCGCATAAGAATATATGTATGTATGTATCGCGATATTCGCGTAGTTAAGTGAAAATCGACAACAAAAAGTGGGCGAAGGAAGAAGGTAGTGGTGCTGCAACACGCTTACAGTTCAAACAGAAGTAGCTGCAAAGATGTCCGCAATTAGCAGTCGCAATCAGAAAATGGAACAACAGGTTGGTGTGAAAGATAATCGAGAGATTCTAAACGACAGAATTATGGAATTTTCCTTTATTTATCATGTAATAATTACAAATTATAACGCTGGCTCCTTATTGGCATAGAAACTTTGGTCGAATCATCATTTGAACAAACTTCAAGGGCTGTTCCATTCTGTTCGAGCCATAAAATGAGTTCCAACTGATGTATCGCGTGGAGTCGGAGGGAATATGTGTCACACTATATAGATAGTCCAAATACGGAGCATTCAGATTGCTGTAAGACATATCATATATTCGTAGATAGTTATTAGATCTATTTCCTGATAGTGTATCATACTTGCCTCGCTAAGCAATCCTTGAACCACCAACCCGCCAGATGGTACTGGGCGCAATTCTTGTTGGTTGCAGGGTCATTATCCCGATCGAATGTGGAAAACTTTTTTCCCTTGTGGTAGGTGAGGGAATCGCCAGCCGTTCCGGTATAGCCGCCAAGTATTTTCAAGGAAAATGCCTCAGCTTCATTTCCAATGCCAATTTCATCGTATTTTGCGAATTTCTTATCGCCCTTGAAGCTCTCCATGTAGATGTATAGTTCGAAGGGCTGCGACGATGTTAGAGCGTGCAACCGGTCCAGACCGATAAAGAAATCCCCCCTCAGCTCTCCGAACCCAGATTTGTATTCGCTCCAGTCGCGGTAAAAGTTGGTCATACCATCCTGACGCCTCTGAATAACCATCCAGCCCAGCCCGGCCAGCTCTGAATCGCACAGAACAGTAATAGCACCGTGGCCAGGTACTCGGATGACACTCGTCCCGTTGTGCTTGCCCCCAATCAGGCAGGATGTTGGATAGGTTCTATCCTTTTCAATAATATCTTTTGTCAACTGCTTCAGAGATTCGCGACGATCCTCCAGGCTGCAGCGGGTATAGAGAATACGCATTGAAACAGGCATTTATACATACAAATGTACATTTGTATGTACATATTGTCATACATACTCAATCAACATCTTATCAACTTCTGCCAGTAGCGCCGCCGTCGATTTGACTTCCTGATAATAATAATTATTATTAAATTGTGGACTTGTAGTTTTCATTTGAGTAGAGTTCAAGGCTTACCTCTTGCACTTCCGAGGAGCCAGGAGTTTCGGCTGTGGCCGCACAGATAATTTGTAGGCAGAGTGCCACAAGGGCCACAGCAACACTTGTACAATTCATTTATAATTCCGCTGAGAAAATGATTATCAGTGAAAACACCAATTACAGATCGCGCTTGCATCGACTGAAGCGAACGAAACTTTTGTTCGAGCTTATAAACCGATAAGATGAGGTATATAGTATACATAAGTACATACTTTATCAGTTGAAATTGAACAATACTCAAAGAATAAACAAAGCGAAGCTTTGATGATTTTGAGTGCAAGCTTCAAGACTTTGAAGAGCGGGAGCTTAATTTCTGGCCGCCTTTTTATACTGATTTTGAATAGAACGATGAACCGACTGAAAATACTCTTCAAGTCAAATTTCAATGCTCTCCAGACTGAATCATAAAGCGGATGGAGAAACCGGAATTGCCATTGATACATTTTGGCAGCCCAAAGGCCCCCCATTGTCCACTTTTCAGACACGAATATTACCATTTAAAGTGGGACTCCATCCAAAGCCGCGGCACACATACACCCCAACCCAGCCGAGTGTTTCAATGGCCATTGCCGTGGGGTTTTGTTGTGCCCTGTGCTGCCTGGCCACCTGGCCGTCTGTTGCCCGGGCAACGGCGTCCAAATAAATCGAAACACACCGAAACCACCAAAGCCTTTGAGCGGCTCGCTCCACCTCCAGCCCACCCGAGTGTCCTCCTGCCTGGTTACAGCTGCATTTGCTGCAGCTCGATACAACGACTGTCATTGGCCCTAATTATGTTGGCTGGCAAGGTAGCTTCTACAGGAAGGACCTAGAACTCACCACCCACATCAATCGAATCGTTTCCCAGTGTTTGGGTTGGTTCGATTTTCGATTAGGGGCTGAGATTGCTTATAAAACATGTACAAGCTGTTCACGGCTCGCTGGCCGAAGCTCCTTAATGGAATGACATCCCGAAGACGTACAATTATTTCCAGCAATTTTATTTCCAAATCAAATTACGCCGAACAAATGTTCGTTTTTTTTGTTTGTAAATTAATATGAGACAACAGGGGAGGGGAAGGAGCTAACGAACGAAAGGAAAAATTGATGGAAATTTAATATTTGAGCTGGATCTAAATCAGATTTTAATATTGCGTGGTTTTTTAATTTTTAAATGTTACACAAAATATACTCGCAGATTATGAAGGAAGCTTTTAATATCATCATACAAAGTCTGCTTCGGTTTTGCTAGTTTCTTTGTAGGATCTGAATATTGTATGCATATTTTATGCATGCCAAAACTTCAGTTAACCTCCCAACAATTTATAGGTGGCAATAAAAAGAGGAAAAACACTTGGAATAGGATGTGGTATGATAAATCAACATAAAGATGTATGGCAATCAACTGCTAAAAGCGGTCGCCTAAAATATACACAAAGGATTAATAAAGCCTTTGGACGGGACTGGGACTACGCTCGAAAATAAAAGGTAGCTCCGCCCCCCACCACATTGTTGTACTGTGTTTGTGTGTCCTGTGTAACCAGGGGCAACTGTCACAACATGCCCATGGAACGGGGCGAAGCGAGGAGAGGCAGACAGACAGACAGACAGAGAAAACTAGAACTATATATGAACAATATTTGGTATTGTTTCCATGTCTGCTGTTGTCCCATGGAATGTCATTAGGGTGGGGAGGGTAGGGGGTTAAAATCGATGGTTACTGGAGCCTCTCTCTCTGGCTCTGTCGTGGAAAGCGGAGTGATAAGTCACTGGATGGATGGTTTACCACATGTGAACATAATTTACCACCCCGTAAAAGAGGCATGCCACTCTATTGTCCTGCGAACTGCTCCGAACTTTCCCTCACACGAAATCCCCATAAAACACGAGGCAAGTCCACAAAACAACGGAAATGACGCATCGCACCTTCACTTTCTCTGCTCCTTTGTGGTTGTGTGTGCGTGTGTGAGTGTGTGTGTGTGGGGCGTGGGAGTAAGTGTTAACGGTATTGCCTTCTTGGCTTTAACCTTTTTCGGTTTTAGGCATGTAATTTGTGTTCTGTTGCTTCAGGCCGCAGGCCGAGGTTCTTGACCCAATCGTAGGGGCAGGCAGTGAAAATTGTGGAGAACGCCGTCGGCTTGCCATAAACCAGACCACCAGACGCCGAACTAATCGAATTTCGGACATCAAAGTCGGGGGCTTCAATAGTTAATAAGCCCCTGGCCCTTAAGCCTGTCCTTGAGAAGTGATTGAAAGATGGAAATGCTTTCCGTGGATTGCAGTGCTATTAAGTTTTGCATCTCAACTATTCGCTTAACAATTCCGTGTTTTTCCTTTGACAAAAGTCCCGGAGAGGCTTAGCAGCAGCAGCTTCAAACAAGCCCCCCAGGCACATGCGAAAAGCGCCCAAAGATAATTTTTCGTTTTTTATAATTTATGACAAGCTCTTTGGCAACTCTTCGCACCTAAGCGCCACAAATCCCCGACGACTTTGCGCTGAAAATTTCACAGAAATCAACAGGCAGTCAGTCAGCCAGGGCAGGCAGAGCAGCGAGTGAGAAAAGTTGAGCTTGAAATGAGCGGAAACAGCGTAATGGGAAAACTGCGCAGAGAAGAGTCTCGTCTCAGGGCAACTTCTACCCAAAAAGCAATTCGGTTTTCAATTAGAGCTCACAATTTCTGGAATATATGTATGCTGGAATATACTACATATACTATATACTCGTAGTCTCTCCTACTCGTACGTCTACTAACAGCTGGCAATCAATTTGCTGACTAAAAGCTTTGTCCCCCCATCTCTGGCTTGGAGTGGAGTGGAGTGGAGTCCATCTCCTGTTTCAGTTTACGAGTACGCGTCCTGCTTTTGCTTTTGCGTTTGTCACTTTTCGCTTTGGCTTAAAATACAGTTGGCTGTTGTCAGTTGGCCGCTGGCAGCTTAAGAGCTGAAGAGCTGCTGCACTCTCAAATTGCAGGCTCACATCTCGCTCTGGTAACTGGTAAAACTTTTGGCCAAGCTGCACGAAAAACAGGCCATCAAAAGCACTCCACAGTCAGAGATATCTTTAAGGGGGAATTTTAGTGGAAAATATAAGTTTGTTGGGGAAGGGGGTTAGAGAAGCAATGCCATAAACATTATTGCGACACTTTTATACACCAAAAGGGTGGGGGAAAGTGCGAACGTTGGTCCTGGGGCCCCTCATTTCCATTGCAGATTTCATTAATTGCCGTTTCCCCCGCGAGTTGCGCTGCCAACTTGATTCAATTTATCAGTCACAAAACCCTAGCCACCAGCCAGCCAAAACCCGGAAAAGTTTTGCATATGCAGCCCAGAAGGCTATATGCTGCAAATTAATTACATCCCTGGGAATGGGGTGCCCAACATTGCGCCCCGTTGCAAGGCTCCAACTTTTGGCATTCATTTTGCGCTATCTGTTTTTTTTTTCACAGCAAGGCTAAATAATTTATTTGCACAACAAAATATGAATAAATCGTGTTTAATTGGGTAACTTTTGGCTAGAACTTGTCATCCGTGTCATCTCCCATTTGATCCCCAAAATGACCGAAAAACCTGCCCACTGCTGCTCCAAATTATTTAATTAGTAAAAAGATTGTCTGGTGATTTAATAAACATATTTCTATAGCAGAATTTAGCAACTAATAACAATGGAAATTTTGCAATTTATTGCAGGAAATTCGAGAGTAAACATTTTTGTAAAATTTGCAGTTCTTAAATGGACCTTGCTTGTGGTTTTGCCACCACTCATGTGTGTGGTTTGGCTGACACTGACAGGCATCAGACCTTTCCACAAGCTCCCATCACTGCACTGATTGAGTGGTTAAGCGGGTGGTGGGCGGTAGGAGCAGTCGTTGGTCACACTGCGGTTACGCCTTTGACAAACCCATACAGCAGCAGCAGCAGCAGCAGTCTGTGCAGAAAATGGCATTCACTTCGTTTCAATCCAGATGGCTTAAGCCAATTGTCAGTACTGTAAATTAACAAGGTCGTTAGTCGTAGGAGCTCGAGCATTCGAGCAAAGGATTTACGATCCAATTAACGTGCCAGGACACGTGCCTGGCCCATGCTGTCGCCTCCGATTAATTTATGCGTCTCTCTACTTGCATTGTTTATGACCCAGTCCCGGACCCGGTCCGCTCGAATATTAATACAAATTACGTTCTTGTTTCTGTCTCTTTCAATTGAATACTAATTACAATTAAATAAAGGCTGAATGCAGTGCAGTGCGGACAGGATTAAGGATAAAGGATAAAGGGTCGGGGCTGTATTATGGTGTGGCTTTCCATTTCAATAAACCAACCAATGAATGTTAATTGAAAAATTATGAAAAGTGTCGTTCAGTGCCGAACGATGGCTAAAATCCGATAATGCAATTTTGTGGCCTGAATATGGAATGTGCGATAGAAGTGGAATTGGAATTGGAAATGGAAATTCCCTGGCTATAGAGTCGTCAACTGAATCGAATTGGAAAGTGGCCTTAATAAAAATATAACTTTATTTAATGTCACTTGTACGTCTTGTGGCCCTGGGGAATGGAACGGTTGTTTCCGTCTCCGTGTCCGCGACTTACTTTGCTTTATTACAAAATCATATCCTTCCCTCCGCCGGGATCCACTCACAACTGAGATTTTCACATTTTCCTGCGTTTTTCCTGCGCGCTGCCTTCTGCTTTCTGTTGTCGCACGAAATAAAAATGTCCGAAAGGACCTTAATAGTCAGATTATTTCTGGCTGGCCATCTTGCACAAGTCGTCAGTTCTATGACACTGTCTGTGTGTCTTTTTGTGTAACTTTTTCAAGTGACTTTGCCTCAGACCTTGCCTTGGCGTCACTTCAATTTGCATATAAATCGTGCATTTAAAGAGATAAACTAAACCAACATCAAAATACCAAGAAGAAAATCAAATTAATGTTTGCTGTTGGCTGCCTGCTGCCTGCTGCTGTTCTGTTTCAATATTTATGGCAATTTTCGATATGCAGCCACAAGGCAAGTGGCGTTTTCCTTCTGCTCTGCTCTGCTCTGCTCTCCAGCCGTCACATGCAAATATCTGTATCTGTATTTATTTAACTTGATTTTCGTTTGTTTTGTCGAAATTAATTGTCAAATGCAAAGTTCTGAATGGCCTCAAGGGTAAAACAGACCCGACACGACCCGACCCAATAAAAGTGATGCCAGACAAGTAAAAGCGATGACAACACAACGCCTGGATCAGCCCTCGCTTTGTGTCCAGTCGGTGTCTCTTTTTCTGTTTCAAGAAAACGCAGCGAACAACTTCTCTAAGGAGTTTTGGAGCTAATTAAATGTTCATCATACGCCCGGATGGTTGCTCCTCTACTTTCCTTTTTCCTTTCACCTCCTTTCATTTCTGTCCATCACTGGCTGTCTCTCTCTTCTAAGAAATTTAATTAAACGCAGCGTGTAAAAAACATATAAAATTTAATTTTCATCTGGGAATAATTAAATTTCACTCTCAGAGTGAAGTGTTTAAGTGGAATTGAGTTTCACGAAGGAGATTTAGGAATTAAGTAGTGAAAGAACAAATAAAATATCATTTTCAAAACGGAATTATGTATAGCAATTAAATATTCCCTACCAAAATCCCCTCCCGGGGACCTCTGAAATTCATTGTTCGTAATTCTTTAAATTCCAATTTAATGAAATTATTCGATTTTCCCATCGAGCATTCGTCAGATAGTTGCACATTTTCATGGGGTTTTCCATTTACAGTTTTTCGCACATTCAACAGCCCAGCCCCTGCGCCTGTTGTTGTTTCTGTTGTTATTGTTGATAGTCGAATGTTTGTATATATTCAATTGAGACGTTTGCGCCGGGGGTGGAGAAGCGACGTGCGGGTGCGGTGCCATGGAAATCCTTGGGCATGACCATAAAACATTTATCGCTGTCGACTTTTCGGCACTAGTGGCAGGCATTTCAAATAAAATGGCGTCCAGCTGAGAGGAATTCCATTAAACGAGTGCAGGCCACCCAGTGCTCTGCAGTGGCTCGGATCCATAGCCTTCGCTCATCCAGTTGGAGCCGCTTATCCGCTGCATTTTGCTTTAAGCTCTTCTTAATTACGCTTTCAGCGTCAGTCTCTGGCGCTCTCCGGAGTTTTGTGTGGCGCATACAATAATTCCGACGAGCTGTCGACATCCGTAATGGGGCTTTTTCCCCCACCGGTTGCTGGCCAAGGGCCAGGGTGCAGGGTGCGATTAAAACCCTGGAAATTATAACATTTCAAAGGCAAAGAAATGTACATTTTATGCTCCGTTTTATTTGTATGTTTATGGAGCGTTGGCGGCCTTCCTTTCGGTCAGTAACTTTTGATTGCCCCTCGAAGCATGCAACAATTAACTCTCTTCAAGTGCTCCATCTTGGGCATGTCCTGCTCTTTCCCTTTCGGCCACTCTCTCTCTCTCTCTCTCTCTCTCTTGCCCTGGCTCTGTGACTTTTACTCGTCAACCCGGGCGTCTTTTTCCCCCATGCCCTGTGGCTAATTTGGTGTCCCAGGGCACGCCCCCCGGCCAGGAATTTCTAATTTGCGGCATGCGGATGATTGTGATTGCTGGCATGCACCTCCCTCGCGTCCTCGTCCGCGTCTTTCTCTTGCTCTTGCTCTTCTGGTACTAATTGCGGTTAACCTTAAAGCGGCCAAAACGGAGAACTTTGTGGCCAACCAGCCGGCAAGCCAGCCAGCCAGCCAGCCACTATTCCCAAGCCTAATTAGTGGCAGTGTTTGGGTTATTGTTTCTGCTTGGAATATATGTAAATACTGTACTTGTCTTTTGTTGAGATTCATTTGGAGCGGTAGTTGAGCGAACAGCAATCAAAATGTTTACTTTGAAAAGAAATATAAAAAGAGCTAATGAAAGATTCGACGAATACAAAAGATGACCCAAAGAACCATTCAAATATATCCCAACAGAGAGTATAATCCTGATTCCAAAATCACAAGATTCCAGTTACTTCAAGCAATGTTATATCCTCCTTAGACTATTATTTCGTTTCAGCCTTGTTGCAAGCTCAACTCATTCAAAGTCAATTTCGATGTACTCCCGTTTCAGCTATTAGGAACGCGTGTAGTCTTCCTGGAATCGTTGGTGGATGCCACAAGGCGACTCTCGCCTTAACATTCACCTTAATTACAAGCACCGTAAATGCGGGCACAAGAGCAGCCAGAACGAGTGCCATGCCATGGAAAGTCCTTCGAGTCCGCGTACAAAACGTCTGTCAAACGAGTAAAAATCGAAATCGGTTCCTTCACACGTGTGTGTAGAGTTGGGGGGCAGTGGCAATGGCAGTGGCAGTGGCAGGGGCAGGGGCACCATTCACTCATTCATTCATTCATGCAACAACCATTCAGGCATATCAGCGTTCTAGCTGGATTAGCTTGGCCATGTAAGGCCATTCCTCCGCCCCGCACCCCACCACTCTGAAAGTGCAGTGGGGTGTTCGTTCTTTGATGTACGACTATCACAGAGGCGTGGCCAAATGGTTTTTTACTCGTTGAAGAGGGTAACAGTTGAAGGATGTTCTCTATACACCTGTATACTGGTATATTCCCCGCTGTAGGTGACACCTCTGTAGCTCTCTCTGTGTACTCTATCGATTGTGCGTTGCGTTTGTTTTGACATCGAGAACAGCCTGGCGACCCCGCCTCCAACGTGCCACATGTCGTTTGCCATTCCCAGCTTATGGATTTAATCGCTTTTTTATTCAGTTTGCAGGAGAGAAAGAACACACATTGTCATTGGTTCTGTCTATCCCTACAACGTACATATCTCCCTTTGTGTCAGACGGACAGAAGGAAAAACTTGATTACTTATCAGAAATATCAAATCAAAATTAATGATTTGTTAGTGGCATATGACCCGAGGGCCATTCCATTAATTACGGTTCGAGAATTGGGGACATTGGATGGGGGCGGACAGAAATAATAATGTTCAAGGTAATTTAATAGGGGAAATCATTAATAACGAATGTGTATATAGTTCAGAATAGATTATAGGGTATGTACGGGTATGTATACAGCGTATGCCCATTCCCGTTCCCTAGACCCACTTCGACTTGATGATATTTGCATATTTTAATCGAATTCTTCTCCTTCCCTGAATACAAGATATTAAAAATGAAGGAGGTCTGCTTGCTGCCTTCCATTAAGATTGGAATCGTCCCTGACGATTGGAAACTATTCAAATCTGTCGCAAACACACAGAGAGACAGAGAGAGAGACAATGAGTTATAGGAAGGTATTCCCATTGCCATTCCCCTTCCCATTCCCATTCCCTGCCACCTTTGAGCGGTGGAAAGAAATGAAAATTAAATTGCATTGGATTCCGTTTTTAATGCGGATGAAAAGTGGAGAACATTCGATATGACAACGTCGAGCATTTGGCATTGCAGCAGCTGCCACAACAACAGCAGCAGCGGCAACAGCAGAACGTTGCAGCGACTTTCGAGGAGTTTTTATTGATAAAACTTTCCGTCAGTTGGGTGCTTAGTGTGCCAAGGCAACGGTATTCTTGTAGAGGCTGGTGCCCAGGCCCCCATCATATTTGCATTTCACTCTTCCTGGGGGCATCCATCAATCAAACTGTATTTTAGTATTCAGCGTTTACTTAAGTCCTAAGCTGCATGATTTATGGCGTATTAAGTGTCCAAATAACTTCCAGGCCAGCGATTTGGTGGAAAATCTCGACTGGGAACTTCAATGCAACTCGATTAAAGCACGACTAATGTCCATTAATGTCCAATTAGCACTGGAAAAAGTGAAACTAATTAACGAGGGAGGCCGATGTCTGCCCACAGCTGTCTCCCCTGCACACACATGCTTGAGTGCACGGCATCCTGCCTCCTGTCGTCTCCTGATGCAATTAAAATAATTGCTGTCTGCTCAAAACTGTCAGCACTTGATGAATGCCATGCTCATCCCCACCAGCAGCAGAAGCGCTCTTAATGCGACTGCTAAGCCGTGTCTGTCTGGCCCGCCCGAAGGATACGTAATCGGGTCTATGGCATGCAGATGAAAAGGAAACTTTTTGCCATTCAAGAGAGATGCACTCGACGGCTGAGCCAGAGCCCTGAAAAGTAGGCAACAGTTTTTAAGCCCAAAAAGGAAAAGCGGAAATGCAGCACTCTCTCTTCTCTCTCTCTCTCTCTGCAGAGAGCCAGAGCTCTGGCTCTGATGTGCCTTGTCGTTGGCTATAATTAAATAAAAATTGCTCAAATGACGTCATTTAAAACAATGACCGATCATAATTGCCAGAGAATTGGCAAACAATGTTCTTATGGGGCACAAGTTGCATCTGCCTTCCGTCCCGGAGGAAGGGATGGACACATGCATATTCAATCGAGTAATTTGGCCGATGACAGGAGGCATTATATATGTGTTCCACAATCAATGGAGAGGCTGCCAGAGCTTACGCCTTGAGCCGAAACACAGAGACGGCAAAATTCTCGGATTCGATTCGATTCCCTTGTGGCTCGTTGATGGGCGCCCATCCGGTCCGGTCCGGTCCGGTCCGTTCGGTCCTTCCGGGGGGGAAGGGGACAACGTTTTACTGGCATTGCCATTTCCCAGTTACCGCAATCAAAGGCACAGGGCGAAGCATTTATATTGCAAGTTTCCAATTGCCTGTAAAATGCCAAAGCCCAAGCTGGTTTATCCCAATCTACCACTTCCTCTACGTCCATATATCCACCATAGAGCACATATATACAATATATATATGTGCGTGTGTGTGTGTATGTGTACGGAGTTTCGTAAACGTTTTGGGTTGAATTTCTCCAACTCGCCGCACCCAAAAAAATGAAAGGAGAACGAAATAAAAAGTACATTCGAACAAAAGCCGCTTAAGTTAAGCAGGTTACACGACCCGACCCTTTTTCTGCGGTCGCTTTAAGCCATATTTCAGGCAATTATTTGACAGTTTTTTATTGTTTTCAAACTGCGTTAAGTTTTCAGAAGAAACAAGTAACAAAAGTACTTCCGAAAATCGAATTTATAGTGTATTTATAGCCCAATAAACGAAGTAACTATTTTATATTTCTATTTGTTCGTTTTATTGGCAGTTTATTTTAGTGTTCAATGATTGCCAAAGCTGCAGTTTACGACCCTATAAAGTACATAAAATAAACAAATAATTAAAGCAGGAAAGAGTGGAGCTATGTACCCCGGCTGATTGATCCGATCTGAGTATAATTTATGCACAATCTTTTAAAAATATTCCAGAAATAGCTGAGAAATAAAAGACTGCAAATATGAACTTTTTCTTTGGAACTTCTGCTTATATTTTCCACAAGTTTTTCCTACATCTGAGAGCTCCTTTCGGATAAACTTTTATTGAATCAATATAACCCTGTTGAACTAAAACATCTGCAAGGGAATAAACTCTTTGCCCCATTTCTCTGTGTCTCATCATTCATCCATCCCTCAGTCACAAGTTGCTTGTCATTTGTAAGATTTTCTTGGCTCAACTTTGTTTATATGCCACACAGTTTGTGTCATCTTAAGGAACTCGGCACGTAGTCCTCAAGGAGTCCCAGGTAGCCCCCAGAGACGCAAAAACTTTATCTCGAACACATTTTTGGTATGCAGCTGAAACTTTTTGTGTGCATGATTTTGCCACTCGTTTTTTTATGAAAGCGCAAATTTATCTAGCTGAAGAAAGGAAAAAAGAAAAAGCAAGAAAATAATATCTGGTAAGTAGCAAATAAATATGTGAGAAAGTCAAACAAGAAATGGAAATGCAAATGGAGAGAAAGAGACAGAGAAAAGGAGACACGCACAGAGGGGCATGTGTGGCAAAAGGATTTCCATAAAAAGGAGCAGAAATAAAACTGAAATAGGGAAAACTGCTGCCAATAGCGCGGACCACAAACCACGTACCAGCTGGGGATTGTGAGGGGGGGGAAATACTTCATCTGCATATAAAGAAAATACGAGCATATGATGTGTTTAAAAAGCCGCATTTTTTTTGTGCTGCCGACTTTAAAGCCCACAAGCCACTGCTGCAATTCTCTTTGAGGCTGGGAAAATCCTGCAGAAAGCAGTTTCAGGTGAATTTTACACATTTTTCAATGCCTTTTCCCTCGCTTCGTGGCCAGCCTGCGCTCTGCTTTTAATCCGCACAATGGCTTAAGAGCATTATGATTAATTAAAATGCTCGTATTTCTTCAGCGAAATTCAGCAACTTTTTTTGGCGTCCAACTCGAACTTTTCTCGCACTGGAAAACCCCCATTGAATAGTTGGCAATACGCGCACAGCGCTATCCGCTAGACAATCAGCTGGTTTTTGTGTTGCCATAAGGAAAATATTGTTTCGCCCAGTTGCAAAGGGAAACTTTTTCAATTTTACATTTTTCGCTCGCGGAACATGGGAAAAAGTCGCACATTTTGTTTAGAAATATGAGCTGGAAAATTTGTTCCCTTTTTTTTTGTTTTCGCGTAGCATGGCTTACCCCTCCAGAGAGGGCAAAGCCATAATTTCAAATTATGCCAGGCAAGACAAGAGGGGAAAATCGTTGGCTCCTCAAGGTTATTTTCAGGGGCAATTTACTTTCTTCAGCGAGAACTAATCAGCGTTTATATTCGCATTGTTTTCTCGTTCTTGAAGGAAGTTATCCAAAGAGAACTTCCGATTCGATTGGCAAGCATGAATTTAATTATCGCCATTATTACATATTTGATGCTCTCAGGCAGGGGAGTTCCAAGGCAGACAAGCAGACAGGCACCGGACCATCGATGTGTGGATGGATAGTCAGCCCGTATGGACGGACTCCTATGAGGCTTGCCTGGAGTACGGATATACAATAGCCAGGCAACCGATTTACTTCCTTGCCACCTGGCAGCTACTCTGTTTGCTCTTCGCAAACATTTCTCGCCAAGCACCCAACGGCTCCAGAGACTCGACTCTTGGGAGCAAAGGGAGGACATGGACACAGACAGATGCCACAGTTGAAACCGATTTGACCTTTCCATGGGTACGAGGCGCCTCCCGGCTGTTTGCTGGATCTCCCAGAGCAGATGGCACGAGTGTATGTGGCCCGGTACCCGAGCCCTGTTTCCTGGGTGCTAACGAGTGAAATTCATGGACTCTTTGTTTGTGCAACCCTTTCCACACACACCACACACACACACACTCCTTTGGAGAACCCACAAATATGTAGTATAACAAAGCCCGGGAAGTGCCCGAGGGCTCTGTTACTTTGACTTCTCGGACACGGGCACGCTGGCACCCCGGCAACGCACGGAAAGTTTTCTGGCCCACAACTTGGTCAACTTGTTGGAGAAAATCGAATATGGGGGAAAAGTCAACCACATGTCCCAGCTGTCAGTGGATTTTCGTGGTTTCCTCTTCGTAGTAGCTTCATGGGGCCGACTGTTGTCGCTTAAATTGGGCCAATTTCTGTTGAGATATTCGATAGATGTCAGCTATTGTGGCGCAAATTGAAATGTCTTAGCTGATACTCTGGTATTTAAGGAATTTCTATAATTTCCGACCTACATTCCGCTACGAGTGGTACGCTGCTGCAACAAAAGCGAGACGGGGCATGGCTGGCATGCCTCAAGGTGGCTGGCAGCGTGTGTGTCGCGCGATTGTTTTCTATTCCTTGTCACTTGTTCACACTCCTGCCCCTCGTTCCATTTCACTGCGTACTTTGTGGCACTCACTCACGCACACTGACACACATGATAAACACACACACACACACAAGACACAACCACCCACACACACACACACACACACACACAGACAGTGGCACAGCCGCAGTCAATGTCGCTTCATTGTAATACCCTGTAACTAGTGGGTAGCCAGGACTATAGGGAATGCTGAATGCCTGAATCTCGAAGACTCTTGAATTTTTGATTAACTTTGGCATGGATAATGCTGCACTTTTTGCATATTGACTTTCCGGGCAGTGCAGTCGCGTGCTCCTCTTACGCTTTCATTCATTGCACTCTCCCTATCTTAGAAGGATAGCTCTTTCCCTTTGAAGGATATCCTATAGTCGTAACATTCCCTATATATGTATATACATATGTATGTAATTCCCATTTGTTTTTTGTGTGCATAGCTTTTGTTGATATTCGTGTTATTGTTCGGAATTTGCATACAAAGCGCCTGCAAAGGGGGAAATCACACTAAAAACGTAACTAATTTGTGCCCGAGGAGGATCTCGAGAGGTCTCAAAATGTATTTGGCTACACTCACACACGCACAAAGCCCGAAGGACTGTGGGGCTGAAGGACTTGTGGACCTGTTAAGTGGCTTTGTCGAGTCTTAACAACTTTTTTTGTGCAGTCGCAGGAATTTTCACTCGAGAAATGAAATCAAAGCACTTGCCAACAGCATTGAGCCGCAGAGAAGAGAGAGAAAGGCAACAAAAAAACCACAAGAACTGCGAGAATGAAAAAAACCGCAGCAATTTTCTTGTTCCCATTTGTTGCTGCCCCGTCACGAAGGATGCAAAGGAGGATACAACAAGGATACAGCACCGGAAACACAAAAGCCAGTTGAGGAACGAGGAAACACTAGCAGCAGCAGCAGCAGCAGCAGCTGGAGCAGAAGGATGTGCATTTAGTCATGTCCTCATAAACAAATACCGATACAGAATCGCCTTTTAAAAGAAGAATAAAAAGTAGAAGATGCTTTCCTAATGGCTTCTCCGCAGCGAAGGGGAGAAGGGAGGGGAGTCCTCCTGTGGATCGTGCTCCCTGCCAGGGGTCACAGTGCAAATGTTATAGCCGCTGAGCCGGAAATTGAATTCACATGGCTTTAACCTTAAACTAACCCTAAACACGTGTGTGCGCCCCAAAGCTGAGAGGCTGAAAAAAAGCTCGAAAGAGTAAAGCAATCTCATAATTCTTCTTTAATTAAAAATCAAAAAAGGTTTACAAAAAAAGAAGGAAATATGCTCTGTTTATATGATTGGGAGAGTGAGCTTTGTATGCGATTTTATATGAGAATATTTGCCCGAAAGAAAGCCCAAGCGTGCGCTCCAATTTCAATTGTTTTATTTAAAAAGGGTTTTTCAATTTGCAAATTCCATTAAATTTTGCAGTTGTATGGCATGGCAGCAGTTGCCATATCCTTTATTAAGTGGGCAAATACATTTGTGTTGTTGCATGCATCACTTCCAAAAAGTTTCACTTGGTTTTTCATGGTGCAGAGGCAACTTGGAATTTAACCTACACAACTTTCCACTCTCCACCACAGTTTCCTGGCCACAATTCTACGAGTAACTTCCGTTTTGTCAAATCATATTCTCGGCACGAACCTTAAACACGACTGCCATTTGAATAACGTTTTCATTTCAGTCAAAATCTGAGCTTATACCGAATATGTGCGGGAGAAAAGTTAAACAGGAACCCACAAAAATAGAAACTGTTTCGGCTGGCTGCAAATAAACAAATACTTTTAGGGTCCGCACGGCGCCAAGCTCGTTATCCATTTTGGGGGAAACCTTTTCCCATTTCCCACATACCACATCCATCCTGATGGCATTTCTGGCTCTTCGGTTATTGTCTCTATTGGTAAGGGAACATGACACGCTCGATGACACGGCCATGGCTTATGGCTTAATGAAGCGAGCACATAAATGAATGTCAATATGGGCCAAGAACCAGACAGGGACAGGGGCCAAGAGCCAGGGGCCACGGGCCAGGGTCTGGAGTGGGATGGCAAAGACGAGAAAAGCTGCCCCTGCTGATGATGATGATGTCCGTTGTAATAGTTTCTGCCGCATCTCTCTCTGTTTGGGGGTTAATGGCCGGATCGTGTCGCTGGCTGCTGGGTGGCCTGGGTGTTGACCAGCCTACAAATTGATGAGCATTTTTCCAGGCCATCGCTTATTCGATTTTGCGTGTGCGCGCCAGTACGTGTGTGTGACCGTGTTGCCCATTGAATAGTTTAGCTAAACAGCTCGAACTTCTCTGCCAAAATCAATTTAAGTTTAAAAAAAATAACAAACCCTCCGTATGGATGCGGATGCTTCACATGCCCGCCCTCGCTGCCTCGGCGGAAGCTGACTAAACCCGCTGTAATACATGCATATACCCGTATGTATAATAATCCTTTGCGACAAGAAGTCCTTTCTCTGGCTGGGCTGGGTTGGGTGCTGATTCAGGGCTTGTTGTCGTATTTGCCAGCAAACAGTAAACAAGCCATAACAAGCAAGGAAAGCTGCAGGTTCTGCGGCACCCATGGCTTAGATACCCTTGCAAAGCCATCTGGGTTGCTATGAGATATAGAGGGTTTGCATATCCTGTAGTCGGCCGGTCTGCCGGCTGGAGGGGACCTATCATGGTGCGCTCCTAGCTGCAGGAAATTCAAAATTCAAAATTCCCGCGAATGCTTCTGGTAGAGTACCCAACAAAAGAAGGGAGACAAAACCTTTTGGCTGGCTTTTCGGCTGCTGACGCTCTCAATTTCCTTCCTTGTTTTGCCACACGACGCATGGGGGCATGGGGCATGTAGCTGGTGGCATGGGGGGCGTATGAGTAATCATTTTATTACGCGAACCCCGAAACACATCTGTTGACCTTCTTTAATGTGCGTCTGCCCCCTACCGTGGGTGGGTGCTGGTGTTGGTGTTGGTGTTGGTGTGGCAACATACTCGTATGCATGCAGCATGGATGGCTTTTATGGCTCAACATTCAACCTCTTTATTATGTATACGCAAATTTGTCTGGCCTCAAATTAAAATAAATGCGCTAAGCAAAATGCAAAAGTTTCTGCCTATGATCCCCCCTATCCGTATGAGTATCCCCATTTATTTAGGGATATTTTGTTTGGAAAATTGAAAAATAATAGTAGCCACAACTGGGTTGGGGGGGGGGGGGAAGGGGTGGGTAACTTCTAATGCGACAGAGCCATAAGTTAGTGAGAGACTTATGATGAAATAAGAGCTAGATGCTGGTCTCTAGGGAATATATAAATGATGAATATAAAGCACCAAATGTCGCTGCCTTACGAGGATATACATATGTACGATCGCATGGATCATTGAGGGCAGAGCAACGTTCCGCTCATTACGGTTTACTTTATGCCCTGCCCTACCCTCTGCTACATTGTGTTTTGTTATTTATGTCATCCCAACCCACAACAGTCGCCATTCGCCATTCGCCTGCCGTTAGCAGCACTCCACTTCCTCCGTCACTCAATTTTTACCCGTAAGCGCGCAACATTTCCTCTTTAGCTTCCTGCCTGCTGTACGTGTCCTGGAATTGTGCTATTCCACTTCGCCTCCCTACGCTCTACTCCGCTCAGCCAACTGATTTCACATAATCGCGTTTGCTCATAAAACGAAAACAGAGCAAGAAAAACGATGTGAAAACTTTAAAGCAGGCGTTGGGCACAAGATTTACCCATCGACACCCCATCGACGCGCAGAGTGCAGAAGAGAAAGAAGACTGCCGCCCAGTCCCTTGGCAGTAACTTCTCCTGGCAGTAGACGGGAGATTCATGGGTACATCAAGGGGCTTTGATTGTGATTACAGCAAGTCGTGCAACGCTTGAGACTAGCCCGATTACACTGACCGTTTTGTTGGAACTGTACTTGTTTGGTCTCTAATGCTACAACAACTTGTGGTTCTCCCACAGTTCTCCCACAAGCAGCCCCAGTGCCCATGTGTGTGGCATGGGCCGCATGTTACGAAATTTGTAATTGAGCAAAGCGGATAAATTACACGGACGCTGACAAACTTTCACCATGTAAATTGCTCAACTGGGGGTCAGCCACCACATAAGGGGAGGAGATCGAGCAACAGAGACAGAGACAGAGAGAGAGAGAGAGATGAGAGATCTCCCACTCGCTGCCTTCCCCTTGCCAAAAGCAAGGTGAAGCTTTTGCGCATTGCACGAAATTAAATTCATTTAAAAACTGCCCTCCCATTGCAAATCCGCCGATGCGCTGTTGATGACGTAGGCACACAACAGCAGCCCCTAGAGCCAGCCCGAAAAAGCTCAATGAGATGAGCATGTCGTATCCTGTATCTGCAGCTGATGTTATTGCTGTTGCCTGTCGCTGTAGTTGTGTATCTGCATCCGAGATAGATAGAGAGAGAAGAGCAGAGCTGTGCACGAGTCTAGGCCACACGTGCGTGAGAATAGGAACGGTCTGGCTGCAAATCTGATAATCAGTCGTTTGCCGAGTGGAACCTTATCGCCGCACACCCCGTCGCGTCCACTTGACCACGCCGAAGATGGTGCTGCGATGTGATGGTGGCGATGCCATAAATCCCGCCATTCCGATTGCGATTCTGATTCCGATTGCGATTGTGATAAGAGCTCTGCTCTCCGGCCGAATAGAGCAAACAAAACACAGCGCTGACTGGCAGTTGCAGAGCGATTGCCGACAAGCGCAGACATGTCCGTTCACGTTTCGGTGTCCGTGTCCTGGTCGAGGACACTCGTTGCCCTGACCATCGCCTGGCTGAGCATGGTCTGCCTGCTGCCGGTGGAGACCTTCTGCGACACCTCCTACTACGAGAAGTACTACGCGGCGCGTCGCTATGTG
Source organism: Drosophila subsilvestris (assembly GCA_035043285.1). Lineage (NCBI taxonomy): Eukaryota > Metazoa > Arthropoda > Insecta > Diptera > Drosophilidae > Drosophila > Drosophila subsilvestris. The sequence goes on from JAWNNB010001795.1 coordinate 1,258,189, forward strand.
CCCCTCAAGCGGAATGCCCCGCTCCTCTTCAACTTCACCCTCACGCTGACCGACTCGGACACCGCCCAACTGGCGGCGCACGAGCGTCCCGCCCTCGTCGGCAATCTGGCCATCCTGGGCGGCTGGCAGGCCAGCGGGGCACTGCTCCTCAATCGCACGGCCACCCACAATGTGTGGAGCGGATCGGTGGAGATTCCACAGAACAGCAGCGTGGAGTACCGCTACTTTGCCGCCGCCGTGGGACGCTCCGGCAGCGTGCAGGTCCGTCGCTGGGAGTCGCATGTCCTGCCGCGGTCCTTCAACGTCACCAAGCTGCCGGGCAACCGAAGCGACGAGTTTGGGGTCATCTCCGGCCAGCGGCAGCTGACGCGAGGCTGGCTCCAGGCATCCGGGAACATTGTGCAGCTGAAGGTGTTCCGCGATGCGCTGCGCCTGGAGGAGGAACCCGACGCGGGCCGTGGCACGCTGCGCCTGCGCGTGCAGCCCGTGGATCCCGCCAGCCTGTCGCCCATCCTGAGCTCCGCCCGCGCCAACGTCGAGTACGTGCGCATGGCCTTCGCCGACAGCAAGCTGCGAGCCCAGCCGGCCTACGGAGTGCCGTATGCAGCCCAGGATATCCTCATGTACCACGCGACCCTCGACGAGGTGGAGAAGGCGGCCTTCCTGGTGGAGGTGTATGCAGAGCAGCCGGAGGAGGATCTGGTGCGACTCCTGGGCTACGCCCACCTCCAGCCCACGTATCTGACTGGCAGCGAGGGCAGTGTGACCCTCAGCCTGATTTCCCCCCTGTGGCAGCGGGTGGTGGGAGAGCTGCGGCTGGAGTATCTGCTCATCCGGCCCATGGCCAATGGCCAGAGCTTCGACATGCGCACCAGCTTCGCCCACTACTGGCGGGGCAACTGGACGGGCCTGGAGATCGGGCACCGGGGACTGGGCAAGAGCCTGACGGTCACTGCGAATGCGGCGCCGCTCATTGAGAACACGCTGGCCTCGATGCTGGCCTCCGTGGAGCTGGGCGCCGATCTCGTGGAGTTCGATGTGCAGCTGACCAGCGATCTGGTGGCCATCATCCACCACGACTGGAGCATCCACGTGTGCATCCATCCCAAGACGCCGAAGAGTCGCGAGGACCTCACCGAGGTCCTGCTCAAGGACATCACCTACGAGCAGCTGAAGGAGCTGAAGACGTACCAGATCGTGGGCACCAAGATCGTCGAGTATCCGGCCCACAACAATGTCGAGCAGCTGGAGCAGCGCCTCTTCCCCACCCTGCAGGACTTTTTCGAGCGCGTCAACCAGACCGTGGGCCTGGACATTGAGTTGAAGTGGCCGCAGCAGAAGGCGAACGGGGACTACGAGAGCGAGCAGACGATCGACAAGAATCTGTTCGTGGACCGCATCCTGGAGGTGGTGCAGCAGCACGGCTGCGGGCGCCTCAACATCCTGAAGAGCTTCGACGTGGACCTGTGCTCCCTGCTGCGCTTCAAGCAGAACATGTACCCCGTGCTGGTCCTCTCCAGCAGCACGAACGACTACTACGCGGATCCACGCACCAGCACCGTGGAGACCATCAACTTTGCCCAGGCCTTCGATCTCGCTGGCATCGCGCCGAACACCGTTCCGATCAAGGCCAATCCCGCGCTGGTGCAGAGCGCCAAGCAACTGGTGCCGCTAATCCTGGTGTGGGGCGCTGACCTCAAGGACCGCTCCTCCATCGACTCGTTCATCCAGATGGGACCCACGGCCGTCATCTACGACCGCATGGACCTCTGGCTCGGACCCAACCAGACGAGCGCCTTCGAGTCGGAGGAGGATCTGCCCGATTTCTTCCAGCTGCAGTGCGAACCGGCGCCCGAGAAGCGCGTGGTGAACGCCACCATCGAGAGCATTCTGAGCAACGTTAACTTCCTGTAGTGCTAGTGCCCCCCGTATTACACTTACTTACGAGTATTTACATATTTATGTCAGTCAATAAACGAGCTAGAAAGGATCTGCCACTGCTTCTTAGTGGGTGGTGTGGGTTGGGGTGGGATGGGCTGTGGTGTGGTGTGGTGGGAATTCCCTGGATGTTCGTAATTTATGTGCCACGTTTTGACAGACTACACGTACGAGTATGAAACGTGAACTTGAAAATTTAAATCTTTAATGAAATCATTGCCATATCCCACCGCTCTGTTCTGTTGTGGTGCTGATGCTGATGCTGGGTTCCATTTGCATACCCATTCCCATAGCCATTCGCAAGCAATCAACCTGTGGGGGGCTGAAAGGGGGAGGCTGCCTGGTTCCGCACGCTTTTCCCCAGCGACAATTACCCGACCTGCAACTTAGGGGGTGGGCGGGGTATTAGTGGCAGAGTGGGTGTCCGTCCGTGCATATGTAAATACGAGCAAGCATCGTGGCATTTATTACATTTATTACAGTCATGTATCCATTCCCGAATCGTCGTGGGTGTAGAGTACATTTTTTGGTTTGGCAATTTATTGTGGCATGGCATGGCGTGGGTGGTTGGGGAGGGGAGGGGAGGGAGAATTGACATAAATAATTGGATATGCAAAATGTTGAATACCCAAAAACAAATGTGCAAATTGCCGTTGAGTAAATCAAGAATAATAATTGCCATGATCTGATCCACATAATCCTATTTGTGGGCACAATCTACAACACAACTCAAAGAACCACCGATTAGATTTTATTGTAATCTTATCTTCTGGCCTTCCCCACCTATGTTTTTTACAGCGCCAGCTGATGGAGGCCTACATCCGGCAGAAGAGAGCCTCGCCGGGCATGGTGCAGGCCAGCGATCTGCAAATCAGCCGACCCATGTCCGGCATGCGCAGCAACAGCCGCGAACTGCATGGCTATGACGGACCGATGCAGTTCATCAGCTCGCCACAGAATCCCGACCAGATACTGACCAACGGCAGCCCCGTTGGGGGGGCTTCAGTCGCCATGAATTCAACTCGAAATCACTCGAACAACATGCGCAGCCTGAGCACCATCAACCAGGAGGGTATGACAGATAGATAGATGGATAGAAGCCTTCCATCCAATCTCTAGTACTACAGATAATGATTACGCTCCTCCATTCACAGCCGATCTTATCGAGGAGATCTCATCGCACGAGCTGGAGGACGAGGAGAGCAGTCCCGTGACGGTGATCGAGCAGCAACAGACCGCCCCGCACAGCGCCAACTCCACGCACTCGCAGCGCCCGAACACCGCCCGCCAGCAGTCGTTCAACGACACCCTCGACGAGGATGACTACACCAACCGCAACATTGCGGGTGCGGCACCCGTCCGTCCCGTTGGACTGGCCTCCTCGCCCTACAAGGAGGCGGGTCTGGACGGCAGCGGCAGCATGGGAACATCGAATGGAGCCGGCGGGGAGTCCGAGGGCGATGTGATCGGCAACATCGATCAGTTTGTGATGCAGCCAGCGCCACAGGGAGTCCTGTACAAGTGCCGCATCACCCGCGATCGCAAGGGCATGGACCGGGGCCTGTTTCCCATTTACTATTTGCACTTGGAGCGGGACTATGGCAAGAAGATCTTTCTGCTGGGAGGTGGGTCTTTGGGTCTCCTCTCTGAGAACTCTCTCATCCCACCCCATCGATTCCGTTGCAGGTCGCAAGCGTAAGAAGAGCAAGACGTCCAACTACATTGTCAGCTGCGATCCCACGGATCTGTCCCGCAGCGCTGATGGCTTCTGTGGCAAGCTGCGATCGAATGTCTTTGGCACATCCTTCACGGTCTTTGACAGTGGCAACAAGGACAGCGCGGACAGTCCGCGTCTCGACCTGGCCGTCATCATCTACGTGAGTACTGCATTCAGAGTGGGAAATGAGTTGATCCCAAGCGGATATTTGCATTACCAAACAGGACACCAACATTCTGGGATTCAAGGGACCCCGCAACATGACTGTGATACTGCCGGGCATGACTGAGGACGATCAGCGTGTCAAGATCAGTTCAGCGGATCCCAAGCAGACGGGCATTCTAGACCTCTACAAGATGAAGGTAGATCCGAGTCATCCGCGTGGCAGCGAGTGGCATTCAGTAATTGAAACAATCTTTTGCAGAACATGGACAACATTGTGGAGCTGCACAACAAGACGCCCGTGTGGAACGACGAGACGCAGTCGTATGTGCTCAACTTCCATGGCCGCGTCACGCAGGCGTCGGTGAAGAACTTTCAGCTGGTGCACGACTCCGATCCCGAGTACATTGTGATGCAGTTCGGTCGCACCTCCGAGGATGTGTTCACCATGGACTATCGCTATCCACTGTGCGCCATGCAAGCCTTTACCATAGCCCTCAGCAGTTTCGATGGCAAAATAGCCTGCGAGTGAGGCGAGGGGTAGGCGTTTTCAGCCATGGGATTCCATTCCCGAATCTGTCCCGCTGCCTTATGTATGTATAGAACGTGTATGGAACGTGGATCATGCCACGGGAAGGAAGATGGAGATGCATTATTGATGATTGCCTCAGAAATCTAGTCATTCGTAGTAGGACAACATTGATATATGTAGGATGTGTTTTGTGTATGTGCAGCTCCTCCCAACATCTATTCAGAATGTGCTCACCGATTTTGTAAAGAATCACATACATACATACATATGTACATGTGTATGTATATGTATAGTAGGTTCATAGTTTAGTATTTTGTTTGTGGAACTTCTAAATGTACCCCCCCCCCCCTCCCCATTCCACAGTACACTGTAAGCGAATCGAGATACAAGTTGAATATCATTAATCAATTTGATAGTCTGCATATAGCAACCAAACTATATCCAATGCGATTACTATTAGCCGTTAAGAGAGCAAACTAACTTGTGCTGAGCTCGAAATATATGTTTAAGGTGCCCCCTCCCCCTCCCCCCACAGGACGTTACGTGTATTTATGTATTTACGACTCAATAAATATCACACCAAATACAAACACACAAATAAACAAAAAATGCAATAAATGTATACCAAATATTTATTTTTAATTTTAATTTTATTTGGAGGAAACCCATGGTAAAGTTATGGTTTAGCTTAGTTCATGTTTTATTTAAGTAATCGTTAAGTACATATATATATTTTTTTAATTTCTGCAAGGTAAATGCAAGTTTTCCAGCTGTCAATAGAAATTATAGATTCGTATTTACAAAATAAATAACCATTTTTCACTCATTTGACGGCGCCATCACATTGAAAGTGTGCCACAAATAGTGTGCACAATATAGTTGCATATAATTGTTTATAACTAATTAAGTACATACAGAAGAGAGTACTGTACGCTGGGAATTGCAGCATGGAATATCGTTTATCCTTAATCAGACTCTGAACCCTTCACGGAATGCGAGATACTTTACACTCAACACAAAACGGTTATGCTAAGCTTTTGTCTTTATACATTATACATTATCTGTGCGCTGTTTTAGGCCCCCGCTTTTGCTATGATCGTTTGCGAGACTTGTGTGGACCTGCCCCATCTTGGGGCAGCTTGAACTCGTGCGGATCGTAGTCCTCGTACGCGAGCAGCCGCTCTGGCGCCGACTCAGGTAACTTGTTGATTTTCTGCAGTCGCGAATGGACAATCTGCAGGTGGCGACCAATGTAGTCCTCGGCGGGAGCCAGTCGTTGGGCATGCTGCAGACAGACGGCGGCCTTGGCCAGTCGCTTGCGCTCCACAAACACCACGCACAGATTGTGCAGTCCCTGGGTATTCTGGGGTTCGTAGTGTAGGATGCTGCGATAGCACTTCTCGGCCGCATCCAGATCCTTCATGTGATTGATGTAGATGTCGCCCAGCAGGATGAGACCCTTCACATGTGAGGCGTGGTGGCGTATCAGCTGGTTGAGGTAGGGAACCGCATCCAGGGGCCGCTTCGTGTCCGCCAGCAGCAGGGCCAGATTGAAGAGCGCGCTGCGAAAGTCCGTCTTGAGGTGAATGGCCCGCTTGAAGAACTGTTCCGCCTCTTCGAAGCTCGACTCGTCCATGGCCAGCATGCCCAGATTGAAGTAGACCTTCTCGTTGTGATCGTCCTTGGCCAGCACCTTGTACAGGCGCGAGCGGGACACCTTGCGCGCCTCCTCGCCACCCAGCTCCTGCAGCAGAATGGCAGAGTTGAGCAGCGCCTGCTCGTGCTCAGGATACAGCTCGATGGCCTTGTTGAAATACACCTGGGCCTGCTGGCTCTTGCCCTGCTCCAGAAATACCACGCCCAGGTTGTAGTAGATGTCCGCGTTCTCGCTGTCATACAGCAGAGCCTGCTCGTACACCTCCTGCGCCTGGGCCGTACGATTAAGCTTCATCAGAATGTCGCCGCGGTTGATGTAGGCCTGCAAGGAACGCAATCAAATATTATATTGCAATTCCCAGTCTAGGGGGAAGCAAGGGTGATCTCACCTGAACGTAGTCACTCCTCATGCTGATGGCCTGGCGGTAGAGATGGTCGGCCTCCTCGAGTCGTGTCTGGTTCTTGGCTATGAGATTCGCCAGGTTGATGAAAACATTCAAGTGATTGGGCGCTATGCGTGCGTGATAGCTGACTCCAGGCTTGGCCTGCGGAAACAGAGCCTTGGCCTTCACGTAGGCCTGCTCTGCCTCCGCGTAGCGCTTGAGATTGTTGAACGTCCGGCCGACATTGATGTGGGCGCCAATATCGTCGGTTTGAATGCTCACCGCCTGCTGAAAGTAGAGCAGGGCCTCCTCGTACCCTCCCTCGTTCTCCAGGGCGTGTCCCACGTTGTTGTAGAGCTTGGCATTGCGCTGATTCACATGCACACCGGACATGAACAGAGAGTACTCCGTCCGCCAGTCCCGATTGCGTTGATGGGTCTTCAGAGCGTGGAAGAGCAGCAAAACGCCGAGTGCCACCTGTCCTAAGGTCTGCCATTTGAGGCTCCAACGTCGTTGCAGCTGCTCGAAGCCGTAGGCCACCAGCAGGCAGTAGCCCATCGATGGCATATACAGAATGCGTTCGGCCACCACAAAACCCACCGGGAAGAACAGATTGGAGGCTGGCAGAAAGGGCAGCACCATCCACCCGAGGCACATGAGCAGCGTCCGCGATTGTGCCAGATTGCGGGTGAGGCAGGCCTTGGCCACCAGCGCTCCCAGGGCCAGGAAAGTGCACAGAGTGGTCACATTGCGAGCATCCGAGAATCCCTCCAGCAGCGGAACAGTGCCTGAGGAAGAACGTTTAGAGGGATACTTTTTTTAATTAATTATTGCACTCACCCATGGTCCAGTCGCAGCAGAGCAGAGAGGGGCACAGCAGGAGCCAGCAGTTTAGGTAGATGAGGTAGGCGTAGGTGAGCTGCCGTTCGGGCGTATCTGCCGCCGAAGCTGGATTGTCGAAGCGCGTGAAAATGGGCAACTGTGAGCCCATGACATAGACACGCCCTGCCAGAAGGGCCACCGTGATGCCGGCAAGGAAGCACAAGCGTTTCCACAGAGCCGACGACGACCAGCGACGAGCGCCCGACAAATTGCCCAGCTTGGGGGACTGCTGCTGGTCGGGCTGCTCCTCAAAGAAACGCAGCACAAAGTGACACAAGTGCAGCGGTCGCAGTTGATGCACGACGAACAGCTCGTAGACGACGCATATTCCGGCAATGGTGATGCCCTGCTCCTTGCACAGCATGGAGGCCGTAAGGCAACTGCCAAAGCAGAGGAACAGTCCCAGCCAATTGGTGCGCCGCGTGCAGCCAGAATCGCCGACGGACTTCGCGTAGCTGAGAAAGGCGGCCAGGAAGCAGATGGAAGAGAGCAATTCAGCGCGACCGACGACGCCAGTAACGGCCTCCGTGTGCACCGGGTGAATGGCAAAGAGCAGCGAGGCCACAAAGGCGCATGTGTTGAGCGAGGACGATGTTGCATTACTGCCCACGGCCGCACACTGCCGGAGCAGGAGCCGGCACACCCGACGCCACAGCAGGCAGACCATCAAGTGCAGCAGCAGGTTGACGAGATGGTAGCCAAACGGCTCCAGTGCATGCAGCAAGTAGTTGAAGCGGAACGTCAGCACTGTGAGCGGTCGGTAGGACTTGTGGGACTGCTCTTTGCGCATCGGCGTGCCCCAAAAATCGTTAAGGAACACATTACGCAGTGGCGTGTGGGGCCGCAGGTCCTTGTTATCCCTTATCGCACTGATGTCGTCGAACACGAGTCCGCACTGTGTGCTGTTGTAATAGCAGGCGATGCACGCCACACAGATGCACACAAACTCGAGCAGGTTACGCTGCGAGGAGCTGCCGCTGCCTCTGACCAGCACCTCTCTCTGCCGGTTACGGTTGCATGGTATGGCAAAGGCTGCTGCCTGAACTTGTGGCAGCTGAGGGCTAGCGCTGACGCTGACGCTGGCGCTGGGGTTGGGGTTCGTTGACATGTTGACTTCGCGTTACTTCGTGAATTCGTGAAACGTTTCATGTATCCATAATTGCTTATTCATTCGATGCTATGTGGCATGTAGGGCTTTTTCCTGATTCTACTATGGAAGAGTTTTTATGGTTGTCTACATGATCTGGAAGAAATGGAGAAAATTAGTTGGACAATGTCATCTAGAGTTCTAGAGATTTAGGATGAGATTTCTATACAGAAAGATACGCTAAAAAGTGTGCTTTAAAATTCTTCCACTGGGTAATATCCCAGTTAGTATGTATGTATATCTGGTTCCCCTGATTCCAGTATACTGTAGCTATAGCTACATATTCTAGTTACTTTTTGCAGTAACTTATACACACTCTCACACAGATGTACATCCAAGAATCATAGATACATACCCGCAGGGACAGTTCTTACTTTCACACAAATCTCATTTTTATAGTCCCCTTGAATCCACGCACACACACACACCTTTTGGCTTCTATTCAAGGGACGATTTTAATGGCAGACTTTCTTCCGTTTTTTTATGGCCACTTGCGGGTTTTACAAGGAAGCAAAAACTGATTGCGGAAAAATCAATTAACGCGCAACAAAGTAACTTTGTCCCGGTTACTGTCCTCGATACCAACTGCACACACAAAAGGCCCGAAGTTAACAAAGTTGTAAATGGAGGCAGCGACTCGGCCCGACCGCTGGAAGATCCGGAGCCCAGAGCGGGCCGGCATACGGCCGGAGAGCGACGGCTACGGAGAGCGATGCAAAATTGCAGGCAGCCAGCGAGAGTCGGAGAGAGTTTTGTTTGTGCTTTAAATATTATGGAAGGCGGAGGAGAAGCCACAACATGAGCATTACTAGGCGGGGCACATTGGCATGCGGATGTGGATGTGGATGTCGATGAGGATGCAACATGGAGAGGCAGGCAACAATGTTACGCTCAATGTCATCGATTTTCGAGGCGGACAGTCAAAACAAACCACCACCGAAGTAAGCGCTCGTAAAGAGAAGACTTTCGAGTCGCGGCTGAGCGCAACTTTGTTGCACGACCGAGTTTTCCCGAAGGACGACGCAGGATGGTGTGGCACGTGGTGCTCTGTCTGGTTTCCCGCCAATTGCGGCGCATGAGCTCTCACATCCTTGCACTTTCACTTCGTGGCTTCTCTATCGCTCTCACCATCTCGAAGCACTCTCCGGCTCTCTACTGAAATTAATGGATGTTTGTGTTTTTGTAAAATTACTTTGACCGAGATACGCCGCGGAGCTGCAGCTCGAGAGGCGGCTGCCACATGCCATCCTCTCCCATGCGCTTTGACATGGACATGGAAATCGCGCCGCCATTACAACAGCGGAGTCTCAGCGGAGGCCACACACCCACACAAGCAAACAAATGCGAATCCACCAAACTTTGTCGCAATTTTGCAATGCTTACAATGTTGCTGGGGAAATTACGAGGTTGGCTATAGTTTCAACGTTAGGGGAGTCCAGTCTGCTTACCGTAGTTAGTTCGTAATTTACTTGTTGAGGCAGATTCATATTAACAAAATAAAGTTACATTTTAACACAAATAACTTCTCCGCCTTGTTTTGTTGTTGTGGTCATGTTGTTGCATATCGATAGAATATTTATCGGTAAAATACCGATTGACCATCAGAAAAATACCTTTCATGGTAGAAAAATACCGTTGATACGACGATGAAAATCAATTTTAATATCCCATCTAATGTTACTAGCTAGCTAAGAACCTCAACTAATTGAATCCGATTGATTAATCATTTTTCTACAAAGAAGGTCAACAAAACCTCCCTTATTTTACATGGTAACTACACGGCAACTACACAGTTGTTATCGATAGTGAAACAACGCGACTGTATCGATACGGCCCACAATTGTTTTCCACCTCTGGCCGCGTTTTTAGTAAAAGTTGGAAAAATTTGTGTTTTTCCTGAAAAAATTAATTAAAACATCACAAATACAGACGTAGTAGCATCATGGCTTCCGAAGACTTCTATTTGCGCTACTATGTGGGTCACAAGGGCAAGTTTGGGCACGAGTTTCTCGAGTTCGAGTTCCGGCCGGACGGCAAGTTGCGGTACGCCAACAATTCCAACTACAAGAACGACACCATGATCCGCAAAGAGGCGTTCGTGCACCAGTCCGTCATGGAAGAGCTGAAACGCATCATAATTGACTCGGAAATAATGCAGGAGGACGATTTGCCCTGGCCGCCACCAGATCGCGTGGGTCGCCAGGTAAGTGCCACAACGCTGAATGACTGCAAGGGAACGAGTATATTTACACAAGCGTTTTTCAGGAACTGGAGATTGTGATTGGCGACGAGCACATCTCGTTTACTACCTCAAAAACGGGCTCCTTGGTGGACGTGAATCGCTCGAAGGACCCCGAGGGCTTGCGCTGCTTCTATTATCTTGTGCAGGATCTCAAGTGTTTGGTCTTCTCGCTCATCGGACTGCACTTCAAAATCAAGCCCATATAAGCTGCCCAAGCAGCACATATTCGATTTTACGCATAAGCCCTAATGCTCCTCTACTTATAGTACAACATTTATGTACAGTGTAATGAATAATAAATGACCATGAAATGACCATCCACACGTTTGTGTCAAGAAAAATGTACAGCTTCTTTAGGGGACTAGAAAATGACATCACGATTGACTCTTGGTTTCATGTTTTCTGATGGATCGAATAGCACCGCGCAATGTTTGTACATATATGCATACATATGTATGCACCGGGGCTGCCCCTCCTCCTTCTTGCACTTTTGTGTCGAATGGAGCGCTAAATCTATGTTAACTCTTTCTGTACCAGCTTCTCTTATCTCACGCAATACATACATTTCTCTCTATTAGCAATTCCTTTTTAATCCACCGTCTATTACTCTCTCACTCTCTCTCTCTCTCTCTCACCAACACTACTGCGTTACACATTACAAACGAGAAGGAACGTGAGTCGCTTCTAGTCGCGACTCTACTTTTATACCCGTACTCAGTCAGTATATAAATTTGTGAGCTTATAATGGAAATTAAAAAAAAATGTTTAATTTTACATTTTACATTTTTTTGCTACATCTGTTAACTACATCTACATCTAAAATGTAAATTATACATCTAGAACAAATATTCTACATCTACCATTTAGATTCTACATCTCCTCCGCTAGGGGTTGCTCGCGCTTTGCACAGGGCAGAGTGTGTGCGAGCGAGACAGAGAATGAATAGCGTCAGCAGCGCCAGAGGAGGTGGGGAAGCAACTGAAGATTAGTTTCTTCATTCTGGCCATAATAATGATCCGATCTGATTCAGATTCGGCAATCTGATAGATATGGTCATTCTCTACGATATCTTCAAAATTGTGGCTGCCACAGATTTTCGTCCTTTGTGAAGGCGAAAGGGGCGGGGCGAAATTTTTAAATACACTTGTAACAGTGTGATATCACATAAGTCTGGAAAAAAATTTCGTTGCTCTAGCTTTTATAGTCTCTGAGATCTAGGCGCTCATGAAGACAGACAGACGGACGGACGGACAGACATGGCTCTATCGACTCGGCTATTGATACTGATCAAGAATATATTAACTTTATGGGGTCGGAAAATTTTCCTTCTGCGTTACACACATCCACTTTTACCACAAATACAGTATACCCCTTAACTCTTTTTGAGTACGGGTATAAAAATAACGGATTACTCTCCTGCGTAGTTTCTGTCTTTGCCTATTGATCCTCTCTCTCTTGCTTTCATCATTCTGCTCAACTACAGTTCTGCTTTAATTTTATAAATCTTCGACATATATGTAAACATTTTGAGGCAGAGTCAAGCGCTATCCAAGCGGTCTAACCGATCGAAGCACTCAAGTTTATCGGAGAAACCTGAGATCTAAACAATAAAGGGTCTTATACATACATATATGTACATACTTACATGCATATCCACAGCCTGTGTATAAGCTGCGTCTCACATACATATACACAAATGTACGTATATGTATCATTAAACTGCGCACTCGGCACTTTTCTGTCAAAGAAGGGTCGGAAAGTTTAACCAAAGATCAGTTTTGTGAGGCAGCCGTAAGTGAACAGAAGCAAAAAAAAAGAAGCATCGGTTGGTTAACTTATTACAGAATTGTGGTGAAATTTCTATCCTGTGCATTGCTATTATTTACTTTATTCCGCAGAATTCAAGATGAGTCGCAGAGATCCATGGAACAGCAAATATCAATACCAGTACGAGGTCAAGTCATATGGCAATAATGACAACCAAGGCCAGGGTGGGGGCAACTATGCCTCCATTGCCCCGCAACAGAACTCGAATTCGCGCGGAGCACTCTGCAGTGAGACGAAGTATCAGGTCACGGTCACCAAACGGGAATTCTATACGGCTCCCGAAAACACCGCTCAAGGCCGTGGAGCAATCGATTATGGCGGCCAAGGCGGCAGCCATGGCCCAGCCGTCCAACAAAATAATGTCGTCGCCAAATCGAATTCGCGTGGGGCTCGCAGAGCAGAGCGTGCCTATGAACGACGGGCCCAGGCCACAGTTGATGCCATCGATCGGGAATTGGCCAAGGATCCAGGCTATCACAAGTGGATAGCAGAAGAGCGTGGAGAAGACTTTTATTACTAAAAATTGTTTAAAATGCAGTTTAATCTGTGGCCGGACTGGAGATGTCATAAGTTTTCGTTTCATCACATCAACCAGCGGGTTCCGTCCCATCCCAGAGAGCTGCTTAACCTTCAATGCATTGTATCGCATTTCAAATGAATTTTCAATAAATATTCGAAATATTTACTAATTTAGTGGACTTTTTTCTTGAATTTTTAAATGGTGCTGAATACAAGATGGCGTATTTTCTTTTTCCAGCAGCTGGGTGCAGTTTTTATCTATGATTTGAGGCAACGCCAAAGCTGTCGGAGAATCCCATTCCGTGTGATATTTGAATAACCAAAATTCCTAATGAATTTTATATATGTATATTCATTACATTACATACAAACAAATACAGTTTAAAAGAGTCTAAAGTAGATTTATAAAATACTTGTGAACAAAATATTGAAGTCCTTTACATTTGTACATTTACAATCTATCATTAGAGTACATACAAATAAAACAGTAAGTAAAATGCAGTTAATATCTTACATTCTGATATGCCTGTACGAGTAATGTCTGGATAATCTCTACGCCTACTTCACTTAATGGGGACTGGTTTAAAATATGCATTCACGAAACGGTCTCGAGATTCGTAATGTGTTAGATTTACAGAGGCTTACTAAATTCAGTCTTTGGGGTTACCTAATTAAGTACTAATTACAAACGATTCTCACCACGATCGAGCACTAGAGAAAGCTCTTGTAGAGCCTGATTCGTAGATCTCAGAGTCATAACTGTGGCTGCTGTTGATGCAGAGCCAGAGTAGCCGCAATATTGTTGCTGGGTCGCTCCACAAAGCCACCGTGTCCGGGCATGGGCATTGACATGGGCATCTCCAGTTGCTGGTGGTGATGTAGCTGTTGCTGCTGCTGCTGCTGCAGTTGCTGTTGATGTAGCTGTTGTTGTTGAAGTTGGAGTTGCTGATGGATATGCTGTTGCTGTTGGATGCTTTGCTGGTTTTGCTGCGGTAGCTGCGGCTGTTGCTGGTTCTGGTGTGATGGAAGTGATGGCACCTTAATCTGTCCGGGCGATGCTTGGAGCGGTGTGTTGCTGCCCATACCAGCACTACTACCACCGGGACTGGGTCCGCCCTCCTTCAGGGGACAGCCGATGGTGAGACGCACATGCAAACCCGACTCCTTGATGAGATTCACAACATCGCCGTGGGACATGCCAGCTATTTCGATCCTATTCACGGCTATAATGCGGTCGCCCACCTTGAGCTCCCCACAACGATCCGCTGGACTGCCGGGAATCAGTTTTCCTAGGGATCCAAGAGAAAAATAAGATCATTGGGATTCGGCTACTAGACTCGATGACACCGCCTTACCTATGGTGGAGCCGTAATAGTGATTCGATGAGGATATTATGACAAAGCCAAAGCCCTCGTTCTCGTGTCGGCTGACAATGACATCGTAGGGATACCGCCGCAATTGCGTTACGAGTGGAGGATCCTGCTGCTGAAGTGCACCTCGACGACGTCGCAGGATCATGGTGACCTGGCCACGCAGACCAGATTCACCCACCAAAGAGACGACTTTGTGATGCGAAGAGTTTAACTGCGGAAAACAGATTAGCTCAGGGCTGGGCTTTAGTGAGTTACACGATCGGCGCACTTACCACATTGATGCCATCGATGCTGAGTATCTCATCGCCGGTGGCTATGCGCTGATCCTGGTCCGCGGCCCCACCTGGTACAATGTGCCCGACAGTCACCTGGGAACCCTCCTCGGTGCCGCCGACAATGCGGAAGCCAAAGCCCAGAGCCTGACGCTCCAATGTCACCTCGGTAAGCTCACACTGGTCCGCGTCCTCGGAGACATCGAGCAAGGCTCCGTTGCGCCAGCTGGGCGAGTGCTGCATCTGCTGCTGCTGCGGAGGATCGAGGTTGGCAAAGCCCACGCGCCTGCGATCGCTGAGCAGCTCGTTTACACGCCGCTGTATTCGCTCGTTCTGGATGTGGGCCGCCTGCAGGGGCGAGTACTGGCCGCTTCCTCCGGGGACCGAGGACTGCTGCGGCGGCACAAAGTAGCCTGGACGGTAGCGCTGGGCCTGGCAGTCGTAGCAGTAGCACGATTCGTGATGGGTCAGCGGCAGTGGCAACGGCTGCATGCTGGGCGGCAGGCCATAGATGCCACCTCCATTATCCGCCTGAAGAGAGGCCTCCGCCAGACGTTCGCTCAGCCGACTGACCATCTTGGGATAGGGATCCATGTAGGGTATGTCGTCCAGCTCCTGGAGACTGCTGTTTGACTTGCCCTGAGCGTGCAGCTGAAGGGGCTTTCTCGCCTCCGCCTCGTCCGCTGGCACGTCGTCGCCGTCCACCTCATTGCTGGGCGTCTGGACCCTGGCACGTCGTGTGTCCACCAGGGGCGTCTTCGGGCGCATCGGCAGCACCTCCTTGACTTGGGTGCTGTACAGGTCCGCCGTGGGCGTCTTGCTGCGGAAGAGACCGCTGCCCACAAAATTCTTGCGTAGCTTGGCCACGTTCCCCACTTGATTGAGCTGATTGAGCTGACTGAGCGGATTGGCAGGCGGATCGGAAGGCGTGCGTTGGATCTTCACGGCTGTGGGCGTCGTCTGGCTGCACTCCTTCAGCAGCTCGACCACATAGAAGTGCGGCTTGTTTCGAACGTTGATTCCATTGATCTCCAGCAGGACATCGCCCTCCATTAGTTGCGTGCAGCAGCTGCGATCGAGAATCTTCTTGACGATCTGGCCGCAGGCGGAGTCGGCAATGGTGAAGCCAAAGCCCATGGCTCCCTTCATGATCGAGAAGGTGTAGAGCTCCGGCTTCTTCATCAGAATGAAGCCACTGCCACTGCCACTGGCCTTGCCGGCCGCCTCAGCGGACAGGTCCAGGAAGTTGTAATTGCCATCCATGTTGAGGCGTCGCTGCTTGTCGGAGTCGCGTCCATCCACAGCCATGGTGGTCACCACCTCCGTGTTGGGATCGTTGGGATCGAAGGGCAGCGGATAGCCGCGACAAACCTCCAGGGCAGCCCTCTCCCCGGGCAGTATCGACTGGAATATGTTGACCATATCGTGATGCGTGTAGCCCAGGACGCAGGTGTCGTTCACATAGACCAGAACGTCGCCCGTCTGCAGCTGGCCATCCAGCCAGGCGGGACCATTGGGCACCACTGTTTTTATCTGCAAAAACTCCTCCACATCGCCGCCAGCGCTGCCGTCGCTCCCAACGATGGTGAATCCCAGGCCACGGGTGGACTTGAGCAGCGTGGTGTTGATGCGCTGGCCCTGCAGCTCTGCGGGGTTGCGGGTGAACTTGTAGAGCAGCTTGAGTGGCGCTTCATCTTCCACCTCCGAAGGATGAAGGGTCCCGTCCACCGCCGTTGGTGTCTTGGAACGTTGATCCTGTTCCTGCTGCTGCTGCTGCAGCTGAAGGTTCTGTTGTTGTTGCTGTTGCTGTAGCTGAAGGTTCTGTTGTTGTTGTTGCTGCTGCTGCTGCTGCTGTTGTTGCTGCTGATGCTGACGTTGCTCGGCAGCTCTCCTCTTGGCCTCCAGCACGGGGTTCTCGTACTGCGTCCTGCGATTCACATGATCGATAAAGTACATGCCGTACATGGAGTCCTCGATCTTCTCCCAGCCATAGGGCAGCTCGTCCTCACAGCAGTCCTCCAGCGACTTCTTCTGGTACTTGGAAAGGCGAGGGTCCAGCCAATGGGAGGTTCCAGTGTTGTGGCTGCCATTGAACAAAGATCATCGTCAGTTCAAAGCCACGATTTAGATTTGGGAGCCTTCTACTTACTCGATGAAGTACAATTCGCCGCGTTCTGTGTAGGCGGTCTCCCATTTGGGAGGCAGTGGTCCCAGGCCATCGCCTGGATCATCGTGGTTGCCATCTCCGCCGCCGCACTCGCTGCCCAGACTGCTGTCACCAGCCTCGCCGTTGTAGTACGTGTTCTGCAGAAGATTCTCTGCAAGGAAAATGGAAAAAAGTTTGATTAAACCCGAACTCAAATCGTTCATTGAACCCAAAATGCAGGAGGTTGCAATTCGTGAAACAGAGTCACAGAGCTGATTGCTCAGCCACCCGAAAATAGTTTGGTATGGCATCCCCCCACATTGACTGTATCCCGCCCTGCCCATCCCCATGCATTCGACTGTCGGTTGATTGAAGCGTTAAGAGTTTTCGATTGGGGCAAGCCGGTATTATAATTATTATTAGCATCTGTGTGGTGCTGTGGCTATGCTCTCAGTGGTCAGGGGACGACAGTTGTCCGGCAGGCTCTAGTTAGGCTAATGACCTACTTTCCACATCCAGAGAGTGAGGGAGAGAGAGGGAGAGAGAGAGTGGTATGGTATGGTATGGGATGAGTTGTGGGTAGTCGCAGTGATTCGCCACTCTGGTTGGATGTGACGATGAGTAATGGAGAAATTTTAATTATGGCCAAGTCTGGCCTGACCCCTTTAAGCGGAAAGATGGAATGGCCTATGCAATTTAACAAGGTTACCAAGATAATCTGAAAAGTGAGTCACACTTTAATCAATCCAAGAAAATCTTACTTCAAAGCCCACCTCTATGCAGAATCGAATCAGGCCTGACTTGATAATTATGCTAAAATATACATCGATGTCGCCAGACTTCAGACCACTCATCGTTAACCCCTTTTAAGGTGCATGGCCCCCCACATGTACTCCATATGTATACTAAACATACATAGATAGCGACCCACGGAATAGGGCTAATCGAATGAGGGTGCCAGGCCCCAGAGACCGAAAGACCCACCTGGCCATCATATTCCACAGCATACGAGTATTGCGAATCATTTGAATAGAAAGATGAATATTTATGCCAGACACTTGCAAGTGGAACACGCCGTCAGATGGAGAGAGGGGACTCGAACGAAGGGAGACTGAAGCGAGCGACACACTGCTAAACGGTAAAAGCGCCATCTTCTCTCATGTTTGCTTTTTAGCTTTTTCTTTCTCTTAGATTTTTTTCTAACTGACTCTCATCAATGGTAAAGGAGAGAGAGAGAAAGAGCATGAGCGTGAAGCTCGTTCGAATAACTGCAGTCAGTCTGGTCTGCAGTATGCAAAACAGTGTGTGTGTGTGTGTGTGTGTGTGAGCAGACTCCAAGCTTACATATGTGCATGTGCATGAGATTGGAGTTCTCCCAGCATGCATAGTGCATTTTATACAAGGTTATATATTAAGCAACTAACAGGCATCTGCTATCTGTAAAGTCCGCACTTTATTTTGTTACACCTTGCCAGCACGGAAGTTGCTGGCGGCACAGTTTGACTCCTCCCAGTTCCTTCTGCCAGCACCGCTTTTGATTCGTCGTTTGCTTTTGCGCTGCTTTCGTTCTCAACTCCACAGCTTACACACTGCATCTGCATTGTGTAAATATTTGTACAAGCAGAAGAACGATAAAGGGGAGTAGGAGAGGGAAGAGGGAGTGTATGTGATCGCCAGATGTACCATAGAATACTATTCACAGCTGTACGCGTGTGTGTTTTGTTTTTGTTTGTGTGTGTTCAGGTAATACTTCGACTAGGGATGCACCACCTAATGCGAATGCACTTCACGTTTACCTTACCACACCCACACACGGCTATGCACCTACTTTTGCTCTAATCTTCCCTGCTTTTAAGTAAATATGAAAACAGTGTATGTAAGTATCGCCGTTACGTTATTAGTTCTCTGCTGTTATCTATGCTGAAAATATATCTCTTACATATGTATGTACGTATGTATTTGCATACGTTCAAGTGTAGATAAGCAGTGCAAATGATTTGTTTTTCGAATGATTCATCATATTAGAAGAGGAGTAGAGTTTCAGGCATAATGGCGTAACAGTCTAGACTTTCTGTATCAGCTTCCACGATCTATGTATACTCCTCAAAGATGTTTCATGATGTTGAAAGAAAACAAATCGGAATGCCTTGTCAGCCAGCTCATAAAAGTGACTCATCCTCTGAGAATGTTGGCCTGAACGAATCCAAGAAGAAGTAAAGAAACAACGCACCGAGCCTCAAGTCGAGAGCTTTTTGTCTGCCGAACAAAGAATATCCATTACTCATAATTACAGGAATTGCCATAACGATAATATGATGATAATGATTGACACACGGATCGGTACCACAGATTGTGGCTAATTGCATTTCGAATGTAGAGAGCGAGAGAGAGAGATAAATTCGAAGAACAGGCTCAGTTCTGTAGAGAGATCAATCTGATAGATAATTGGGGAATGCATTAATGCGTCGGTAAACGTCTAAAAATAATGATGCGAGCGAGTACTACAGGAACAACAGAACGAACTCCAAACAAAGAGAGCAGAGCGGAACAGAACAAAACAAAACAGAGGCAGACTTTCGGCGAACATGTGGTGCGGCCTGTGCCACCATTGGAGCAGATCCACATACAGATACAGATACCGACAACCCCCCAGAATCTGCAACAGAGCACACAAATTACATAAAAGCTGAACACAGCCAGTACGTACGGTCATTGACTTTGAGGCCCATTGACAGAAAACAAAAGTCAAATCCAGAGCTACGCACGCGTCGTAACGGCGTGAGGAGGGGAGCAGTGGAAATGGGGGTCACAGAGCATGCCAAGCGGGCCAAGCGGACAAGGCAAGGGGGCGTGACTCGGCCAGGCCGTTACGGAGTTGTGGCCTCAAGCTCTTTATTTCGCATTTTGAACCTAAATGCTGTTAAAACTACCATTATCTAATTGCCAATGTTACCCACTTTGGCTTCATCCATCCACTCTTTCAAGGTTCCAGCGATCACCAAACTATCACAGTCACAGTCAGAGTCTCAAGATCGATTTACTCCGCTGACTACAAAGTTCATGCTCTCCACGTTCGGATATTGCCACATGTAAGCTGTCACCGGGAGTCGTGTGTCTTTCAACACGATCAGAGTACAGCATGAACAATGCAAACAAATCGTTTAAGCACGCAGATGACATACGAGTCCAAGTATTGGGGTCAAAGTTTTCCTACAACTAAAGTATGGCCCCTCCCTTTAATAGGAACCTGGATGGATGTTCATTCTCTTTCTTGTAAGCAATCAAAACAGATCTTTCGTATGTTTAGCCACTCCTAACAAAGTGAGAGCCTCCATTTCGCGTACAGCTTTAATTTGTGTAATTCCCGGAGTAACGTAAACGTAAACGAAAACGTAAACATAAATTAGCCAGTAATGAGCCGCTTGTTCTTCCACCTCTAGTGCTACGGATGCATATCCCGTCTAGACCGCTAGACTGCTTGAACTGAAGCTGCAGCTATATCTGTATCTAGAGCTGGAGCTGAAGTTTCCCCCATGTTACGGAATGTCCACTTGAGCATACGACGGGGGTTCCATTATGGGGGCAACAAGAACAAGAACTCGTAATTTACTCGGACTTACACTCGTATGCAGTCCTCGGGAATTACTCCCGCCCGCATTCGTATGGTATGCGGTACGCCGCCTCTTTGAATAGAGCCCGCTGCTTGCAACTTGCAACTTTATATTAGCAACTGCCACATGTGTGTCTGCCTGTGTGTGCGCCTCTCAATTGATGTCATCGAGTCAAGCAACGTGTGCGCCCCACTTGGGGGCAGCATGAACCCAACTTTGTCTTTGTTCTCGCAGGGAAAAAAGGGCGGAGACGGCGGGCATGGCTGTATGTCATTTGTGACATGACTCCTTATACTTATAGTTCTCTCCTTCTTGGACGTGGACGTGGATGCGGACTCCCCTCTTTGGTGCTTCGCCTAATGATTGCATCTAATTGGCTTTGCTGCTTCGTTAACTTGGCTTACATGGCACGCCATAAACTAGTGGATCTGCTCCCTGGCTCCCTGGCTGTCGTAATCAAGAAATTAATAATCGCATCATATGATGATGCAGGGACAGGGTAGTCTCCACTCCACTCTGCTCCACTCCGCAACTCCAACTCCAAGGCCCCGCTAAAGGTTCTCCACACTGCCGCCTGCTAATTGCCTCTGACGTGAGGCGTAAATGATAAGCAAGAAAATATATACATATACATATATAAAAAAAACATTGTGCGCTGAGGGTGCCGCTTCTTCTACACGTGGGTGAGCTCAAGTCCACGAGGAGTTCATTGCCACCACCTGGAGGAGTCTCAGACTCAGCCTGCCAGATTGACATCCTCATTCCCAGAGGGCTTTATGTGTTCGTCTAATCAAACCATCAACCGTGCCACTAATTGAGTTGCAACAGCTCCAACTCTGGAGATACTTTGGCCACAGGTGTTGCCCAAGAGAACCCCCGAAAAGTGTTTGCCCAGCGCCTAACAATGGCATGGACAGAATGGTGGGGAAATTAAGCCAAGCGGCAAAGTCTCCACAGATGATTCAGTCAGATACAAAACTAAGCCACCAACTTGCCCAACTTCCGAAAACGATTCCCCGATCCACACGCGGCTGGTGTTGTACATAATTATATTTAAAACAGATAGATAACGTGAGTGTCTGTGTGTGTGTGGGTTTAGTTTGAATAGAAAATGAGATTGAAGTCGTTCGGAGATCGCTTCGTGTTACCAATTTTAGTTTTCAGATCTTTGTGGCCAATTTTTGTGCTCTTATAAGGTTATTTTCGGAAATGCAAAGCTTTGTCCGAAGATTCACAAAGCTATTAGCCACAAAACAACTTAATTTAAGCACAAATACATACATATTCATAACGATTGGAGAGCCTATTGACCTGATACTTTGTCTTAAAGCAACTGGTAAAGTCCGCTTGTTAGGCAGCCCTGTGCTAAATCGTAGCCAAAATATCTGCGATATGGTCAATTTGGTTAAACATTTTCAACTTAATAGCCACATCCCACGCCCACAAGCACAAGCTACTGCCTACAACTTACAGTTTTTAATGTCGCTTAGTTTATCGCTTTAAAATCCATATAAATATTAATTTTCCCACATCACATCTATGTCGATTCTAGAACACCAATTACGTACCGTACGCCCCCTCAGACACACCAAACAGACACCCAGGGGAGCACGAGAGCGAATAAAGTAAGTCAATCAACGACAGTAACGGGGCTACCCCTCCGCGCACCTCACCCTCAACGAATATCGCATCTCTTCTCGTATTTAAACCCACTTTGCAGTTGCAGTTTGGCTTTTAACTGAATCAGCTTTTCGCCTCTTTGCGTTTCATTCATGAATTTGTGGCTTACTATAAATTCATACTGAAACTGAGGCAGAGGCTGAGACTGAGGCTGAGGCTGCAGCTGGGCACGAAAATGAGATGCCAAAAGTGGATCGACTGTGGTTCAGGGGCTTCCATTGCAGCTGTCTGTCTTGGTGTCTTGTTGTCTTGGTGTTTTGTGCCTCGTGTGTGAGAAAGTGATGACAAATGGATTAGATGTAATGGGAGTAGAGTACGACACTTGCAGCAGCTCAGGTGGGAATATTCAATGTTCTATTGAGGGTGTAATACTTAGTCCTCTAAGAGGCAGCTAAGAAAGAAGACCCACAACGCTCTGGGCAAGAAGAAGGCCAGGCCACAGAAGAAGAAGGTCCCCCAACAAAAGTGGGCTTTGGCTTACATCAAAACATTTGTTGTTGTCGCTAGCTTCAATCCAATCCAACTTCCCCTCACCCCCCATCATTCAGTTTTTGTTCCAGTTTTTCGGTAATTTCCGTTCGTCACAAAGGCAAACAATTTCATGGCACTGCAAGTGCATTTTCAACTTGAAATTTAAACTGAAAACGAATGGAAATTGGAGTAGCAGTGGGAGGTGGGTGTGGCACAGCAAGTGGGAGTGGAGGCCATGTGTGTGTGTGTGGATGTGTGTGTGTGTGCGGGCGGAAATGAGTCACTCTTCTGTGGTGTCTCGAGAGCACTAATTAAAATTCATATTTTATGAGGCGAATCGAAAACGAAAATT
Source organism: Drosophila subsilvestris (assembly GCA_035043285.1). Taxonomy (NCBI): domain Eukaryota; kingdom Metazoa; phylum Arthropoda; class Insecta; order Diptera; family Drosophilidae; genus Drosophila; species Drosophila subsilvestris. The sequence goes on from JAWNNB010001795.1 coordinate 1,281,099, forward strand.
CGATTTGGAACAGACAGACAGACGGAGCTTAGGGCATACAATCTCTCTCTCTCTCTTCTCAGACTTATTATGTACATGATTGATGCTTTTTATTTCCCTTAAATTAGTTAGACTTTAAGTGGCTCTTACCTTTGCTGCCTTTCAGAATGCTGCTGGGGTGTCCTGGCGGTCGTCCTATGGCTGGGCCACCGTTGATTCCATTATTGGTTATTCCATTGCCGGGCAGTCCGGCGATAAACTGATTGTGCACCGCCGACATTTGGCTGTTCAGCGAGGAGGTGCCACTCAGCGAGGCTACGTCTTCGCGAGAGGCAGAGTTTCCAGCTGTGGCTGTAGCTGTTGCAGGGAGATTTCTTCACTGCCGGCGGTGGCGGTGGGGGCAGATGGTGGTGCTGGTGGTGGTGCATGCCGGGTGGCGCCATCGCAGACTTATCCGCATTGCCGTTACCAGCCACATCTGAGCCACTTGCCACAGCGGCCTCACAATTATCATCGACGCTGTCGCTGGTGCTGCAAATGAATTTCTTGCCACTTCCGTTGGCCAGGCTAGAACTTAGATTCGAGTTTCCGTTAAATGCTGCAAAACTAGTTGAGACCGGAGCACCGGCACCGGCACTGGCACTGGCAGTAGTTGCAGCAGCAGCAGCAGCAGCAGGATGTGGATGCGAGTGTTGGTGGGAAACATTCAGAGGCGCCAACTGTTGCTGTTGCTGTTGATAGAAGTGATTGTAAAGTGCTGCTGCTGTTGTCGTTGTTTCTGCTGCTGCTGCTGCTGATGTTGTTGTTGTTGTTGGAGCATTAGATAATCAGCGGCAGACGATGACGCTGCTGTTGTCTTGGCCATTGGTACGCCTCTGGCTGCCACGCCCGCTCCACCGCCAGCTATCGTCGTGGTTGTGGCTGTTATTATTGGCATTTTAATCTGCTCTGCTCTGCTCTCCTCTCCTCTGCTCTCCACTCCTGGCCGTTGGGTTAAATCGTTTTTCTATAGTCTATAGCCTAACCACAAACGATTTGCTTTGCCATTGCATTCGATCGCTGGATATTCAATACTCGTTCTCTATGTGTGTGTTCTCCGTATTCTTTGTTGCGGGAATGCTTAGCTAAACTCTGAACGCTTCTTGGGGCCTGCTTTGGGGCTTTAATTCATTTGTCATTGAGCATCCATTCGCAGGCAAAACATCGCAATGGCAAGAAGCTGCAAAATGGAATAATTAAACGAGAAGTCATGAATTATCATCATGCAAAGTAACACAAAATAACAAACAATTAACATGCATATAAACAATGGAAAATTCGAAATGTGTGTGTCGCGGAAACAGACAACAAAACACTCAAAACTTTATACTCTATTAAGAAGATATTCATATTCGTAGTTCAGGCGGGGCACGGGCACTGCAATCAGTCATCAAAATCCTATCGTTGATCAATAAAATTCGAATTTTATGCTTCTCTCTCTCTTCTTTCAAACTCTTTGTGGCTGCTTAAAATGTAACCCCAAAAAAAAAACCCAAAAAACCCATCTAACAGCCACTACAGACCACCACTCCTTTCACAAGCAAAATGCAAAGCCTAAGCCATCCAGTTAGACGACAGCTTCAGCTCCCGGCTAGACACGATCATTGTTGCAGACGGTGGCAGCTCCCAAAGTGGAGTCCGTTCACTCCTTCCCTGCTGCAGCATTGTTGACATTGTCAAAGAGTCAACTTCGGACTTTCCCATGGCAGATACGGAGCAGATATATAATTATTTTCGCTGCACATTCCGTGGCAAGATTTTCACCAGTTAAAGCCGTTGAAATAGTTTAAATAGTTTTTTATCCAGCCTTGAGGAGAGTGCGTCACATCATGAAAGTGTTTTTGTTGTTGTTGTTGTTGTGTGTTTCAAGACACTTGTCTCGTTAAGCTGCGCCACGCAGTTAATTTTTTATCTGCTCAAAGACTTTCTTTCATTAAATGTTCGCGGTGGCTAAGAGCTGCCTGCCATAGGAACAAACTGTGGCAGTGGTTGCTGGACTCTTGCCTTCTCATAAATACTTATATGGAACGTAGGGAAAACGTTGACTCACGGACACGACAGAATTATGAAAAGTGAATAAGAGAGCGGAGGAGCCATAGCACAAGAAAATTAACTGTGCGAAAAAAGGGGCATCAAGCTCGACAGCAACATTCGGTTCCTCTCAAGCGAAAAATGTACTCCAATGAGAAAATACGTTCATATAATACGAGCAGCAGCAGCAGCAGAAGCAGCAGCAGCAGTGGAAGAACCGAGGCTTGGCCTGGCCTGCCTCTTCAGAGGGAATTCTGCGGGTAGCAGCACCGACATCGACATTCACCAACAAAGAATGCCATCAACAACAACAGGCGGGGAGAAACGAGTTTTTCAGAGCATGCTGCCACCAGATCGCGGCAAATGCCGCAAACAAAAACCGAAAGGTAACCCCCAAACAACCACAGGCAAAAGAACTCTCTTGGGCTGGTGCTGCTGGCGCTGTGCTGTGCACTGGGTACGGTGGTGGTGGTTCGGGCAGCCAACTGCACTTGCCACTTGCCACACGGGGCACGTAGGCACTGCGCAACGGCGACCTGAGGTTCAAGCCTTGGTGGACCGACGGCTCAGCCACCTGTCGTCGTCTGCCGGCTTGGCGGTTTGGCGAAAATTTCACGTAGCATTAGAGAAAACCTCGCCGCAGGCCCCAGGCCACTTTCGACTGCAATCAGGCGGCGCACGACCAGACCAGTTGCAGTTAACAAGACAGCAGAGGGAGCAGGAGCGGGGCGGGGGCAACCGCAAAGATGGAAAACAAAAAAAAACAAAAGCCATCATTTCACTTCATGGGTGAAATTCATCATCAGCGTTTAGAGCCCGTCCCGTCTATGAGGCGGCTAAAGAAAAGCACTGTATGGCGCGTTTAAAAGCCGAACCAGAGGGCGAAACAAGCCATTTATTTTTTTATGTGGAAGATCGCGATTATGGAAAGCAGAGACTGCCGCAAAATGGAAGTAGTATCTGCAGACAACACAACACGACACCTAATTGCCATCGATCATCGATGAACATACATTAATTACAAATAAATAAACTTTCTGCAGGGGAACGGAATGGTCACTGCCATGGGCAGAAATTGGAAAATTGTCAACGCAAGATAAACAATTTGGAGGCCGCACAAATTAACTTTCAAAGTTCGCACCTTTTTGTTGTTGTTTCAGCTTTGTTTTGAGATCGAAGCGATCAGTCAGATCAGCGGTATTGGGAGGCGATTGGCACGAACACTTTCCATTTTATTTCGATTTTTTATTTCGGTTTGATGAAAACCGCAAACGCGTTTTCCAAATAGCGCAAGCACACGCGCGCGAAAATAACACACACACACACACACGCACTCACAGAGAGGCAGATGCCGGAGCGGTCCCACTTGTTAACTGTGATAATATGGCCAAGTTTGAACTTGTTGTTGGTAGCGCTGCGCCGTACCTCTTGAAAACACGTTAAGACCTGCGAGACGCTCGTGGTCGGTCTGACAAAAACGGGTTGCCCAGCGATCACTCCAAGTGTTTAATGGCTCTTATGATTTTCCATTAAAATTGCATTAAAGTGCAATTTGATGTTCCCGCTGGGTTTTCAAACGCGCGACCGCGACACGATATTTTGACAACAAATTAAAGGCGATATTTTTGTGGGCTATATTAACGGGCTTTTTTTATGAATTCAAAAGAAAATTTGACACTTTTTCTGTTGCAACGACACGTTCATTCATGTTCACGAGTGGGGTTCGTTTGGGACGGCAAGGCCGTATTTCAAATACGCCCGCCTTCAAATGTTGCTAGGGGCCTAAAAATGTTGTTCGGCAACAAAAATGTTGCTGAGAAAAAAGAAGGGCATGGACAACAAGCCAAACGGCCAATAAAATGCAGCGGATGCAAGCAAAAATCCACCCCAATTCCTAACATGCCATGAAATGCTTATATGGAGACTCAGTTTCTAGTTTCAAGTATGAGCGAAAGGACATCTAGAGATGTGCGATACTATCGGTACGAAATGAACCAGGGAGTATCGGTACCCAACGATCGTGAGAACAAACCTGTTGCTCGCAACACACACACACACACATACAAATCCACTTGAAAGTATGCACACACCGACAAACAAAACAAATGCACTGTACTGGGAATTCACTTTAAATCTACTTTGAATAATAATTTACACACCATTAAGTCACTAAATTGGTTACACCCATTTAACTGATAACTTTAATTAATGAAAATGCACAATGATATCTTAAGACAAACAGCAACAAAACAGAAAACAAAACAACGCGACGCGCAGAATTTGATAGCTATCGAATGCAGACATCGATGTCGAATGGAAATGTTGCAATATGTTGCCAACGAATTTATTTGCATATACACGTATTAGTTGGCGGGAATATTTGAATTTGAAACCCGAAACGCCAAATCGATGTAATTTTATTCAAAATATGTATGCTCTAGCATAACAACAGTACAAACACACAAAAAAAATTAGAAAACAAAATTCAAAGAGTATTAAAAAATTAATAAAATTCCAAGTGCATACAAAATTTAAGTAAAAAAAACAACAAAATTAAAATTAAAATTTACCTTTACATTTAACATGGAAATTGGAGGTTAGTAATGGATGGTTCTTTCTCTCACTCAATTTAATTAACCTACCAAAATACAACAGTTGCCTTGAACAACGACCTTGAAGTTCGGATCTCGGAAGCCTTTTGCGTTTTTGATAATCATGGCGATAAATACATAGACACTCGCAATGTGGGAAATGTTCTCAGATTCTTGGGCTGTGTGCCGACCGAGAAAGAAGTCACCGACGTCATGGCAGCCACCGAGTCGATAGAATTCCCGGGGGAAGCGCAGCTACCAAAGTTTATGGCTCATGTTTCCCAGCTGCTTATGGATGAACAGTGAGAATACTTCGAATAATAATATTTGCCTCCTAATCATAATTCTGTCCACCCACAGAATGCAACCAGCGTCAACAGAAAAGCTGTATGAAGCATTTCAGGTTCTTGATCCAGAAAACCATAAATATCTTACCAAAGAGTATTTCGGAAAGTTAATGCTGGAGGACGGAGAACCCTTTACTGAAGAGGAGCTGGAGGCCATGTGGCCGGTGGCCATTGATCCGATCACCGGAAACATTCCCTACACGTTCTATATTAATCAGCTCAAGGTATATATGAGGTGGTGATAATCATTAGATGCGGCTTCTATAGTTTTCTATTTTTTTTTTGCTAATGACCTTAGCACAAGGGCACAATCTATGAGGTGGCTGCAGCGGTGAAGGAGGAAATTGCTCAGGCCGAACAGGGGCGCAAGAAGTAATGTACACCATGGAAAAAAAAGTGTTTTGGTCAGAAAAATTATGTTTAAATAAAAATTACCGGACTTATTCAGCTAAAACTTTATTTTATAAACAATTAAATTTGATGTTAATTGCTGAGAGTCCTAGTACTAACCATAAAGTATATAGATGTGCCAGTTCATACAACGAAAGTGTTACAGAAAATTTTGCAGGTCCAGGTCCCCCGCTCTCAGGGCCTGTGCTCTCAGGGGACCTGAGAGAGGAAGACTATGCTCTCATGGGACCTGAGAGAGTAAGAGAGAGCACGGCCATGGTGCAACGCACGACTTTTTCTGTCTTCTTCAAATAAAATTCAGGTCCCCTGAGAGCACGGGCGGACATGGAGCTGCAAATTTGTCTGTAACGTAACACATTCGTTCTATGAACTGGCACATCTATATACTGTATGGTTAGTGATTAAACCGATAGCAAAATCGGGGATAATGATTTCCGATTATGGACAGAAAACGATTAGCCCATTGTCGACCAGTGGGTATTTACTCACACAAATATTATAAAACTTGAAGAATTTGAGGTCAGTTCAAGGGAAAGGTTTCGTGGTAATTTCTTTATTAATTAATCAGAAAGGATATATCTACACAAATAGTATTATCAACTTGTTTACCTGCTCAAATAGAGGGGGCTAAGTGGGTTAAATTCGTTCATTCATCAATAAACTCCGCTATCGATAACCGACCAACCAAAAACAGCCACGTCAGCTTTTCCACCCAACCACCCGAAAAAGAACACGCCATCACACAGAGTCCAGAATTACAAGGTGAATGAAAAAGTTGCATGAGATTGAAACCGAAAAGCCTGGAGCAGAGGCAATGAAGAAGTTGAAGTCGGCAAGGCTGAGAAGCGCGGTCACGGCAAATGAGACGATCTAAGCCAAAACAAAAATCAGATAAAATTCGGTGCCCGAGCACAACACACGGAAACCATGCAAATTTGATTTCGGCAACACTTTCTCAAAGGTTGCGCACTCCAAACAACAGTTTATTATTTTATCTGAGCAACATTTAAAAATGGCACCGACCGCGAATGCCTATTTGATAGCCGTGGACACGGGCGTGGCCATGTCAACGAATACCCTGCCCAAGCTGCGACCCGCACCTCTGACAGCGGCGCTGCTCAAGGGGGCGGCCTCGCCTGCACGCTCCAGCTCGGGATACGCCTCGTCCTCGTACGATAACATGGAGGAAGAGGAGTCTCTGGTGTCTACGCCGCCCAAGGCCAAGAAGCGTCGCCTGGATCACCTCTCTTGGGAGGAAAAAGTACAGAGAAAGTAAGTGGTGGAAATCGATGGGTGGCGTCGGAAATCAATCAATACTAAGGCTCGTTTGCTCTCATTTAACAGGAAGCTAAAGAATCGCGTTGCAGCCCAGACATCACGGGACCGCAAGAAGGCTCGCATGGAGGAAATGGAATACGAGATCAAAGAGCTAACTGACAAAACGGAATTACTGCAAAACAAATGCGAAAGTCTACAGTCCATCAATGAGTCGTTGCTGGCCAAAAACCAGAAGCTGGACACAGAAGTAGAACTATTGCGTCAGGAACTTGAAGAGGTCAAACAACAACAGAAGCAGCAGCAGCACGCCAAAAACATCACCTGCAACAGCTCCAATGCCAACACAGGCGCTGAGGGCTGTGCGTCCACAATCCTTGGATCCGCAGCATCCAATGCTGACCCTCTGCAGCAGGGTACACACACAGTGGACACACAGTCGTCAGCGCGTCTGTTGACGGAACAGCTGAAAAGCAGCAAGACCATGGCCTCGCTCTGGAAGGTTGTGGCTCTCTGCCTACTCTACAAGACATGCTGCTCGTCGACGATGAAGAGTTCGACGCGCGGCGACTTGAAGAACTGGCCGAAAGTCTGCTCGCAGATATCACCGCAGACCTGGAAGCTGGCCCTGGAGCGTGCGGCTCAACTGCTGCCAAAGATTCAGGCGACCAAGAGCGACTGCTTGGATCAATGGTGGGGACCCCAACAGAGCGCCTGGAATCCGGCGGGCATAGAGCTGATGGCCTAGGCACTGAAGAACCCAAACACAGCCTGAATGTGCAGGTGTTGAAGATAAATGGAAACTCACAGCAAGCCACAGCAGCGCCAACAACAACGAAGACGATAAGGACGACTACAGCAACTAATTTAGTAACGGCCACCGCAGCAACACTTGTGCAGGCCACACCGGACACAGTTTATGGCACCTACGATGCCAAGACAAACTCGATAACCATCGTGATGGATGGAGATGCGGTTCCAGTCAATGAGGCCGTTGAGGAGATCTACTGCGATGGCGTCAGCGCTGGGGATGACACTACAGATGTAATTATGAAGTGTCCGCCACCAGCGACGTCTCCATCGCAGGTCTATCTCAATGTCGTTAATGCCACCGACGACTCGGACGACGAGTGCGATTTTAATCGCATTGAATCGTTCCTCTGCCCGCGCATGAAGGCCATTTCCCCATTGGCCAAATCTCCCGCATTGTCTCTACACTCGGCCACCTCCGATCACGGCTACGAGTCCATACTGGGTTCTCCCACATCCACGATGCTTACTCTGCCCACAGACACGGAAGAGGACTTTCCCTGGCAGAGCAATTTCGATGAGCTATTCCCCAGCTTAATTTAAGCGCTCTCCCCAAACCGGGATTGGTAATCGTTTTTTCAAATTGAAAAATCAGTTGGATCCACAAAGTTTCTCTCTATTCTATTGTTAAGTTTGGCCGGCCGCCCTATGATTTAAGTGTTTTAGCTGATAAGCTGTATATGTTGCAAGAATTTTGTCATCGATGGCTTTATTTGTAAATGATATTTAACTGAAACTCGTAGGTAATCCGTAAGTTTCCATTTATGTTTAACACACACTCTAACCACACATAGGCTAATCTTATTGTAATGTGCTCAAAAAAATATGCGAAAACATTCAACAAAAAAATTAAACAACTACAATATATTCAAAATATATAGAAGACCACACAACACAAAATAATGATGGCGTGATTTATGTATAGAACATTATTTGCGTAAAGCAAAACGGTGGGTTGTTGGATTACCGTCAGTCGCTCCACTATCTCATGACATGGCTCTTGAACACGCCACATTTCCTGGTAGTATATGGGGAGGGGTAAAAGTCAATACAGTGTGTCACTCGATTCTTAGGTAAACATACATACATATATGTACATATTTACTCTACTCTCCTACGCACCAGAAATAACCGAAGAAGATAAGCCTCTCGTGACTCTAATTTCTAATATCATTTCAAATTGGATTTTCATTTCTCCATTTTCTATGAGGGCCATAAAGCGATATATGATGAAACCCCCAATGAGTCATAAATAAAAAGAAAAGTTTGTTCAAATTCTCCCAGCCGGTGGTTCAAATTTAAACTATTTCTTTTCTATTGATTGTCTATCTCATTTTTTGAATAGAACAGAAAGGATACACGAACATACCCAACTTTCACACAAGCAATGCAACCAGAATAGATTTATAAATTGGATAAAATTATATGTTAAGTGCTGAGAGTCCTAGCTAGCTGGTAATATTGAACCGAATCTCAAAATCGGGGAATACGAGGGGGGTTAAGTGGGCTTACCTTTTTTTCTTCGGTATATTTACAGTATATGCTTTGGTTTATTTCTCAGGGTCAGACGGTATATTTTATCGCTAAGTCCGTGGTCAAACTAAATCCAAAAGAAAACAAAAAAAAACAACAAACCAAAGGACGCAAAAATGACCGAACCAGCCAAAGAGCTACCAGATGAAGCCACAGAATCGTCCGCACCAGGGCCCATAGCCCCGCAGGCGCTGGATTCAGCCCCCATAGAAGCGCCAAACGAGGAAGGACAGAAGCTGCAGAAAACGCCTACTGGCAAGGGGAATAAAAAGAATAAAAACTCCAGGGCGCCGCAGTCTGACACGACAATGGACCCCGAGATCAAAAAACTCACTCAGCGCCGCATCAATGTGGCTGGAGCTCCCAAAATGCCATTAAATGGCTATGTGCGCTTCATGAACGACAGGCGTGAAGAGTTGCGACGCGAGCAGCCGCAGCGTACGGCCCTGGAGCACACCAAAATTATTGGTGAGGAATGGCACCTGCTGCCGGAGGAACGCAAGGTTCCTTACATGGAAGCGGCCGCCAAGGACAAGGCTTTGTAAGTGGCAAACCTTTTACAGTGCAAGAACTATTCTAATCGGATTATCGCCTTTCTTTCTGCAGATACCAAGAGCAGATGCACCTTTTTTTTAAGGACCACCCCGAAATTGTGGCTAAAGAGTTGGCCAGGGTGAAGAAAGCTACCAAAGGAGACAGTGCCTCGAAGGATAAGACACCCAAAACTGCAGCCAATAACGATGTTAGCGTTGGCAAAGGAAAGAAACCGAAAGCAAAAGCCACAGCAACTAAGAGGCCAAGCGAGCACTCTCCCGACCCAGATGATGTCCCACTATCCCAGGTTAAACGCACGCCGACTCCGCCACCACCACCACCACCTCAACAATCACAAGCACCGGCGCCAGCACCAGCACCAGTAACAACCCACATTGTCGCCGCACCGCGTCCCCTTCAGCCTGGCGAGATACCCATTTACACAAACGAATTCATCGAGCACAACCGCAGCACGGAGAACGAGCTGCGAACGCTGCGCAAGACGAAAACAGATCTGGAGCAGCAAAACGCGGTGCTGGAGCAGCACGTGGACAACACCAAGGCGGGCTATGCCAAGGTGATGGGCGAGGTGGCTGAATTGAAAGAGGAAAACGTACGTCTGGAGGCGTACGTGAAGGGTCTGCGCCAGAAGCTGGTTGCAGCCCTCAGCAGTGTGCCATTGCCTCCGCTGGAACCGTCCGGTCCGAGCGTTGGCAACATAGACAGGTACATGCATCACCTGGCCGGCCTCACTGGCCAACCGCACAATACCATGCTCCTCAAGGCGAGAGATGCTCTGCGCAAAGTGGACACTGCCACTCTGCTCAGGTCCTAGTATCCTTACAGACGAAACGATTGTACAGTGCAGTATTTTATAATTGCTTTAGTCATAGGATCCATCCACCACACCCGTGCACATGTGTACATGAGTGTTCTCATGGAATGTGTATGATGTATTATAAGATGTATTTTGTATGTTTAATAAACGCGAGAAAGAACTAGTCGTGTGATTATGAGAGTCCGCTGCTCGGCTAGTTCTGGGATGTGTCCTCCACGCTATCTGTTGGGGAGAAGCTCTCGGTGCCGCGTGGCGTGGTATAATTGGAGTAATGCCTGGAGTATCCCGACCCAGAATCGTTGTCCCCCGGTGGCTTCCGGTTTGGGGTCGGCTTTCCGCGACGCAGCAAGACACGGCGCACCATAATGAACCCGGCTGCAAGCAGGGGAAGCAGCAAGTACGGCTTACAAATCATACCCAACACGAACAGACTGATTGACATCATCCAACTGAACAGAGTCTCTGTGGGATCAGCGCATACAGTATACAGTAAGCACCACATCACCACATCTTTCCATTTATTAAACTCACCTTCAACCTGCCAAATGGTGGCCACCGTAGTGTAGATTGCCCTGGAGATTGCCACCAGCAAGGCGTACATCTTGACTTTTATGTTTCACCTTTTTCGTATTTTAATGGAGAACTGGAATATGTTGGCCGGACAGTTTTCCACTGGCCTTTTTGGGATGGTTTACTAAGTTACAGAAACTAAAAATTAAGAAAACATAATCGAAAGTAATGTGTACTGGCTTCACGCAGCAAAAAAGGAAAGGGGTTGTTTCTTCTTTTATTATTGAACAAAATAGTCGTCTCGTCTCGTTTCACTTCTTCGTTAATGAACTTAAGCGTTTTTCTTCTTAATGTTTGTTTCTTTTTTTCGATTTGTTTCTTAGGAACAGCAAAAAAAGTTAAACAAAAATAAATTAAAACTTATAAAGAAAATAGTTTTGTTTTGATGTTTTTTGTTGTTTTGTGGGTTGGGTTGGTAGGTGTTTCAAATTAAATTCTAAATTATAGCGTACATTTAAGGTTTTTATAACAAAAAATAATTTAATGAGATAATAAATCAAAGGCGCAGACTTCAAAAATATTCCATTGAGTCGTGTGGGGTGGGTGGGTGGTCGAGGTCCCCCCCTCATATCAATAGCCATCACTTAGATTCGTCCAACTCTCTCAAAGCGTTTGGTAAAAAATGAAAATACATGATTCAGAGGATCCATCCTCCGTTCATCAATTAAAAAAATACGAATCGCGATTTTCATTTGTTTGTTATTATTTTTAGAAATTTGTGTTTCTTATGCTTCATCTTAAATGTGATTTAAGTTTTGTAATTATTTTGTTAAAGTAATGTTTTACTTTCCGTGTTTCAAGTGGGAGGCAGACTCTCCCAAAGGTGTGTGAGTGTGTGTTTGTGTGTTTGTGGGTTGAGGATATGGACGTGGGGTGGGGTTGGAGCAACTGGCTCAAAGCAGTGGCTTGACTAAGATACGCTCAGTGGCTCTTCACAGTTCAAGGATAATTTCATTTCAATTGGAATGCCAATTTGGGTGTGTGGTAAAGGTTAGGAATCTGTTCGTTCTAATGTGGACCAATGTGGCGCGGCGATGTATTCAGTGTTTTTGAAAGAAACTGCTTATTCTTCTTATTCTTATTACGGACATTCAGATATTTGCAGGCGAACTGCCTCGGTTCGGTTTTAGCCTTCGGTTGGGGTCGTGGCCAAGGTTTTCTCTGCTTGTGTTCACTGGCCGAATTAATTGCTGCGATTGCAATTGCGGCTGTGGCTGTGGCTGCGGCTGCCTTCGGCGGATTCTTCCTCCCTCATGTAAAATATAATCTCAGAGTTGTCGTCTCAAATGTAGATGCGAGGACGATGACGACGACGACGACACCGTCAAGGGCTGCTGCTTCTGCTGGCGTCAGGCATCCGTGCCATTGGGGTTCATGCCCACAGGCGACACAACCATCATGTTGCCTGTTTTGGGCGTGTAAACGCTGGCATTGGGGTCCAGTGTGGAGTTGCCGTTTCCATTTGCGGCAGCTGCATTGGCAGCAGCCACCTGCAGAGCAGCAGCCACACTCACCGGTACCATTTGCTGCTGGTTGCAGGGAGGAACCCCCTGCTGTTGCTGCTGCTGCTGCAACTGTTGCTCATGCCTTTGCTGGAGATGCTGTTGATGCTGCTGTTGCATCTGATTCCTTTGCTGCAGGTGCTGCTGATGTTGATTGCTTTGCTGCTGGTGTTGCTGTTGTTGCTGTTGTTGCTGTTGTTGCTGTTGCTGCTGTTGCTGCTGTTGCTGCTGCTGCTGCATCTGATTCCTTTGTTGAAGATGCTGCTGATGCTGTTGATATTCCTGCGCACCGCTCAGGCTGAGCATCGGCGATGACGGTCCGGGGCCCGACTGCAGCGGCGGCGTGTCATTCATGCGCAGAATGCTGCTGCCTGGTCCGTGGGGGCCCGTGTTCATGCACATAGTGTCCGGCATCACGGCCAAAAGTTGGGCAATCTTGGCCTTGAGATCAATGACCTCATCCTCCTTGGAGCGACGATGGTCTGGATGGAGCGAAAGCGTTGTTAGAACACGAGCCTCAATCACTCCCACAACTTTAGTACTCACTGTCAGATATTTCAATCTGGCGCTTGGCTGCACCGAGAGCCGAGAACAAGTCCAGCTTGACTCTCGTCTCTGCGGATAGATTCTTCTCCAGCGTAGAGTTCTTGTCCTGCATGGCAGCGAGGGCTTTCATGAGCATCTCGGCATCGGGTTGCGACGATTCGCGGTTACGAACATTCACCTCCAGCATGCGATACTAAGAAACACAGACAAGAAGGGAGCAAAAAGTTCATTATTAAAAGAGTTCCTGACAAAAGGGTATAGAAGGTATAGAAATATCACACACCTCTTGCTCGTATTTGAGTCCATGCTCCACGGCCAGTTGCTTGGTCTCCTCCGTTTGCTTGAGGTCGCACCGCAATCGCTTTAGCTCATCATCCATTTGCTGGCGCCGCTGCTTGCATTGAGAGCTGCACTCGGGACGAGCTGCCTTATCCTCGGCTGCCTTGCGTGCCTTTTTCTCGTTGGCCAGCTGGGCGTCCAGCGATTGCTTCTGCCGCCTCTCCTCGTTGAGACGCCGCTCCACTGTCTGAATATTAAGAGCGTCCGCATGACGCACATTGTTCAACTCCTGGACGCGCTTCTCGAGCTCCTCGCATTCCTTCTGCTTGGCCTGCAGACTGGACTTGCTGGTCAGATTGGTGTCCAGCTTCTGGCGGAGTTCGTTCTCGATTTGCTTCATGTGACTGATTTCGGCGCGATATTTCTTCACATCGGCCTCCAGCTTGAGGCATGTCTCGCATATTTTGGACACCACTTTGCTGGCAATGTGCGCAATGGCATTGCTCGATGTGGAGCTGGCCGACGAGGATACGGAGCTGGCATCGTTATTGTTGTTGTTGCTTGCCGAGTTCTCCTTATCCTTGTCCTTCTCCTTTTGCTGGTGAGCAACCTGCTGCTGCTGGTTGTGATTGTCCTTGGTCGCATTATCCTTCTTGCCGCGATTGCGACGACCTGAAAAAGTGTATTAGTGGGATTAGTTTAAGGACTTGGATTAGCCCATTGCCACACATCATACCCTTGGGCGCTTTTTCCACCTGCGGTGCTGGCTCCACGCTCGCCGGCTCCTCTGCCTCGGCGTGTAGAGCATTACCATTGGGCACCACGTTGTTGGCCTTTTTATCTGCGTATATACAAAGAGGAAAAAAGTGAAATCAGTTTGGTTTCACCCACAGGCTCCAACGCTCAGCAGTACTCACCGTGCTTGTCCTTTCCCCCCTGTGGCTGTTGTTGTTGATAGTTGGTGCTACTATCCCAGTCTGACTTCTCCTTATCCTTATCCTTACTATTATTACTTGATGGGGCTGTTGCTGAGGCAGCAGCTGCTCCTGATCCTCCTGCCGTTGCTGCTGCCGCTCCTGTTGCTGCACTGCTGCCATCGACCTGGTGATAATTGTTGCTGCTATTTTTACCCCCATGTCGCTGCTGCAGACCATTGTTGTGCTCATTATCACCAGCGTCTCCCTTATTCCGATGCTTATCCTTGTCCGTGCTGCGTCGATTGTTCCTTGAACCACTGCCGCCGCCTCCCCCAGCGTGACCATTGGAGGTTGCTGCAAGTGTATATTTAGAAATGTTAGTATGTATACATTTATTTATACATTTATTAAGCTTGATATCAAACAAAATTGTGTTTTATTGATTTTTATGGGGCGCGGGGAAAGTTTGAGTTTGGGGGCTTGAATGAGTTTATTGGAGTGATATAATTAGCCTCTTTACGCACTGTTCCCTCCCCATGGGGTACTTTCGGTTAGGTGGGAGGGAAGATATGAAGATAATGATAATGATATAAAGATTTTGATTTTCCGACTGGTTGCTGTGGGTTAGTGGGCACATAGTAGTGGGTGAGAGTTCAGCCTCAATTGGTTAAGTTACACGTCTTGATGGATTCGTAAGTACATGCGCATACACAAACAGAAAACGGAAATATTACTGGTATTGGTACTGTTACTGGTACATCTATTAATGGGTGTTTCGTTTAGTCTTGCCGTAGTGAGGAGGCACGGCAGAAAGCAGCGTAAAGTATTATTACCACCACAACAACCATCGGCATCAGTGGAAGCAGAGGAGCTAGTAGAAGAAGTACAAGTAGAAGATGGGGATGCTGCTGCTGCTGCTGCATCTCCCGATTCTTGATGCTTTTCTGTCACCGCCAAGCTTGCTGTGGTTGCAGCCGATATGTAGCTGTATGAAACAGGAGTGGTAGAAGTGGTTGCTGCACCTGTGGTTGTTGCCGTCGCCGATTGCTTGCCCCCTGTCGACGAGGAGGATGCGGCTGTGGATGACGCCGCCGTGGATGCTCCTGCCCCTGCAGCGGCTGACGATGGCGACGACGCCGTTGTGCTATTGTTGTTGTCATTCGTGCTGGTATCCTTGCTGCTGCTGCCGTTGTTATTATTGTTGTTGTGATGGTGATGATTATGGTGATTGCTATTGCTTGAACTGCTGCTGGCGCCGGCGCCGCCGCTGTGATGATGCTCATGATGGTTTTGTGCTTGCGTTGCAGATGCCAAAATGCCATTGGGATGCCCCGCGGCCGATGCGGCTGCAGCGGCGGCGAGTGCCGCCGTTGTGACCGACCCATTGGCGACCACAATTGTGCTCGAAGATGCCGTGGCTCCAGACGCAGCCGCCGCCTCATCGGTGGCCTCCTCGGCAGGCAGAGCCTGCTGCAGGAGCTGCATGTAAAACTCGTTCTCCTTGGCCACCTCGCGCTGCTTGCGCTGACGCATGCGATAGCCCACGTAGCTTTTGAAGCCGAATCCAAGCGTGACAACCGGATAGCCAATGCTGGAAGAGTTACAGATATGAAAACAAAGGAGATCTAGTGGCATCCGCCTTCGAATCTCACCAATGTGCCGCGAACGGCCTGCAGAGATCCAAGTGCGGCATGTGGCGACTGTCTTTCCATCGAATGCCCACCTCGAGGTAGACAAACAACATCCAGAGTATGATGGTCGGCAAACAGATACCCTTATCTGCAAGAAATAAGTAAATAGTTGGCTGTCTCCTCTTCCAAATCTCCGCCACTTGGTGGTTGGGATGACGCACCTGTATGCCAGACGTACTGCACCCAGACGTATGTGCTGGCCGCAAAGAGCAGCCAGTGAACGGGTATGAAAAATAAGCAGACCAGATCCGATGTTATCGCAATACAGACGAATAGCACGGAGAATGCCTGCAAAAGTAGTCAGAATACATAAAACATAATTTTGGTGCCCTGCGTCTCCATCTATCCACAACTTACCAGGCCCTTGTACTTGAAGGAATCGTGCACGGAGCGCAGGAGCAGCCAGAATGGCCACAAGAACTCAAAACGGAACATGAACATGAAATCGGCCACCATTACAATGGCCCACAGTATTAGAAATTTCATGTACAAAACAGTCGTGCTATGGGCAATGGGATACAAGATATAAAGTTTTGATAATTATCAAATTGTACTAGGATTGAGATCTCTTTCGATTAGCATTTTATCCCATTGAGAAATCCAACGATAAACAGATATGCATCGCAGTTTGCAGGCAAGGGACAACACTGACAACATAATATGACCAGTTATGGCGTTCTTTAGGAAAACAATCAAAGTAAAATCTAAGGGTAGCGGTTTTGTTCGTGGAATGTATTTGGATATGAGATTTAACAAGATTTATCTTAAGAAACTTAGCGGCAGTTTTTAATCATTCCAAATCTAAAAATGGCTATAGTTCTCACGGATCGCTGCTACTTTTCAAATCCTACCCGAAAGTAGCCGGGCTGGCAGCACTTTTATCCGACTGCACACAGAAATTGACATTCCATCAATCACTCAATAATAATTGTGAAATGGGATTAGCACGAGTCGGGCGTTGAATGACGAAGCAGAAGGAGACGGACAAGCGCCAAAAACGAGTAGCGTCCAACAACAATACAAATGCATGTACATATGTATGTATGTTCATGTATGCATAGCATCATAAAACAACGGCAATAAAGCGAAATCAAAAAGTAAACAAACATATAAATAATCAAAAAGAGAAGAGAGCGAGAGGGAGAGGAGGAAGAACGTACACAATAACGGACAAGCACACACACTCTTGTATTCGCTGTGCTTAAAAAAATTCTTAATTTTGTTTGCTTTTTGCGCCTCCAAATAAATTTTTCGGTAGCGCCACATCCTTAATTTCACACTAATAAAACAATTTAAACTTATGACACTCACCTGCCGTACATGCCCTCTGTAATTTTGTTGCGTTTCATCGGCCGCCGCAATTTTCCACAGTCTGCATTGCGTCGCTTCATTTTTGTGGTTCGAATTCGAAAACTGCAGTCGTAAATTGTATATTTATTGCTCTTTAGATTCGCTTTTTTTGTTTCCTTATTCTCGTATCAATTTATAATATTTTATCGAACGGATTTTTAACTCCACTTTTCACTTAATTATTAGATTTTAGCCGCTGGGTTCGCTTTAATTGTAGCTGGTGCTGCCGCTGGTTCTGCTGCCGGCGTGACGGCATTTCATTACATTCCGTGCGTATGACAAACACAATTTTGTACCTCCTGCTGAGTGGCGGCTTCTATGTACTGCAAACATCAAGGGGGAGAGAGAGAGAGAGAGAGAGAGATGAGTGAGTGAGTGAGTGATAAGAATGAAAAAAGAATCCGAGAGGAGAGCGATAATGTTAACCATTGAATTCCCAAAGGAACCGCAATGTGGCCCAAGAGATGAGGCGACTGTTATTTAAATGTATACGTATTGTACATAAATACAAATGTATGTACATTTGTATGTGCAATACAATACTATTTTTAACCATGTTATTTTGTTGATTGCACTTTCGCTTTGTTGTGCCTTGGCTGGCTAATGACAAGTGTAGGCGGGTGAAATGCGGTCAGACCGTTTACATTATTTATAAATAAAGTTAATAAAATCACAAAAATATAAGTTTTACATACATTTCTGTTATTAACTAAAAAGTCTAAAAATCTGGTGTATTATTTATTAAACGATCTCACGCGTTGCTGAATTCGCATTCCTTTTTCTGTTACGCGACAGATATGAGAGTGCCTCACCCTATATGAATACACCCTGAAAATGCATCTTGCGTTCTGTTATATTATTCTGTTAAAATGGACAAAAACATGTACATACATATGAGATGCTGCTGCTTCTTGCGAAATTTGGCATTAAACTTGAACTATAAGATTTTTAAATAAAACTACGCCACGCCGATCCGACTATTTATCTTCTCCCTCCAATTTTATAATTATGTACAAATAATAATAGGCGCGACTTAGCTGGCATTTAATCATTCCATGCTGAATATTTGCACACAAAAAAATGATAAACGATGCACCAATACGACACCTGTGGGGTTAAGAGTGTAGCATTATGATATGCTTGTGTGTGTGTGCTTTAAAAGTTTTTATAAGGAATACTATTGCATTTTTAATCTTTTTTCAAATTCATTAAAAAACCATGGACTTAAACGAATTTAAAGTTAAAGTCAATGTCAACAGAACATCCATAAAGCAAATACAGACAGCGCACACACCTACACAAGTAAACAAATCAATGCAATGACGGATTTAAGAGCAGAGAGTGGGAGTTGACAGACGTAACAGTCAGGAAAGTAGAAGGGGAGACCATGATACATAATGGGCACGTTTCTCAACATGTGGATGTGGATGCTGCCCGGTAAAGTAGCTAGTGGAACGTGGAGCTACAGCTAGCACACACACACACACACACACACGAACGCTGTTGCGCCAATACATGCTTGGGAATTGAACTGCGACTGCGCCAGGCCCAAAGCGCAGAGCAGAAGCAGCACAATCGGAAGCGGAACTATGCAGATTTCAAGGAAGCAGAGCAGCAGAATCAGAGATTCAGAAAGGTTCTGTGGCTGTGCGTATGTATACGGTTGGAAAATGTTTATAAATAGCATCCAAAAGTGGAGCGCATCTACATGCATGGACACACATACAGGGACCTGCGGAAGCTCCGCTTACCGATGACGTCGGGACGCCACTGTTGCTGTGTCTTGATTATCCTGTGACGGATGGACAAGACCCAGACACTAGACAATCACTCGGGCACCTGTATGTATGCGTGTCCGCCATTTTTTAGTGCAACTCTTTGCCACCCGATGCCCAATGGGAAAGGTGTCTAGTCCACATATCTTTCACTAACTCTAGTGAGGATGTGCAGGGGGTGGGGAAGGGGTAATCAAACTGATTGGAAAGCTCTTTCCATTAAATTAATCACTTTATGGGTGTATAATAAGCGAAAAAGGGTTCATATTAAATTAAATGTTAATAAAAATCATCGACAGCTTGGTAGAGAGAAATTGCATTCAATGCCTACAACAATATCGAACAGTCACTGTCACATCACACCATTCCGCAGCCTTCTTAGTGTGTGCATGTGTGTGTGTGTGTTTGTGTGTGTGTAGATTTACAGCTGTTCAGTCGCGCGCGCTTCGCATTTAGAAACGAACTCAGAAACTACAACAAGAGGAGCACGAAACGAAAAGGCTAAAGAACTCTGATAAAATGCCGACCCCCGCTGCATACAATTTTGTGGCTGCTTTTTTGCATAACGTACGTTGGAGAGGGGGGGATCTGATAAACGCCGCTCCAAAATGGTTTGCGGTTTACTTTATCTACGGACCACTAAAGAGAATAAATGACTTAATATGGGTACAAGTTAAGTACGAGTCGAAAAGCATTCATTGATGATGATGCCGGGTTCTCGATCACCTTCGTATTCCAAAAATAGCGCCTGGAATAAACCAAAACATTTGTGTGTAGCTTCACTTTATTTCTGTGTGTGTGTGTTTGTATGCTTGAGCAAAAGCGAGCGAAAACTTGCTCCGGGGTGGGGGTAATGTGGATGAGATGAGGGTTGAGCTTTCAAACAGCATCCACAGTCGCAGAGGCAGAGGGAAAAGGAGAAGGCTGCCAGGAAAGGAAACAAGGATATGCTGCTGTCTCTGCCAACAGCGGCAGCGGTTACGTTCGCTCTTTCCATCGCATGCATGTGTGTCCCAGTGTGTGTGTGCGTGGTTTGTGGGAGCACTGGTGGAGAGCAGAGCTGCTGTTGGTTTGTTGGCGGCTGGGCACACGGACAGGGACACCTATGTATATTTTTTCACACTCCTCACCTACACAAACACACTTATACTTGTTCAAACCATGGCAAAAATTGCACACGTTTTTCAGCCTTCGTTCATTAATCTTTGCGCTTTTAGCCACGCTCGATTTGTTTTTGATTATTTCAGTAAACTTTTTACACGTTCTGATGTTTAATTTATTTACTTTTAAATGGATATTTTATACAATTTGCACATTTCCCACAACTGCGCTGTGCGTGTGTGCATGTTTGTGAGTGCCTCTGCTTACGTTTGTGTATGCGTGTGAGTGAATTCTTTGGCAGCCGAAAAATATTTTTAACACTTGATTAACTCCGCTGCTTTGATGCTTACTTTGAATAAGCATAACATTATCTTTAGTTGAAATTGTTGTGGATATATTCTTGCGTATTATATTCAATATTGATTAACTTTTTTTGTATTTTTTAACACCGAGCTCGCGAACGCTTCTGACGCGACCAGTGTAACCGCGGAGATTTATTGATAAAATATACCGCCTGACCCTCAGAAATATACCTTCCCATTTTCAAAATATACGAAACAAAACGAACTTAGCCCACCTAGTCCCCTATATTTAAAATGATCGATCAAGCGCGAAAAAAATACTTTTTGTTAAGTCTTCTTGTTGATCTGTTTACTTAATAGAGAAACCACCAAAACCATCTTTAGCCTGAACTGCGCTAAAATTCTTCATGTTTCATAATTTAGTGTTTGTGTTTAAATACCCACTGGTCAACAATGGGTTAAACGGTAATCATTTCCTCGATTTTATATTCGGTGTAATAATATTAGCTAGCTAGGACTCTCAGCCCTTAATAATTTTATCTACAAGATTGACCAACTTTGGGGACTCCTTTGTTTTGGCTTATACAAAAAAGGTCAACGAATAATAAGAGCACAAGGGGGAAAGTAAAATGCGCTTAACAGTACGCTGTTAAACAGGCTGCTCTTTTTGAACACCATACAAACGGTAATGTTAATGCAGGCAAATATATATGTACATTTTAATATTGGAATTAATTTCCAAGTGAAAACAAAAGCAATCACATTTAATTTTTTTTGTTTTATTTAATAGTATTGATATATAATATAATTGTATTTGAATTGTACACTATTATGTACCTAGAATCTGCGCGTTATAAACAAAATGAGTTAAATAGACCCTTAAAACTAAATACATAACAAAATTATAAACACTTCAAGTTCTGCGATTGCCGATTTGTTTTCGCTTCTGCGTTGCTCTGTCAATTTCTGTTCTGTTCTTTCCGTCCAAACTCCTGCTTTCATTCTGCTGCTTTTGCTAATTATTTGCTATATCCGTGTGTGAATGCGTCGCTCTTCTCCACGTAGTTCTATCCACCCTGTGCGGATCATACGGTAGTTTCTTCCTATTGTATTTTACGAGCAGAGTGTGATTCACCAAACCAAAAAATTTTTGTTTTGCTGGCGCTCAGCTTAAAGTACGTGAAATGCCACGAAATCTCAGGTTTAAAAGATTTAAATGGGTTCGTATGTATGGGATTTTACACATGTATAGGTTACTCGGTAAGGAAAATCATAAATTACAATTTTCTTGCGAGGTATTCAATTAGAATTCAACGCAAGAGGATGCCATTTGCTTCTGTTGATCTGCCGTCCTCTATGCATCAGCCTCGACAGCCACGGCTGGTGGTTCGTATGACTCCTCCGTCAATGGAGTTTCTGTCTGTGCAGCCTCCATTTGCGGAGCTTCTTCTTGTGTTTCCGGAGCTGGTGCTGGAGGGGATTCGTCTTTGGGCCCAGCCTCTGTGCGAATAAATTCAGGTTTCTGTGGAGGAGATCCTTCTGCTTCTGTAGCTACCTCCACTCTGCTTTCGGGCTCAGCGGGTGCTGGGGCTGCGGCTGTGACTGGGACTGAGGGTGGTGGCAGCTCATCGTAGAGGGGCGTGCAGGCGGGTGAAGCATCTGTTTGCTTTTGTGACGGCAAATCGCTCGCAACTTCTGCTGGCCTCGCGAAATCCTCCACCGGCGACCCCGAGGCCGTACTCTGCTCTGCACCAACTGGAGTGGCCTCAGGGGCATTTCGCCCGGCCTTAGCTGCCTGCTCTGCCTCCATTCGCGCCTCATAGTCCTGTAGCTCACGGTCCCAGTCCTCCTCCGTGTCTACCGAATCAACAGTCGCTGCTGCTGGGACTGGGGCTGGCGTTGGCACTGACAATGAATTGGTGCTGGACAAAGCTGTCTCCGGATGCGTTTCCCTGGATTCTGGCTCCGACAGGGGCTTGCTGCTTCCCTCATCCGTGGAACTTATCGAATGGCGACTACTGTCATCGCGCGAGCCGCGTCTATTTCCAAAGCCTGGACGGTCACGTTCTTCTCTCGGGACGCGTCCGCCACGTGCATTGTTGCTGCGGCGATCGTCGGGATTGTCGCCTCCACGGTCGCCACGGAAGCGATTACCGCCAGGACCACCAGGACCACCAGGACCTCCGGCACGACGCTTGTTGAAATTGTTGCCGCCTTCCTCCTCATCATCGCTCCAGCGTCCTCGGCCACCGCCGCCGCCTCCTCCCATTCCACGGCCGACAGCGCTACCTACGGCAGCACCAGGACCTCCGCGTCCGCGTTGATTATCATTGAAGGGATTGCGGGGATTAAAGAAGCCTGCAAATAACGGGATTGATAATGAATGAAACCTACAGATGAAGCAGCCGACTAATCTCGTGATATTTTCTATTTCTATTTGTGTGCATGAAATATTTCCCTCCATTGGTAATACAATTTCAATCTAAGTCAATCGAATGCCTATGTCTTGAATTGGGTTGCCATTGAACACCTCTTGAATATCTTGAGTTTTGAGTCTTGAGTGAGTCACTTCTTGAGTCTTGCATCTCACCTGGTCCCTGTCCCTGTTGTCGTCCGCCGGGTGGCCCGCCAGGACCACCCCCACCCACGGAAACGGAAACGGCACCGCCAACGCCACTGCCATTGCCGCCCTGGTTGCGCATAAACATGGGTCCGACGGCACCGCCATTGCCAGCATTGTTAGGGTTGGGGCTGGGTCCACCCATGCGCTGATTGAAAGCCGCCGGCGGCGGTATACGCATCTGCATCAAGCTGGTGGGCTGATTGAAGCGGCTGTTGTTCATGTTGGGGGAGAAGAAGTCTCCTCCTGGTCCGCCGCCTCCATTCATGTTCCCACTGCGTGGCCCCATTCCACGTGGACCTGGTCCTCCGCGATTATCAAAGTCTAAAACGGGAAATGCAAGTCAAGTGAAATTCTTACGCGTACTTATCGTCCGAGTCGCCACTTACCTACGCCCATAAAGTCTGGTCTTTGCATTCCATGCTCAAGGGGATTCAGGTTGAGACGAGCTCTCGCCTCATTGAATGCGGCATTTGGTCCAGGCCCGGGTCCAGGTCCACCGCCGTTTTCGGCTCTCCAGCGCTCGGCAGCCTCGGCCACGTCATCGCGACCACCCCAACGTGAGCCGCCGCCTCCTGGGCCACGGGAACGCTCCCGTTCCCTCTGGAACATCTCGTTGGCCGCCGCTGCCACCGCCGCTTCCACATTGTTGGGATTGGACATGGGCGGATTGAAGCTGGCCTGCTGCTGTGGCGGCATCGGAGGCGGGGCATCCTCCAGCTCCATTTCAATGTCCATTTGATCGTCGCTTATGTTGCCACTGTTAGCCGAGGGCGGTGCGCCGCCCGCCATGGGAGGTGGCACTGCTCCGGGCGGTGGGAATGGCCCGCCGGGAGGCATACCCATCGGATGAGGAGGTCCACCCATGCCTGCAACACAAAACCAAAAAGATGTTATCTAGTTCCGACACAAGATTAATGAGAAATCGTACCTGGAAAACCGGGCGGCATCATGCCTGGGGGCATCATCATTGGTGGCGGCATGGTTGTCGTGGGCATCATCATCGGTGGCGGCATATTAGTCGGTGGCATCATCATCGGTGGCGGCATGCCTATCCCCATGGGCGGAGCCATCGGATATTGTCCCCTCACCATGCCCATGAGTGAGGGCGGATGCGGTGCGCCAGGGCCATGGGGTGGTGGACCAACTGGACCCACGGGTCCCACTGGCGGCGGCTGTGTTGTATCGATGCCGAACATCAGTCCTGGCGGTGGTCCTGGCACGGCCCCCGTAGCGGTCTCTGGCGTGGACGCCGAGTTCTTCTCCTTGCCGACATTTTTGGCCTGATTGATCTTCTGCTTGATCCAGCTGGGCATGGTGTCCTCGTCGAACATGCCGCCCTCCTCGAGGGTGTCGAGATCCGTCTCCGGACTTAGCTTGTTCCAGGGTATATACGTGACGCCCAGCTCCAAATCCCAGAAGTCCTTCCACTCCTTGCTCTTCACGCCCTTGCCGGCGGCCCAGGAGATGGTTATGGCCCGACCCTGGAGCTTGTGATTCTTCAGCGATTGCATCGCCTTGTGTGCATCCTGGCGACGATTCATCACAATGAAGGCGCATCCGCGTGGCACAATCTGATCGATGCTCACTATGTCGCCGTACTCGCCAAAGGTGTCCGACAGCTCCTCCTGGTAGACCAGCTTGGACAGATGGCCCACCCACAAGGTGGTGCTGCAAACTGTAACATAAACGCGATACATGAATATCTACGATACATATGTATGTGTATATATAGATCGAATCTATCAACGAGTAGGAGTGTGTAGGGGCGCCTTTAGCTCGTTGAGCGGTGCGTGTCGTCAGTTGAACCTTTAGTTATTCCAGTCAATTTGTAACCACATTTGACTTTGATTCAAAATGAATCTTATTGCTTAATATATGCTTTTAAATGCTGGTTTTTTTGTGTATATATCTTGTTATGTATGAATAGTATCGTATCGTATGGAATTGTTTATAATCTTCAAAAACATTGCTCGAAAACGCATGACAGGGGGAGGGTTGGATCTAGAGTGGGTCTAGGGTTGGAGTAGTCTTAAAATATGCCAGATATTAAAGTGCAAGAATCACTAAAGCTAAAACACACACACACACACACGTCAACACGAGCCAAGGAGCTGCAGGAATAGAGAGGAGAGAACTCTTCCGGATTAGCAGAAAACACACAAAAAAGAAACAAAAACCAAAATGGAAATGGAAAAACACCCCAAAAACAGTTCCCAGAGAACGAACTTTTTCCGGGGGAAAAAAGAAACGTTTTTGGGAACGATTTTTGGCCAATGGTGTGTTTGCCGGACCACATATTTACCACTGAGGTGATCCTTCTTAATATCGGGCAGCCCCTTCTTGCGTCGCTCACGCTCGTGCTCTCGGTCACGCTCCTTGTCCCGATTGTTGCGCTCCAAGCGATCGCGATCCCGTGATCCTCGGCGTCGACTGGAACGGGGCGAACGACTGCGCGATCGGGATCCGCGACGTCGTCGATCGTTGCCATTGCCGCCACCGCCACCGCCTCCACCGCCGCCACCACCACCTCCTGCGCCACGTCCGCGTGGGGAGCGAGTACGACTGCGGCTGTTCCTTCGGCTTCGCTTATATCTCTCCCGGTCGGGCGTTGGACTGCGCGAATCGGCCCCATCCAGATTGATCACCTATTGGAGTCGGGAGTGTTGGCAAGAAGTTTGAGAGAATTGATTTTGTGATATAAAAACGTTAACATTTGCGTAAGCGTAAAAGGAAAGGAGTTTGGGATGAGGCGGGAATGGGCGATTAGTAGAGGGATCTCAAGAGAATGAGATTCGAGGACTACAGAGATACGAGAAGAAAACGAGAAAAACAGAAAAAAAAAAAATAAAAGATAAACTGCATTCTCTGGCGTGTGTTGACGTGTGGTTCGACGACTCTTAACATTTTACGTTTGTCCTGGCATTTGGCATTTTCGAGCAACATTTTTGATTCTTTTGGTTTTGAATGGTTTTACATATTTAGGAGCACTTACCAAACGTTGTTATAGCATCGGGTACGGGAGGGAGGGTTGTTCCGCCGGACATTATGTTTCTTTAAAAACCTTACCTTTGGCTTCTCTTCTCTTTTTTCGCATTTTTTTTGTTTTATTTGTGTCATACAACCAACATTAAATCTTTAATCTTTAAATCAACTATTTCAACTGTTTTGTAGGTTCTCAAATAATTTGCAATGATTTTTCAATAATTTGTTTGCAGCATTTATATTGAAGATTTCTCAAGGCCAAAAAGTATCTACACTTGTGGCTCAATAATGTCGCCCCTCAGAGGTGCAACCAATTATTGAGCCACATTATGGTAGTAAAGTAATTGCTTAAAGAAGTTTATTTTAATTCCAGCTATAGCTGTAGTTAGATTAGATTTTAAATTCGAAACATTCCTAGACCGCTCGCTCGGTTATAACAACATTTTTGGCGTACTTCTTGTGTGTTTTTTTTCTTTTCTTTTTGAACAAACTCAGACTCAACTGCACGTCAGCACAGTCCGCCCCGCTCCGCTCCGGGGAGCGTGTGTGTGTTTGTGTATGTCTTCGCGATAGGAACAACAACAGCAGGTGTTGGATGGGCGACTCGTTTATGCTTTTGACCCACACACGTGGGGGGGTCAAAAGAATACACGAGGCCGAAACAAACAACTAAGATAGATAGGAAAATAGATAGATTCGGTATACCTCAATCGACTGCTGCTCCGAGATGAACTCCACATCCTTGTTCATGTCCTGCCCGTCACTGTGGTTAAGGTTCATGCCCATGCCCATGCCCATTCCCATGCCAGGGGGCATGCCAGCAGTGCCCTGAGGATTGTATTATTATGCTCAGATATATTACAGATTACCAGGGACTACACAACGAAAATATACCTTCAAGACGTTCTGCAAGTGTTGCTGCAGGGCATCGTCCTGGTAGCGCATCTTTTGGTTCTCCTCCTGCTGCTTGAACTTCTGGAAATTCTGCAGAGTTTGCAGCTGCCGCAGCACATTCGGATCATTGAGCAGTTGCTTGAGATTGTTGTTCTGCAAAGGACAGACCAGGGATTAGACAAGAATATCTCAGGGAAGGGGAAGCAGGGCAGGCCGTGTTAATACAATAAATTAAAAACTAAACAGAAAAGCGAAATGTGATCGATTGGGGTTTGGGGCCATACGTCTAGCAGATTGGATGATGTCGGGGGCGAGTCATCGCCCATGCAGTGATGGTGATGATGATGATGATGATCATCGGCCATCATCCGCTGCATGTTGTCCTCCTCATCGTCCATTATAGAGCGCACATCGTAGTCGAGCTCGTGCGAGCTCTTGCTGTATTTGTGATGATGCGACTTGCTCGACGATCCCGACTGACGCTTCATATAATGCTGTTCCGAGTGATGACGCTTTGAGCTGCTGCTGCTGACACCGCCACCGTAGGATTTCTCATGACCCATCTGGGTGTTTCGTGTGTGTTTGCGTGTGCGAGGACGAAAGATGTTTGGTTAGCACAAAACATGAAGCAAGAGACAGCGAACAACAAAGATTGGAAGAGATTTGTGAGTTAGTATGCGTAAAGGGATACACAATATCCATTCGATTAGTATGTATGTTGTGTGTGTGTGTGTTCCAAGCCCAAACATTCGCAGAAGCAACTCACCGATAAATCGGGCACCCCGCCCATCTTGTCGTCTCCCGAGCCGCTGTTCATGCTCAGGTCCATCTGGCTCATTCCAGAGGTGTTGAGGCCATTCGGCCCGCTGGAGATATCGGCAAGACTTAGGGCTCCACTGCTGCTGGGACCAGGCCCCACATTGCCACCGGGTCCGCCACCCATCTGCATTTGCATCTGCATCTGATGGTATATGGGATGATTGGGATCGGCCAGATCGAAGATGGGCTGGATGACGTCCGACTTGAAGACATTGTTCTTCTGCCAGAGATTAAGGACGCGAATGATGCGGCTCTTGTCCTCGGGAGCGCAGCGGAACAGATTGGCAAAGGTCTCTGTGAGGTTGCGCTGGAAGCGGGGGGCGAATACATCCTTCTCGGGGCCGTACTGGTGGCGCGATTGACGCACAATTGAATCGATAACATACAGGCCCGGCACCTTGTACTCTGGCTTGCACTTCAGTATGAACTTCTCCACACTCTGGACGACATGCTTATAGAACTTGATGGCCCGCATTGCCGACTTGGTAATTGCGGCCATTTTAGCCTTGGATATCGGCGGTCGGCTGTCATAGAGTCCGGAGAGCTGCAATGGAAAGGAAGAACAAGTGGGCATGGGGTTGTGGTTATCGCAATTGTGTACGGCAAGGGCAGCAACATGCAACCCTGGGCGGCGCTGCGCTTGTGGGGAAAAATTTTGGGCATTGGCTAGAAATAACTATATATTCACTGTAGCAATTGCATCGGATCAGTGGTTTGGCGTTGTATAACCACCACCACACCACGCTCCAAACAATTTTCGTACTTTTCAGCGAGGCGAGTCTCCTCCACACGCAATCAGCAAGCGGCGGCTACGCTGCCTCGGACTTACCTCATTGTTGAAAGCGACAACAGTTTCCATGTTCAATTGTTGGTTTCACACACTTCGAACACTCACAAATTTCAATATTGCATACTTTTACAAGTACCACAAAACTTTTACAACTCTTTTTACTTTGTTTTTTAAACTTTTCTGCCTTTTCCACGACTTTTTACACAAAGCGTGAAAAAATGGCTGCCCGTAGGGATGTTAGATATATATTGATGATCGATATATCAATATATCGATGTTTATGTTACGGTTGATAATATATTTTTAGGTGTCTGTCCGATAGTATAAGAAGTGCTACTTTTTTTTTGAGACTTATGATCAGTTCTTTAATAAATTCAGGTCAAACGGCCTTATTTTTCTGTTCATTTTCACGTTTTAAGATCATGTACAGCGACTTGTTATTCTACATATCGGGTTAAAAAATAACGATATTTTTGTGCGATAAGCGGTACTTATTAGCATTTTATTTTGAAATTAACAATATTATAGCCGAGTTTGCTCGTTATCACAAAATAACAGACCATATTGTTCTACATTATCATAATATTAAGTATACTTTGAGTATTTAAAAACAATGTTAACATTGTGATGCACACCCAGAAAAATCGCATACGATAGTATCGATGGCACCATCACTAAAAAAAACGAAAACACTGTAAACGCATAAAAAATACATTTAAAACTTGTATATTTAAAAACAATGAGCTCCAACCATCGACCCCTGGACGCAGCGGATATCCAGCTGATACAAACCATACGCGAAACACCCTCGCTGTATGATCCGCAGCTGCCCTCGTTTCGGCTCTCGCAGCGTAAAGAGGAGGACTGGGCGAAAGTGGCAGAAAATTTGAGAATTCCGATTACAGATGCTCGACGGCGCTGGACATGTTTGAGGGATCGCTATTCGCGTGAGCTCAAACAGATGCGTCTTCATCCCACCAGCGAATTCGGCCGCAATGATTTCTTCCGACAAATGGATTTTCTGCGGGACTTTGTTAGGAAACGGCGCGAGCGCAACAGAAGAGATCAGACGCCCACTGGTTGGCTCAAAGTCGAGATGAGGAGAAACAAACTAATAAAGCTGCCGGCCGAGACGGACAGCCTAATTGAGGCCACCGATTCGCACGAGTACGAGGAGAGCGACGAGCACAACTACGACACAAAGCTGGAAGTGCAGACATCGCACTCCGAGACGTACTCGGTGCTGGTGGAGGCAGACGATGGACAAGAGCCCGAGCAGGAGAGCTTCGAGGAAGACTACATTGCGGATGCTGAAGGTGAAAGTGAACACAAGCCAATGCCCATGCTAACATCAGCTCGCAACCATATGGTAACGCTGCATCCAGACGCCACGACGAACACATCATCTGCACAAGACGCTGCAGCGGTCCAGTCCGGTCAGGGCGACATCAACTATATGGTCTGCATGCCCAGTATGAGTCAGGAGCGGAAGCTTCCCGCCACCGAGCCACTGGCTACGGTTCTGGCCACGTCAACGACAACCAGGACAGAGACCGAGGACGATTACTTCTGTAAATCGGTGGCGGCCTACCTGCGGCAGTTGTCGCGGGTGCACAAGATCAAGGCCAAGGTGGAGATGTTCCAAATACTGGAGAAATACATATTGCTCGAGGAGGAGTGCCGAGGGGTGGGATCGGACTCGAGGCCGGGGTCGGGGTAAACAGGTTAAATGGCAATTGATGTATATAGGTTTTAAAATAGTTTTTAATGCAGTACAAATATACAAAGTGACGAAAAATCCCTTTTAAGCTTAGTCTATTTACTTTAGTTGCTTCCTAGCAGAAATCCTCATTTATTAATTCAGCGTTGACGGCCAGGCCGCGCTCCTTGAGTGCCTTGGACACTAGACGATGCTTTTCATGTCGCTGCTCCTGCTCGCGTCGTTGGGCATCCAGGATCTCGTCCACAGATATCTCTTTTAGTGGCAGCTTTTGTTCCTTCTCACGATCCTGTTGGGTGGGGATTTTGTTAAGTATTTGGAATTTCGGGGCTTGTTTACTCACAATTTCACCCAATAGGACCACATTCTCGCCTCGGATTATGAACACTCCACGTGGAATGTCGCCATACTGATTGCCCACATGTATCCTCTCAATAGTGCGCTGCAAAACCAAGTTGGCAAACTGGTCCACCGATCGCAGATAGCCAATTAGGGTACGACCATCTCGCAAGAGCACCATCAGCTTCTCTGTAATTTGATGTCGGAATTGAGACACTTTTTCATTGTTCACCCAACCAGGGGCCGGAGCCACTCACTGTCTACTTCTTCCAGGAGGTGAGCTGTGCCCGCCAAAGGGTTCAGATCGTCCATGTCAGTGCTTGTTTACGTGCAGAAATACGACTCAATTGAAATTTTCGCTTAAATTTATTTATTATTGTAATTCTGCACGATAGGGCGATAGTTCGGCCTTTTGCGATACATAGCCACAAACACCGATAGTCGTGTCTAGTCGGCGGTATTCTTCTGGTATTTCTGGATTGTTTACACTATTTGCAGCCGGCATGCGGCCGCCACCATTGTTTTGAAATCAGAAGAGAAAAAGTTACCTCAAAATAGCAGAAATATGAAGTAAGTTTGTGATTAATTGAATTAAACTGTTGCTTAAACCAATGGAAATCCACCCTTAGGCTGAGTATTGACGGCTTGCTCGTCTACTTCCCGTACGAATACATCTACCCGGAACAGTATGCGTACATGCTGGAGCTGAAGCGAACCCTGGACGCCAAAGGACACTGTCTGCTGGAGATGCCATCGGGCACGGGCAAGACGGCCACGCTGCTCTCGCTGATTGTGGCCTACATGATAGAGCATCCAGAGACGATTCGCAAGCTGATTTACTGCTCCCGCACAGTGCCTGAAATCGAGAAGGTAATAGCCGAACTGCAGAATCTGATGGTCTACTATGAGCGGGAATGTGTGAAGCCACCTGCCATGACCGGCCTGGTGTTGAGCTCCCGCAAGAACTTGTGCATCCACCCGGAAGTGAGCAAGGAGCGCGAGGGCAAGGCTGTGGACGGGAAGTGCTATGGCCTCACGGCCAGCTACATACGCGATAAGCATGAGTTGGACCCCGAGACGCCCATCTGTAAGTGGAGTAGACATACGCTGAATAATTGCTATTTTTAGTTATTGCCTTGCAGGTCAGTACTTTGAGGGCTTCAGTCTGGAGGGCAAGGAGTCCACTCTGCCCGTTGGTATCTACAGCCTCGATGATCTCAAAGAATATGGACGCTCGCGCAACTGGTGTCCCTACTCCTGGCCCGCTATGCCGTGAGTGCAGCGTGCAACTAATTCATGGTCTATCCAATGATATTCATCATATTCCTTGCCAGATTTCCCATGCCCAAATTGTGGTTTACAGCTATCATTATCTGCTGGATCCGAAGATTGCGCAGGTTGTGTCCAAGGAGATGACGCGCGAGTCCTGTGTGGTCTTCGATGAGGCGCACAACATCGACAACGTTTGCATAGATTCGATGAGTGTAAAGATCAACAGACGCACAGTGGAGCGCAGCACAAACGCGTTGAATCAGCTGACCAAATTGGTGCAGGAGTGAGTCCCAATCCAATCACCACTCTATTCCCTGCTCGTCTCCACCTTGATAAGACTTCTTTCAGAATTCGGGAGGAGGACACAAACCGTCTAAATGAGGAGTACCAGCGGATGGTACAGGGCCTGAAAGATGCCAGCGTCCAACGTGAAACGGACATGATTATGGCCAATCCCGTCCTGCCCAACGATGTGCTCACCGAGGTGGTGCCTGGCAACATACGCAACGCGGACCACTTCCTCAGCTTTCTGCGTCGCTTCATCGAGTTCATTAAGACGCGACTGCGCGTCCATCATGTGGTGCAGGAGTCCCCAGCCGGCTTCCTCAAGGATATATCCGCCAAGATATGCATTGAACGCAAGCCGCTGCGCTTCTGTGCGGAACGTCTGTCCAGTCTCCTGCGCACGCTCGAGATTACCGACATGACGGAGTATGGAGCTCTGACTCTGGTGGGTTTTTGATCTGATTAGTGTAGGAGGTTCCCTTGTCACATCTAAAATGCACTTTATCTATAGATCACACACTTTGCCACACTGGTGTCCACCTACACCAAGGGATTCACCATCATCATAGAGCCCTTCGACGATAAGACGCCCACCGTATCGAATCCTATACTGCATTTCAGTTGCTTGGACTCGTCCATTGCCATGGCGCCGGTTTTCTCCCGCTTTCAAACAGTGGTCATCACCTCGGGCACCCTGTCGCCGATGGACATGTACCCGAAGATACTCGACTTTGATCCAGTGGTCATGAGCAGCTTCACCATGACACTGGCTCGCCCCTGCCTTCTTCCAATGGTGATACTAGCTGCCAGCCTTATATGCCAACTGACTTCATGCTGATATTCCCCACAGATTGTGTCCAAGGGCAACGATCAGGTGACCATTTCGTCCAAGTTCGAGACTCGCGAGGACACTGCAGTCATCCGGAACTACGGCCAGCTGCTGGTGGAGGTGGCCAAGACGGTGCCCGATGGCATTGTCTGTTTCTTTACCTCATACCTGTATCTGGAGTCTGTTGTGGCTTCCTGGTACGATCAGGGCATTGTCGACACCCTGCTGCGCTACAAGCTGCTGTTCATCGAGACCCAGGACAATGCCGAGACCAGCTATGCCTTGATGAACTATGTTAAGGTGAGGGCATGCGATCTATGCGACTCCTATGGCTTCTCCTCCGCTGTGCTTGACACAGTTTGCCACCTGCCTCGCTCTCATTTTCATCCATAGCCCCCCCATACCCATACCCTTGCAGATTGAGGTGTTGTGGAAGTGTTTGGATCGTTGTCAGCTCTGATCTGTTGTGGATCCGAATCATGTTTCCCCCCAATAGATCTGCAAGGGTGTACATAGTTTGATATACCATATTTCCACTGACCTTTCATGCTTTGCAGGCCTGCGATTGTGGTCGCGGCGCCGTGCTGCTGGCTGTGGCGCGTGGCAAGGTCTCGGAGGGTGTGGATTTCGACCATCATTATGGTCGCGCGGTGCTCATGTTCGGCATTCCCTATGTGTACACGCAGTCGCGCATTCTCAAGGCTCGGCTCGACTACCTGCGCGATCAGTTTCAGATACGTGAGAATGACTTTCTGACCTTTGACGCGATGCGGCATGCAGCACAATGCGTGGGACGGGCGCTGCGCGGGAAGACGGACTACGGCATCATGATATTCGCGGACAAGCGCTTTTCGCGTCAGGACAAACGCTCCCGTCTGCCCAAATGGATACAGGAGCATCTGGTCGACAGCTTCTGCAACCTGAGCACCGAGGAGGCTGTGCAGCTGGCCAGGCGCTGGCTGCGACGCATGGCCCAGCCGTTCACCCGCGAGGATCAGCTGGGCATATCCCTACTGACGCTCGCCCAGCTGGAGAACATGGAGCAAGAGAAACTGGAGCGGCAGGCGCAGGGCAAAGAGGGCGTGGGCGGCCAAGTACAGGAGTTGTGAGTTGTGCTGCGCAGCAACCGGCCCGGCTCGCTGTCACACTTCCTTCCGGTAATTATTTGCGCCAGCTTTTCAAGTGACATTGAATGGCCATTAAAACAGAGCAGCAGGCAGAACAAACTTCACAAATTATACCTTTTTTGGATTGGATGCCATGCAAATGAGACATAAACGTCCAATTAATGGCTAATTAATATTATTAATAATTTCGCGGGCATGACTAACTCCGCTTCCAATCCGCTCAAGGCGGCGAAAGGGCGCCAGTGCCAGCGCATGCGCAACCGAGTGCTTTGCTCTTTTGTATTTGTATTATCATTTAATGGAGCTAAGGCGTTAGAAGGTATAAATAAAACTACGAGCATAAACTGCAATTGTTGTAACAGCCATTACACTTACACTAGCCAGCAAAGTTGGAGTTTTCAGTTGATTTCTTTGAGTTTATTTCTTGGAATGAGACAATAATTCAATTTTGGGGGCTCGCAATCAGCCGAAGTTTGGACCGTGTAATCGAACAGCGAACAAATTTTGGTTTATGCATTATTTAACCTAAAAAACGTAAAATGATTTTTATGGCTGCAAGTCTCAGAATTCCCACTTGCGGTTCCAGGTTATCAATGCTGTATTTTTTGCTTAATGAATTTGATTTTGCGAATGCTTGTTCTGTCAGCATGTTTTTAATTGAATTTAAATTTGTGTAACTGAATCTGAAACTGAAACTTTTCCCAGCTTTTGGGGCTCTCGCATTTCCTGAAGTCCTCGTGTGTGTGTGTGTGTTGCGGGGGAGCGCTTGTCGGGGGAGAACAAACACCCAACAAATCGAAAGCTTTTGCAAACAGACACGAACGGCCACGGCCATTACTCAGAGCAGAGCAGAGCGAAGCTTGAATACAGTTAAGGCATTCGCGCTCTCACTCTCGCACGCGCTTGCTCTCCGACAAAAGAACTTTCGATTTTTCATAATAAAAAGGTTTCAACTAAATCACTGGCCGTTTAGTCGGGTAGATGCTAAGGAAAGGAGCGCGACACTGAACACTTAACTTAACGAAAGCAGCCGCTAAAATAAATACAAAAAAAATAATTAACAATTAAATACTTAGTTTTTCAACAATCAACGTGATCGATTCGTAACGCTAGAGAACCAAATAAAATCTATTTAAATCGCTTAGTTACTATTCGAATTCAAACAATCGAACAAAATGAAGCCCCAAACCAGTGAAAAAAATGGCAGCAGCCCTCAAAATGGCGATGCCTGCGCCGCGGATGCAGCTTCCGTTGCTGTTGAAGCCGCCGCCGTCGCGATCCCCACAGCGACTTCCGCCGGCGCCGTTGTGCCCGTCCTAGGCGCCAAAAATAGTCAACAGCTGAAACTGGAAATGCTCAACATGGGCAACGGAAACGGTGAGTGTGTGTGTGTGTGTGTGTGTGTGTGCGCAAGAACAGGAATGGGAAATGGATCTGTGCATCTTTCTTCCTGTTTGAACAATAGAACTGAGTAGCTACATGTTTCCTGCCTGAGTAAACTGTAGCTATGAGGCGTCGTGTACTCCTCTGTAGATCTGCTCTTAGATATGTAGCTCCAAGCTTAAGCTGATCTTAGCGAATAAACGGCACACCTTCAAGGCTGCAGGTGGCGTCTAATTGTAATCTCGACAAGATATTGCATCACTCCATCAGAGGCATAGATTAGAGAGCAGAAATGGAATTCAATCCGATGCGCATAATGATGCGACGACTCCGATTTCCGGCGATGCTGCACATAAAACCGCTGTCTACAATTCGCCTTCTACATATGCCACAGCCAGAAAACTCAATATCAGGAATCTTCTAACGATTCTACACAAAAACCACACGCCAGAGATCGATAAGAAGAGCATAAGCACTGGCCCCCCCCGATTGGAAATGAACTATAGGAGTATTGACATTGACATTGAGAGTTTTTCTTGGCATTTACCTTACCGCAGAATCGGATCGGCAGAGATTGGCAGATTCAATGAGAGCAGAGCGATATGAGCGCTGGGCCATGGGCCATGAATGAGCCATTGTACAAGTACAAATACAGTGGCAAAGCCAAAGCCAAAGCCATAAGCGCAGACGAGCGAGACAAGACGAGACGAGACGCATGAGCAGAGTTAGATATGACATAAACTCCTCGTCTTAATCCGGTATTTGGCCAAACGGACAGTCTTCCAATCGGAGTGGGAGCATGTGGTGCAGGGGTAGGGGAGCCAGTGGGGAGGGAGACCTGAACTACTTTTTGTGAAGGTTAAAAAGCGTTTAATTGCGAGCGAGCCCCGGCCAAACTTGGCTTCGTGGGCTTCGTTATTTCTGTGGCCGTTTTCAGTTTCTTTGTTTGTGTGACTAATAAGCCCCCCTTCAGCCCCCCCACCCCCCAGCCAGTACTTCACATTTGAGCGATTGCGGTCAATAAAAAAAAAAATATATATATATATGCATACATATATACAAGTAATATTGTATTTAATCGAAAAAAGAGACCTGTGCGGTTATTTTGCCGCTGCTAATTGTAGCATTTAAAAAATTCTCCTAGCAAATGCCAGATACTGGCAGGCGGTGGCGGTGGCAACCCTAGCCGCTGAGAATCCCCCCAGAGAATGGCATTCCAGATCGTCAGATACAGAGAGAGAGAGAGAGAGTGCGAGGAACACCTGCCCTTTTGATAAATGTGAATAATGACTTAATTGCATGGGGAGCATGCCGCAACAGGTTGACACAGAACAGAAAAGTTTCTGTAACATAAACGAACTAGCTGCCCGTCCTGACACCCTGCCAAGTGTCCCCGTCCGCCCACACAACGAATACACAATTGTGAGCGGTTCAGGAAAAGTATTTAAGGGTATTCCAGCGAGACAATTTCTTCGAAATCTACAGATCAAGTGAATATGAATGACTCAAGATGCAAAAGTAAAGTACACTCAAAAGAGGAATCACTGTGGCCGGCCAGAGCTCGAATAGAATTCCCAATGCCTATGTCATCTGCAGCTGTGGGCTATGTTCCGATTATGTAAACAAGACGACCGACCGACCGACCGACCGGCCTTAAGCAATTTCGAGATGAATTATTCCGTACTGTCTCTGTCAGTGTCTCCGTTGGAATATCAACAGTCAGTCAGTCTCAGCCACAAATGCGAGTCAAACAGAACAGAGTTAAAGATTGACCGAATTTGCATGTAGTGAGTGCTCTTAGAATTGTGTTTGGGATTTGTATTGATAAATTCGGATTTTATGCAGGGAAATGCGGGGTAGACTGATGCTTTGGGCATTCATTTGAAGCCCCACATGAATCCCATTTGCCATTGGAGGGTTTCTCATGGTTTCCCTTAATAAATAACTCTTTTGTTATTTGTTCTCGGGCCAATGAATTGGACTTTATTTGCCACTGAAGTCCTCACTGCATTCCCTTCATCAGACGATGTTCGCACACCCGTTAACCCGTTCTCACATGATGGTCTCCTCCTCCAGCATGTACTCGGTGAGATCGCCGGATCCCGAGATCATAGTCACGGGCACTCGGTTCATCTGGGCCACCCGCTGGCTGGGCCACACCATGATGTCGCAGCAGTTGGTGAGCACCACGACATTCGTGTTATTGGTGGAGGTGCACATCAGATTGGTGCTCTTTTCCACGTCGTTGCCGTTGTTCTTGCGCCTGAAACGAAACTTCACGGGCAGGGATGTGCCCATCACGGTCTCCTCGTCAAAGTATGTCGGCATAATCTGGTTGTACACCGGATTGGTGATCGCTGGCTTCTTGAGCTGCAGGATCAGAAGGAATGTGTGTGGGTTACCTTGCGGGTTGCTTGCAGATCGCAGACTGCAGACAAACCTCCTCCAGCACCACTGATGTCTTGAGCCGCTCGCAGGGATCACAGTAGTTGGGGACACCCTCACCATTTGGTGTTCTGCTGGCACACAGATCACGAGGCTTCTCCTCAAGCCCAGTACCATTTCCATTGGTTTTCTTCTTCTGTTGCTGCTGCTGATTCTTGGGCTTCAAAGGATCCTCGCCACGATCCACACACAGCTGAAGGAAGTCCTCCTCGATGTCAATTAGCCGCTTGACGGCACAGTCGCGCTTCAGAAAGTTCTTGATGACGGAGAGGTCGCGCGGCACGGCGCCAATCACATCGAAATCATCGCAGCGCTGCTGGACTCGGTGGCTCATGATGGGGCAGACTCTTTTTCCGGGTGGGATGAGGCAGGAGCAGGGACAAGGACAATGGCAGGAGAGCAGGGACAGGGGCAGTGAATTTAGAATTGTTTGTTGAAAGGCTTCCTATCGAGTGATGTGGCAGAGTGGAGTAGATTGACATTTCAACACTTGACAGAGACTAATGCTGCTCCTTGTAGAACCTTGAAGATTTCCAGTTGGCGCCAGTCCCAGTCCCAGACCTACCGACCGACCGACCCCTCTCCAAAGAGAGAGCCAAGCAGCAACAAGTCCGCGCCAGAGACAGGGAGAGAGAGAGTGAGAGTGAGAGAGAGAGCTGCACAGTTACACAGCCACTGGGACAGCAAACTGTGGGAGTGTGTTTGGAGCTTATGAGGCGCTGCGTGTGAAGCTTTCTAGCGCTCAAAGCTCTGCTTTGGGGGTTCTTATTGCCACTGCTGGCCCCAGCAGCCACTCAGTGGAGCAAAGCATTCCAACGCGCCAGCACAAGACGGAGACAAAGTTCAACGAATAATAGAAAGAATCGAGTGAAAAAAAAAAGTTAAAGTATTTACTATCGAGACGCATCTTTTTGGTTGAAAAGTGACAAATATTTGAGCTGAGCTCCATCCATCCATCGCTTTACTGCTCCAACGCTCCATCGCTCCACCGCCACCGTTGCCGCGTTTCGCAATGAGCTTCACACGCCAACTGTCCGAGATGAGTGCCAGCGAACTAAACGACGCCATCGACGACACCAACTTCCCGCAGGCCCACATCCTGTCGCGCGGCCGCAACAACAGCGTCTGCTCAACAAGTAGCACCTCGGGCACCTCCTCCCTGGCGGACCGGGCCCTGTCGCAACCGGAGGAGCCTGTTGCACCGCAGCCAGGATCCGGATCTGCCGTGGGCACGCCCACGGATGAGCTGGTGCCGAGCAGCGGTGGTGCCACAAATCGTCCCCGTCTGATACTGAAGACGAACGGCAGCATTCCGGAAAACGACGGTACACAACCGACAACACCAATGACACCGCGTACATCGACAACGCCAGGTAGTGGGAGGTGGTTGTGGGGCTGCGTCTGTAGGACCCGATGGGGGTGGCAGGGTGTAGCCAGGCGGTGAGAAGACCAAAACAGACACAACTCTTTGCCGATAAGCAGCGGAAGGGGAGAACTCATCCCGGTGCCGCCTGGCCATATACGACAACGCACTGATACGGCCCTTCCAGAGCATTGTTTGGGGTCAAGGGTTAGAGATGTGCTTCGATTTAGAACAGTTTCATTATCGCCATATATAGCTAGCCGCACACAGTCGCGAAGGGGGCGGGGGCATTGTCTCCTTATCTCACTCCATAGTATAATATGTTGCTGATGCTGATGATGATGATGATGGGTTCAATCTAACCTGAGTATTCTCTTCCGTCTTCTTTCTGCATTGCAGGCCACGAGAAATGCACTTTCCACCACGACCTGGAGCTGGACCACAAGCCACCGACGCGCGAGGCTCTGCTGCCGGACATGGCGCGCTCCTACCGCCTTTTGCTGGGCGGCCTCGGCGAGAATCCCGACCGCCAGGGACTGATTAAGACACCCGAGCGGGCGGCCAAGGCCATGCTGTACTTCACCAAGGGCTACGATCAATGTTTGGAGGGTAAGTAAAGTCCCCTTCCCACACTTATCACCTGGCTGTATCGCTTTCTGGTAATTAGCACCCAGGTCACTGATCGTTCCCGTTGTTCAGTTCATCCTGTGCCGAGTGCGTCATTGGTTCCATGGCATTTCCCAAAAGTGCGATCTGAAACTAGTTTCGTGGACAGACAGTGATTCATGAGCGCGAGGTGCTTCACTTTTATCGGGAGGGGGTTCCTGAGTCTGTTAGTGCATTACAACTAATTGCAGTCCGTTTGAGTTACAGTTGCGGTGGAAATAATAATAGGGAGTGCTTGGAATGTTTTATTATTTCCAAACAATACATGGAGAGCATGAAAAGTTCATCTATGCTTCGGTTTAGTTAATCTTTAGTAGGTTAATCTACCACATAAATACTGTAGAAGCCTACATATGTATGTATGTATGTTGAACAATGTGTACAGCTTGTTCTAAAAACCATTTCTTTCAGTAGCTAGCATTATTGAGATGACCTCAGCTGTACCTATGTTAAACCCGTTGTTTAGATTAACCGTTGCAACAAGCCGCAACGTACCTTAGTCGCGTATATAGTATTTTCGATAATAGGATGCCCCAATTTCGAGGCGTTTTTCATGCAGTTTCTCCGCCTTTTTAATTGGAATTGCATTTGAACTTGTCATGTAATCAAATGCTAGGAACGAAACAACATTGCAAATAAACTGATACGTGCTACCGCGGACCGGTTCTTCGAGATGAAAATCAGGTTCTACAGTTTGTCAAATAAAATCGCATGTAAATTGAGCAGCAACAGGGGCCGCCGAGGCACGAGCGCGACTCTGTTGGCCGTTTGAAAGCCAAATGAGAGAAGCGAAAGTGAATAGCCTTCGAAAATGGAGTGTGATGTTATGTTGTGGATATTCCAGCCAAATTTCGTAGAACCAAAAAGTCCAACTTCGCGTCAACGTGACTTGCGAAACTGACATTGAAAGAGTCAAAAGATGTTAGGAGTGTGAGAGGTAGAGAGAGAGTGAGAGAGTGAGAGAGGGGGGTTTTGGATTTCCATCCGGAAACACACTAGAGAACTCGAGCTTTTCTGCATGTATGTTGAGAGGGGGAGAGAAAGAGAGAGAGAGAGCGCGCCAGGAGTGCGTGGGTTGGGGGTGACTACCTAAATCATTTAAAGTGAGTGTTGCGAAAGCTGCTGCCTCTCCATAACAACCCCATCGCCCATCCATTCAAAAGGGAGGCCCACCCACTGAACCCCCAACAGTCCTAGTGCACGAACACATACATATAGACACTCACACACTTGAACTTAACATTCAGTTATGCAGAAAATAAATCGCATTATGCGCGCCATAAATCACGTGTAAGTCCCAGACAGTGGTGCTCTTGTCTAAATTGGGCATTTGACGCCTTAGAAAACAACGACTCCGTGGCGCAACGGTAGCGCGTCTGACTCCAGATCAGAAGGTTGCGTGTTCAAATCACGTCGGGGTCATCGCAAATGGGATTGCTTTGATGTGTTTCTTTTTTATTCTTTTTTATTGTTTACTTTCTTCAGATGTACTGAACGGCGCCGTATTCGATGAGGATCATGATGAGATGGTGGTTGTCAAGGACATTGAAATGTTCTCCATGTGCGAGCACCACTTGGTGCCTTTCTACGGCAAAGTTTCCATCGGTTATTTGCCATGCAACAAGATCCTGGGACTGAGCAAGTTGGCACGGTAAGACCCCACCCCACCCCATCAAAGAATATTAATTAATCGAAATATACGAAACTATTTTCAACTATTTTCAGTATTGTGGAGATCTTTTCGCGTCGATTGCAAGTGCAGGAGCGCCTGACAAAGCAAATTGCAGTGGCTGTAACTCAGGCCGTTCAGCCTGCAGGCGTGGCAGTTGTTGTTGAGGGAGTGTAAGTATATTACATATATCAAAATAGTCAAAAATAGAAGAAAAAACAAAAAAAAAAGTGTTTTGCATCGGCCGGGAATCGAACCCGGGCCGCCCGCGTGGCAGGCGAGCATTCTACCACTGAACCACCGATGCTTGTGATCGCTATTCTTCGAAAGCTACAAAAGAGATCTATGAATGAAGAAGAAACCTGGATTAAATATTTCCTCCCTTCTGCTTGCATCTTTTCAGACACATGTGCATGGTGATGCGAGGCGTGCAGAAAATCAATAGCAAAACCGTTACGTCGACAATGTTGGGCGTGTTCCGTGACGATCACAAGACTCGCGAGGAATTCCTGAACTTAGTCAATAGCAAATAAAGTGTGACGAGGGACGTGGTGAGGACAAGGAAATCCGAAATCAACTAAATCCTACAATATTTTTGGAGGCGCATACATACTTACAATATATACATACATACCTACAATATATACATATACGAGAAGAGAAAAAGAAACACAGGGTCCACTAGTTTATGTTTTTAGGATTGATTTTAGTGCAAATTCTGCAGCCATTTTAATTGTTGACTCGTGGAAAATTGTTGAAAAATTCTGTTAGCCAAATATGTTTACCTAGAAAAAGAAAGGGAAATAGAAAAAAAAGGGAAGAGATGGATGGTACGCAGAAGAACAGAATTTAATGCTGGTGATGGGTAGGATTATTTTGAATTTTATATTGAAATTTATGGCACTTTAACGATGCGAGTGCATCGCGCAATAAGGGAACAACTACTGATAATAAATCAACGCAAACCGATTAGGGAATTTACAATATAATCGTATACAGAGTACGTAACAAGTAATCGAATACCATATACTCATATCTGTATTTATATATATACATACATATGTACAACCTAAAAGTTAAATTCAAAACTATCGTGAATATTGGCGATTTTAAATGTTAAAACTACTCGTAAATGCTCATTATGTTACATGTTGTTGCTTGTAGTGAATTGAATCGAATCGAAACTGCTTATAAATTATACAATATACAATAAATTATGTATTTAAATATTGTTGAAATGCTGCGTTTAAAATATAAAATATGACTGGTAGGGGAGTAGAAAAAAAATATAAACTTTCAGATTGACCCCGACGTGATTTGAACACGCAACCTTCTGATCTGGAGTCAGACGCGCTACCGTTGCGCCACGGAGTCTTGTTGAGGGGAGGGTGTCCAGTGCCCCATATGGCACAACACCAACAGGTTGTCAAGGCCGACTA
The DNA here is from genome assembly GCA_035043285.1 of Drosophila subsilvestris. Lineage (NCBI taxonomy): Eukaryota > Metazoa > Arthropoda > Insecta > Diptera > Drosophilidae > Drosophila > Drosophila subsilvestris. The sequence continues at coordinate 1,324,165 of JAWNNB010001795.1, forward strand.
TACTACGTATCAATCAATAGTGTCTTAAAGTTAGAAAAGTAACAAGCATCGGTGGTTCAGTGGTAGAATGCTCGCCTGCCACGCGGGCGGCCCGGGTTCGATTCCCGGCCGATGCAACTTAATTTTTTTGCATTTTGCTATTTGATGATATCGAAAAGTAGGTTTTTGTTGTAAATAATAAACATACGAGGTTTTTTACGCTTTAAAATGGTTATTTTTTTATTAAAATCAACTGGGTTCACCAATGTAATTACATTAAAATAAAAAGGAAATAAAAAATAAACCTGCAAAAATTGACCCCGACGTGATTTGAACACGCAACCTTCTGATCTGGAGTCAGACGCGCTACCGTTGCGCCACGGAGTCGATGTAGCCTGACTCTTATTTTCCCAATATCAGCAATTCGCCACAGCGCCACCTTTTGTTGAAAGTGGATTTTATCGCTTCCCGTTAGATACATTTGATTTGTATGGGAAAAATTTCAGCAGCATGGGGAAATAAAATAGCAGCATTGTTCTGCAACTTTGGCACAGAACGAGCAAGAATCTGCTACCCTTGGGAGAAAGGATATAATCGAATAGAGGTAGTGTTTGCAATTTCAGTCTCCAATTAACGCAGAAACTACTCAATCTCTTCTTTAAAGATATAAACTAAACGGAATTTATCAGGTTTTAGGTACCAATAATAGGTATCGGAAACGGGATATACATATGTTTATACAAAACGCAAATTAGATGCATAAAAGGTAAAAAACATGACAATCTAAGACTAATTCACTAAATATTACTGTTTCAAAGCAGCTTGGAACAACAAATATACATATATTTATTTAAGGAAATAAGGTATACAAATGTCCATACGCATGCAGAAACTTGGTTGTGACCGTGCGACCGAAATTCACACCTACGTTTTATCCTTTAGCCGTTTTTGGTTCTTTGTTACCAAATGGTAATCTAAGTAAAAAGCATGCCAATACGACTCATTTTTACTTAGCTTAAACTGCTGTATTATAACTGGAGTACAGCAGTTTACCAATATTGAAAGGAAATTTCCCAATGGGGTATACAAAGTGCCATATTCCTCAAATAAGTCGATTCCCTGTCTGCAATCTAACATTATTGTTTGTTTTCTGTATCCTCAAGGGTAGAAACTTATGGACACAGGCAAAAAATTTAAAAATTGCGGCATAGTAAAAAAATGATCGAGAGTCGGTATTGCAACGCTGCACTCTTGACAGCTCTAGAGATGGTCAACACCTTGGAGGAGTGCTGACTAACTCCACTCCGAAGTTGGTAAAATAATCGAAAATAGTCGCTGATATGTAACAAATGTGTAGTTACCGCGTAGTTACCCTGCACAAAAATCAAAATGTTTGCTGACCTAATCTAATTAATGGGAGTCCTTAAAAAAATACAAATTGTAGAAAATTTAATCATCTATCTGATAAAATGATATGTTCAGTTGTTAAAGTTCTAGCTATCCAGTAATATTAAATTGAATATCAAAATTGGTCTCTGTCAAATTTTACAAAAATAAGTAGTTCATTTGTAGCAGCTGTGTAGGTAGCGTGGTCGTTCCATCGATGGTTTTACCATCGATGTTTTAAGACATCAATATATCGGAATTCCAATGAAAATTAAAAAATATGTTGGTGCCAAGATCACCAAAATGAAATAAATTTCATAAAATGCGCGAGTCAGAGGCTTCTGAAATGTAAAACGGAAATATATATTCTCCATATTGATGGTAAGAAAAACCATCGATATATTGCAAAATTTTACCAGAATCGATACTATCGATGGTTCCATCGATGTTTTTGCAACCCTGTCTTCTGTCAAAATTTGTGCTGCACGCTGCGGAATCGCAGAAAAAATAATTTAGTTTTAGTTTTTAGTGCTGAAAATACGGTTTAATTTTTGCATAATCGAGTGCGGCACAATTTTTACAACGCGTCCGCACTACTTTTCGGCACGGATGCATCGCAGAGATGTGGATATTTTGTGATTAAAATTTCTCCCCATCTGAGGTAGGCATAAGAAAAATTGTGAAAAAATGTCCGCCCAATGTATGAAACTGACTGCGCACACCAACACAAAGAACCGACGCCATGTCGCATGTATGGTCGTCCCTGTCTGACTGCGGCGTTTTCGCACGTGTCCTATGTGTCTGAGAGAGTTTTGAGAGTTCGGAAATCATGAAATTTTAAAAGAAAATATTTCTTACAATTAATTGTGAATGATGTATATGTACAAATGGTGGTACTCAATCACGTAATCTGGCTTTAGAAAACGCGTGTGTCTGAGAAATGGAAGAAAAACCGAGGCCATTTGCAAACGCAGAGTTGCATTTTCGGTGCGTCTGTGTGCAGAAGGGGGAACAATTTGTGATAAGCTCATTTGAGGATGACTTTTATTTTATTGCTCTGCTTCCCTGATATTGGATACTACTACGCACTTTAGATGCATAGAATGATGTAAATGTGGTTTTAGTTTTGAAAAAAAATGTTCTACCAGGCAAAAGGTCGGTGCAGAGCATGTGCTCCATTGCCGGCCGGCCGAATGCGGCATACGAATGTTTCCGCCAAAGCAATGATAATACAAAGTAATAGTGAGAGTTCAATATCGTTTTGGTGTTCTTGCAGATGTCTCAAACATGAATGAAGGTAATTCAGCAGGAGGGGGGCATGAAGGGCTAAGCCCGGCCCCTCCTGCTGTGCCAGACCGCGTAACTTTACACTCTACGGAAAAATCAGTTGCACATCCTAAATTGAACACAACTACAACATTGGCTACAACAATAACAACAACAGCGACCAGCAATAGAACATCAGCAGCAGCAGCCCTACCGGCTTCCCGCTATTCAGCACAACCGAAAGGAGTCCGCAGCATCAGTAGACAACACCAACAGCAGCAGCTGCCCAGTGCGCAGCTGCCTGTGCCGCTGTCGCCCTTGCCGCCACAACAGCAAACGACAGAGGCAACGGCAGCCACGCCAGTAGCAGCACCACCTTCCACCACACACGTCTCATCCGCCTACTCCGCCGCCACCACGAGCAACATAGAAGCCTCCGCTTCGCCACCGCAGGCCAAGCGTCAGCGTTTGGACAACAGTCCGAACTCGAGTCAGGCGAGCAGCATTGTCGGGACTGCCAGCAGCAACATTGTTGGCTCCCTGCTGCCGGCTTCTGTGGCCTCCAGCAGCGAAGTCGGTGGGGTATCTTCGGAAGCCCTGCAGGACTCGAATGCGCTCAAGAAGCGCATTCTTCAGCAGAAATTGCAGATTTTGCGTACTCTTAAGGAAAGGTATGATCGATCATCGCCTTGCATTGCATAGTGGGGGTTTTCGTGCTCACGCTTTAAATTCCCCTCCCACAGACATCTTGAAAATGTGTCCGAATACTTTTACCTACAAAACGGCGGCAGTATGATGGACTACCCTGCGTGGCGTAAAAAGACACCGACCCCGCAATTCATCAGCTACAGCAATGCAAATCGTATAGATCAGCTTGTACACGAGGATAAGCCGAGCACGTCAGCGGCAGCCGGTGCGGCCCAAGCCCAAAGAACACCAACGCAACAAGCAACAGTGGAGACGACGACGTTAACGGTGGTTAGCGGAACAACAAGCAACACAGGGACGACTGTACAACAGGTGCACGGAAGCAACAGCAATAGTACAGTGAAAACGGTTAGCACAATTTACTATGAAAGCCTAGATAAGTTAGCCAAGCCAAGTGATGTTAAAACTCAACTGAGCGCTATTATCGATCTATTTTTGATTGATTTTGGCTGTTAAAAGGATGTTCGCAGTTGCGAGGCATTTGTCTGATGGAATATTGCTATCAACGGTACCGTTGATGTTTGTTTTTTTTACCAAATACTAAAGGGAGTTTGTTCTGTTTCTCCACAGAATACGCAATCTCAATTGCCAGAAAAGGTTGGCAACAACACAACAACTATAACTCCCTCAGCGGCAGCAGCAGCAGCACCAGCAAGCCAGCCGAGCAACAAAAGCAGCAGCAGTCCCCCCGTCCCGGCTGCAGCCACAACAGCAAGCATATCTAACAGCACAAGCAGCAGTGTAGTCGAGGCGAGCGGTAATGTTCATCCATCGGAGGCGGAGATCAAGATTCCAGCCGTGGGCGCCACACCAGTGGCCATTTCGACAAAACTGCCCGCCGCTGTTGTCCAGTTAACGCAGCAAGGTAAATTTTATGTATTCAATGGATCCCCTCAAAATGGATCAAAACCTCTCTCTCTCTCTCATTGTTACCATTATTTTTGTGTTTTTGTTGTGTTTGTTCGACTGTTCAACCAAAAGAAAATTGTATTTTCTGTTAAAAGTCTTTTTCGTTTCCATTTCGTTAATTTGTGTTCATTATTTTTATGTTAATGCCAAATTGAAATTGTAAAATCAATGCCAAAAACTTTAGCCAACTGCATACCAACTCGAACTCCTGTAGCCGAAAGCGCAAGCGAAACCCAAACCGTAACCGTAACCGAATCGTGCCAACTGCCAACGCACGTCCTGCACCTACTAAAAATAACACACATTTATGTTGTGGTCGTCATCTAATACTGTACTCGCAAAATTCCGTTGTTATTTTGTTAGTTTTTTCACACACACACCACACACACTAAAACTTTATATTTAAACTCAGTGGACCAAAAGTTAAATCTACTCAAAAATCAAACGTTTGAAATTATAGAAAAAAGATTCACATCATATCTTCACTCGTTTTTCTTTGCTGAATTCGTTGTCCGGTCCTGTTATGCGAGCTTTAAGAAGACTTCAATTCATCGCTCGCGAATTTCACACGTTTCCAAGTACAGTAACAAACATTTTAAGATAGTTTTTATTTTTCACTATTCTTTTTTTTTTTTGGTTCACTGGGATGGAACACACTTTTTTTTCTGCTAAGTTTTCGTTTTTATTTTGTATGATTTTTGTTCTCGCTCTCACATAACTGCTGACCCCCACCCCATATGTAAATCCTCCAATAACGCACACACTCTCAACTCACCATAATTGTATCGTTATCGTTATAATATAGGTCATATACCCGGTAGACCTTTAGGAGGTCGTCACGGTATGGTCTTCGGTCAAATACCTGCTCCTCCTGCTGCCGTAGGAAATTCTTCTGTACCTTTGGTGCCAGGTGCTTATCGTTCGCAAACTAAACACAAAAAAAACTACAAAAATATCAAACAAAAAAATACTCAGCAAAAAAAAAATCGTTATCGTTTTGATTGAAATTCTTATATAAACTAAATATTTTGTCTGTTAATTATTGAATATTGATTGAAGCATTTTATAATTTTCCAAGCCAAGTAGTGCATTGATTGATGTGCCTAAAGTTTCATTTATTATTCGTTCCTTCCTAGAATTGGTGTCTTTTTGTCCTTAGTTAGTTATCGATTGGATTTGGATTGGTATTGATATTGGTAAAACTGCTTAAAGTTTGATTTACGTTTGAATTGATCAATAATTGAATTGAATAACTGATGAATGTACATTTTGATTGATTCGTTGATTTGTAAGCAAGTTAGCAAACTTAAGCATACTTAGAACATTTGATAACGCGTTGATATTCACATGATCCATTATCCATTGGGATTGTCTGCCCCACCACCAGTTGGGTTTCTTCACCACTCACAAATCACCCACTCCACCCATCATTAGCTTTAGCTTCTAGTTCTTTAGTTATCCCGCACCTAAAAGCGTTTTCTTGCCAGCCCAATTAAATGCTCTCGAAAATCGTAGATGTGTGCCATAGCAAGGCTCAGTTGCAAGTGATTCTGCCCCATCGATGGCAGCAGAATCACATTAAGCTGCCTACAAATGATACCATCAGGGGGTAGTTAGTAGCAGCACCTAAAAGCGTTTTCTTGCCAGCCCATTAAATGCTGTTGAAAATCGTAGATGTGTGCCAGAGAGAACTTCTCGCAATAGCAAAGTGATCGGAGTTCCATTTATTGATGACTCTGGTCCGTTTACATTGTGAACATTCATTTATCTTTGAATATAGCCGGAAGCTTCAATCTCAATAGCACCTAAAAGCGTTTTCTTGCCAGCCCATTAAATGCTGTTGAAAATCGTAGATGTGTGCCAGAGCAAAGCTCAGTTGCAAGTGATTCTGCCCCATCGATGGCAGCAGAATCACAATAGGCTGGCTACAAATGATCTCAGGGATGTGTACGAAAGAAGCCCACTGGCCGACTGCCCGATTCTCGTCTGCTGTTTTCTTCACCGGTGTGGAGTAATACCCAAAAGCGTACGCTGAGTCGCATCGATGGCCCAGCTATTAGGAATAGTTTTGCATGCAGCTGCCAACTTATTATTCTGTTTGTTTAGCAACCGATTCGCAAGCGTTTCTCATGTTTATTCCATTCATTCCTATTGCTTTCCTGGTAGATCAGATCTTTTGTAATTGATGCACCCCCACCCTCCAGCATGCCACGAGTGGACCTCTTAATGACTTGATCTTGAGTTGCAGCTGAATGGATATGTGTTAATCAAACATTTTTTTGGCTTCTATTCCAAGGTGGCACCCCGCTGGTACCCTGCAGTACCGCAGTCGGTTCGACGACGCTCCGACGCACTCAGAGTCACAACAATGCCGCCTCAAGTGGCAGTGGAGAGTCGGAGGGAGCCACAGCAACGACGCCACTGTACACGGGCAATGGTCCGGCGAGCAGCGGCAGTGGAGCCATCACGCCTGGGACTCCAAGTGGGAGCCTGCTTAGCCCAGGCCTTGCCCTGGCTGGCGCTGGCGCTGGCACACCGACCAGTGCGGCGCAGGAGTTTTCGTTTAAGGCCAAGCAGGAGGTGTACGTTATGCAGCGTATATCCGAACTACAGCGAGAGGGATTATGGACTGAACGGCGCCTGCCCAAGCTGCAGGAGCCGAGCCGACCGAAGGCGCATTGGGACTACCTTCTCGATGAGATGGCCTGGCTGGCGGCTGATTTTGCCCAGGAGCGCAAATGGAAGAAGAACGCGGCCAAGAAGTGCGCCAAGATGGTCCAAAAGTACTTCCAGGAGAAGGCTAATGCGGCCCAGCGGGCCGAGAAGGCCCAAGAGCTGCACCTAAAGCGAGTGGCCTCGTTCATTGCCCGCGAGGTCAAGTACTTCTGGTCGAATGTGGAGAAGCTGGTGGAGTACAAGCACCAGACAAAGATCGAGGAAAAGCGCAAGCAGGCCCTCGATCAGCATCTCAACTTTATTGTCGGCCAGACCGAGAAGTTCTCTCAACAGTTGGTGGAGGGCATGAACAAGAGCGTGGCGGCCGACACACCCAGCCTCAGTCTCAGCCTCAATTCCAGCCGCCTTACCTCGCCCAAGCGGGAGTCCGATGGTAAGCAAATTACAAATACAACTTCTCATTTCAGCAGAGTCAGCACAATCGAATCAGCATGTGATGATAAACTACAAACTGAAACGTTGTCGTGGTCTATTTTTGAACACTTCGATGTTACCCTGGGATGGTCGCATTTGCGAGGCATTTGCCTGATGCTTTTTCATGTCTACTTGCCGATTGCTGATGAGCTGGGAAGATATCAACCGGTTGCTAATTCTCGATTCTCCCTTCATTCATTTACAGTTGAGTTTCGGCCAGAGTCTGGCTCTGAGGACGATGAGGAGACCATTGCCAAGGCGGAGGAGGAGGCGGCGGACGTCAATGAGGAGGTGAAGGCCCTGGCCAAGGAATCGGAAATGGATTTCGATGATTTCCTAAACGATTTGCCCCCCGGATATCTGGACAATCGTGATAAGCTCATAAAGGAGGAGGAGCATACCACCGCTGCGGTGAAGACGGAGAACGTGGCCGGGGAGAACGAGGACAGCAACGACAGTGAGTTCGAGGCGAAGGAGGCAAGCGAAGACGATGAGAACACCATCAGCAAGCAGGAGGAGGCCGAGCAGGAGATTGATCACAAAAGGGAGATCGATGAGCTGCAGGCTGACAATGATCTACCGGTTGAGCAGCTGCTGAAGAAGTACAAGTCTGGCAGGATCAGTGATCAGCCGCCCAGTCCCAAGCGACGCAAGCTGGAGCCACGTGCCGCCTCAGAACTCGACTCGGATGACGATTCCACGGCAGTAGACGAGGGATCTACCGACGACAGCGATGTGGATGCCAGCGAAGAGGAGGACGACGAAGATCTCTCCACGAATGAAACCGAAACGGAAGTGGATGAAGAAGACCAGGAGGATGGCCTCAAGAGTCTGTTGACAGATGCGACCGCCGATGCGGGCGGAGCAGCAGGAGCATTAACTGCCGGCAGTGGCAGTGCTGTTGCTGCTACTGCTGGAGCCAATAAGGACGACATGCTCAATGATGCCGCCGCACTGGCCGAAAGTCTCCAGCCCAAGGGCAACACCCTGTCCTCCACCAATGTGGTCACTCCCGTTCCCTTTCTGCTGAAGCATACGTTGCGCGAGTACCAGCACATCGGACTCGATTGGCTGGTCACGATGAACGAGCGCAAGCTGAACGGCATCCTGGCCGATGAGATGGGGCTGGGAAAGACCATTCAAACGATTGCCCTTCTGGCGCACCTCGCTTGCGCCAGAGGCAACTGGGGACCGCATCTTATTGTGGTGCCATCGTCTGTGATGCTCAACTGGGAGATGGAGTTCAAAAAGTGGTGTCCCGGCTTCAAGATACTCACCTACTACGGCTCCCAGAAGGAGCGCAAGCTGAAACGCGTCGGGTGGACCAAGCCCAATGCCTTCCACGTCTGCATTACCTCGTACAAGCTGGTCGTCCAGGATCAGCAAAGTTTTCGCCGCAAAAAGTGGAAATATCTAATACTCGACGAGGCCCAAAACATCAAAAACTTCAAGTCGCAGCGTTGGCAGCTGCTGCTCAACTTTTCCACCGAAAGGTAAGCCTAGCCCACGCCACCACACAGCCCCCCACCTCAAGCCCAAGCCCATTGCAGAGAACCGCATCCCTCTGTTGTTCAGTTCTGTTTGCCTGCCCCAAAAAAGAAGCACCAAAAATCAGTAACCATGCGACTGCTAACTAGCATGGGGACTACGCTTAGGTGCTAAAATTAATATCGTTATAATGCCGCATACTAAACCAGAGCATGCTAATCCCGCCCTAGAATGCTTGTGGCCTTGTTCTGAGACAGCCCTAAATGTTGCACCCAACACTTGTCTCGAGTGCACTCTGATTAATCATTTATTTATTTGTCTCCCCTTCCCCATAGACGCCTGTTGTTGACGGGTACCCCGCTGCAGAATGACCTAATGGAGCTGTGGTCTCTCATGCATTTCCTTATGCCCTATGTGTTCTCCTCGCATCGAGAGTTCAAGGAGTGGTTCTCCAATCCGATGACGGGCATGATCGAGGGAAACATGGAATACAACGAGACTCTGATAGCGCGTCTGCACAAGGTAAGCATGTTATCAATTATCAGGGTAGTTTCCCGTGGGGACAATAGTAGCACCTAAAAGCGTTTTCTTGCCAGCCCAATTAAATGCTCTCGAAAATCGTAGATGTGTGCCATAGCAAGGCTCAGTTGCAAGTGATTCTGCCCCATCGATGGCAGCAGAATCACATTAAGCTGCCTACAAATGATACCTTCAGGGGGTAGTTAGTAGCAGCACCTAAAAGCGTTTTCTTGCCAGCCCATTAAATGCTGTTGAAAATCGTAGATGTGTGCCAGAGAGAACTTCTCGCAATAGCAAAGTGATCGGAGTTCCATTTATTGATGACTCTGGTCCGTTTACATTGTGAACAGTATAAAACTAAAACCTGTCGGATATTTTAAGCAAATGCACTCTGTGTCACATTGAATTAAAGCCACTTGTGATGACAATTTGTTAGTTTGCTAGATAAAGTGGGAATGGTGCGTCTTATCCATGTGGTGGCTCAATAACCAAGCCGTTCACATTGAAAACGCATCGCACATCCAAGTAATAATCGAATTTTGGTTCCAGTTTAAGCAAATGCACTCTGTGTCACATTGAATTATAGCCACATGTGATGACAATTTGTTAGTTTGCTAGATAAAGTGGGAATGGTGCGTCTTATCCATGTGGTGGCTCAATAACCAAGCCGTTCACATTGAAAACGCATCGCACATCCAAGTAATAATCAGATTTTGGTTCCAGTTTAGGCAAATGCACTCTGTGTCACATTGAATTATAGCCACATGTGATGACAATTTGTTAGTTTGCTAGATAAAGTGGGAATGGTGCGTCTTATCCATGTGGTGGCTCAATAACCAAGCCGTTCACATTGAAAACGCATCGCACATCCAAGTAATAATCAGATTTTGGTTCCAGTTTAGGCAAATGCACTCGTGTCACATTGAATTATAGCCACATGTGATGACAATTTGTTAGTTTGCTAGATAAAGTGGGAATGGTGCGTCTTATCCATGTGGTGGCTCAATAACCAAGCCGTTCACATTGAAAACGCATCGCACATCCAAGTAATAATCAGATTTTGGTTCCAGTTTAGGCAAATGCACTCTGTGTCACATTGAATTATAGCCACATGTGATGACAATTTGTTAGTTTGCTAGATAAAGTGGGAGAGGAGCGTCTTATCCATGTGGTCAGACTCAAAGCAAGTGAATATCACATTGAAAACGCTCCTTACACTACCTCACCTCTAGTATAATCTGTATGGTTTGAAGCTTAATGTCGCAATAATAAGCATATATTTTCGTCCTTCGTTCTCCTTGCAGGTGATTCGTCCGTTCCTGCTGCGACGCCTTAAGAAGGAGGTGGAGAAGCAAATGCCAAAGAAGTACGAGCATGTGGTCATGTGCCGTCTCTCGAATCGCCAGCGCTATCTGTACGAGGATTTCATGAGTCGCTCCAAGTAAGTGCCGGCCCTTGCGATGAGCTAATTCGATTTGTAATTTGTATTTGCTTTTGGTATTGCAGAACGAGGGAAACCCTGCAGACGGGCAATCTACTGAGCGTAATCAATGTGCTGATGCAGCTGCGGAAGGTGTGCAATCATCCGAATATGTTTGAAGTGCGTCCAATCATATCGCCGTTTCAAATGGAGGGCATTACATTCCACACGCCGCGTCTCGTCTGCGACATTATGGAGTATGATCCGTTCACGGTGAGTCCACAGGTCACAGTGGGGTGTTACCCCTCATACCCTTTTGTTACCTCTGATTGAAAATGATGTTAAACTGTCACTGAAAGTTGGGCTCAATCTATTTTGGAGCGAGTCGTAAACTTGTCCCAGGATGTTCGCAATTGCGAGGCATTTGTCTGATTCAATCTCCCCCTCCCCCACCAGTTGTAGTATTTTCATATGCGAATGTCCTAACCGAATGGAATGCTTCTCTTCCCGAATAGCAAATCAATCTGGAAACTGTGAATCTCTTGCTGCTGCATCTGGAGGAAACATTAACCGCCTACGTGTCGCACAAGTGCCGCATGCTCGCCCCGCCACGCAAGCTGATCGAGGAGATTGACAGCGCCCCACAGCCGCCACCGCGCTGCCCCAATGGCAAATATCGGTTCCACATACGAGTGCGAAGTGCGGAGCTGGCCCAGCGACTCAAACTGAATGCGGTGCGTGTGGGCGCGAGTCCGGCCATGCGGCTGGAGGGCTCCAAAATTGTGCCAATGCGCAGCCTCTTGCCCAGTGGACGGATCTTAAAGCGTGTCGGTGGTTCCATTAACCCTATTAATATGGCCCTCAAGCCGGTTGTGATCAACAGCGGTGTAGTGACGATGACGACGACTTCACCGACAACGACGACGACGATAGGATTGACAGCCTCTCCAGGGGCAGCTCTAAACGTTTTGGCCAACTCGAAGTTGCTGAGCGCACGCTCCCATATGAATGCCCCGACGCCGGCCAAGGTGGCAAAGACAATGCAGGATGGGAAACCATTTTTCTACCTAACGCCAGCCACAAATGCCGGTGGAGCCGGTGCCCGCTTAACTCTCACCAGCAAGACATCGTCGTCGCCGTCGTCGTCTGTCACAACGTCCGTCAATGCTGCCAGCAGCATTTCGGGGACAGCGGCCGCGGGTACAGTATTAACCTCTCAGCAGCTAACCAAGGAGCCCATTGTCAGGGACCTGGCTACGCATGTGAAGAGCACGGCGGAGAAACAGAGAATAGCCAATGGGAGCCCTGATAGTGAGGAGCAGGATGAGGAGGAAGCAGAGGATCCCTACAAGGTGCAGGAGCTCGTTCAGATGCGCAAGGAGCAACGCCTGGCCTCCCTTAAGCGCATGGCCACGATTAATCGTCGACGCACCGATGCAACTCCCATCTATGGCGTAGACTGCCGCGTGGCCATCCAAGGGTGCATGCAGTTGACAAGCACCCTGGGACGTTCGACGTGGCAGATTCGGAGCTATTCCAACTGCTGCAATGCGATGACCTATCGCGATGACTGGACCCTCAATCACCTGCTCAAGACCTTTGAACAGAGGTGTGCGGAAATGGCTCCAATCTTCAGCAACTTTGTGATTTATGTTCCTTCGGTGTGTGCACCACTAATCCGTCGCTACGTCCAGAATCTATCCTCCACGCACTGGCAGTGCGAGCGGCAGATCGAAAGCAGGGTGGGACAGGCCCTGCTGCCAAAGCTGAACCTTTTGCATCCCATTATCTCGGCGATGACCACACAGTTTCCGGATCCGCGGCTCATTCAGTACGACTGCGGCAAACTGCAGACTCTGGATCGTCTGCTGAGGCAGCTGAAGGTCGACGGCCATCGTGTGCTGATATTCACCCAGATGACCAAGATGCTGGACGTGCTGGAGGCCTTCCTCAATCACCACGGCCACATCTACCTGCGACTAGATGGCTCGACGCGCGTGGAGCAGCGTCAGATCCTCATGGAGCGCTTCAACGGCGACAAGCGGATATTCTGTTTCATTCTGTCCACGCGATCGGGCGGCGTTGGCATCAATCTGACGGGCGCCGATACTGTCATCTTCTACGACTCGGACTGGAATCCCACCATGGATGCCCAGGCGCAGGATCGATGCCATCGCATTGGGCAAACACGCGACGTGCACATATACCGCCTTGTGTCCGAGAAGACCATCGAGGTGAACATACTCAAGAAGGCCAATCAGAAGCGAATGCTCAGCGACATGGCCATCGAGGGCGGCAACTTTACCACAACCTTCTTCAAGAGCTCCACCATCAAGGATCTGTTTACAATGGACCAGACCGAGCAGGACGAGACCACCACCCCTCCCCTGGAAATCGTCAAGTCTGAGGAGAAGATGGAGCGAATTGTCACAACGACGACGATTGCAACCACGACTGCCGTTGTGGAAACGGAAAAGCAGTCGCTGCGAGCATTTGAGCACGCCCTTGCCGCCGCCGAGGACGAGCAGGATGTGCTGGCCACCAAGACGGCCAAGGCCGAGGTGGCCGCAGATCTGGCCGAGTTCGATGAGAATATTCCCATTGCGGATGATGCCAACGGCGAGGCAGGCGGCGGCTCCTCTCAGGTTGAGATGAGCAAGGCCGATCTGGAGATGCAGAACATTGTCAAGCAGGTGAGTTGCGATGAATGATTGATTGATTGCCTGACTTGGGGATGGGCTATGGCAGCGCTTGCAATTTATATTGAATACCGTATATCGATGCGCTTTCGATGGAGCGAGCATTGCCGAGAGAAACTTCCCTTCGGGGAGTAGACGTTCAGACATAGTCGAAGCGACTAACCCACGCTCGATTATATCACTCAACGTCTAACATTGCAAAGCTTTTGAATCTCGATGGAATAAAGGATTCAAATCTGTATCGTGTACTAAAAGATTATTGCATTTATCTCTCTTTCTTCCAACTGTAGCTATCGCCCGTGGAACGTTATGCCATGCGCTTCGTGGAGGCCACTGGAGCTGCGTGGACGGCGGAACAGCTGCGCGCCGCGGAGGCTGAGCTGGAGGCACAGAAGCGGGAATGGGAGGCCAATCGACTGGCTGTTATGCAGAAGGAAGAGGAGCTGCTGAAGCCGGAGGCCGAGGCGGAGGAGTTGCTCACCTACAGTCGCAAGGATTCGAGTAATCAGGTTAATGTTAATTCCAAAAAAGATTCCCATTCATCCAAGAAGCGAGCCCTAGCCACTAGGTCTCAGCGCAACAGGCAGGGTCAGCAGCAGCAGCTGAGCAGGAGTGTTAGCAGCCACAGTGGCAGGTCCCAGAAGAGATCAGAGCCGCCAGCGACCAGTACTCCGGCGCAGACGTCGTGTCTGCGTCGTGTCAGCCTCAATGTTAGTGCTCCAGTAGTGTCAGGGTCAGGGACAAGTAACAGCAAGAGACCGACGACTGGGGGCAAGAGTGGCTCGACTGTCGGACGGAACACACGACTCCGTTCTCTGGGTGTGGTCCATGTGACCAATGTCCATACAACGCCCACTAGAAAGACAACACGCACAGCCCTGGCAGCAGGCGCGGCTGCAGCTGCCGAGGAGGACTCTCCTGCGGTCGCTGGAGAGCGTCCCAAGCGACTGTCGGCCAACATTGCCATGAGCAAGATGATGAAAACGCCCGTCCTCAAGTATAGTCAAGGGAACAGCAGCAGCAGCACCACCACCACTCCACCCAAGCGAGTGCGTGGAGACAGCACCTCTGTGTCGGCCGCTTCTCGGCGAAAGCTGCTCGCTAGAAGAGCTACGATAGCTGCTCCTTTGGCTGTTAAAAGCGACGAGGATGATGAGACCGATGACGAGGAGGACAACACAAGTGAGAATGAAGATGAGCAAGTGAGTGTGGCAGATGAGGAGAATGAGGCGAGTGTAGAAGATGCTGACGATGGGGCATCGGCCCTGGAGCAGTCGCAAACCGACAGTGACAAAGGGAACGGGGGTAATGAGGATGAAGAAGAAGAGGAGGAAACGCACGTTGAGATTTTATCCGACGACTCCGATGCGGATGGAAAGTCGAGCAGCTATGCCACAGCCGGAGAAGTTACTGGCGAGGGTGAATCAAATGCCAGCTTGGATGGCTGGAATGCGCATGAACAAGTGCACGACACGAACATGACCAGCTCCACCTACTACAATGTGAGCGAGGAGTCGGACACTGATGACCACCCCAATGATCCCTTGGCGCAGTCCAAAGAGCAAAAAACCCTTCAGCAGCAGCAACATCAAATTCTGTCGGATAAGAGCGATGAGAGCGAAGCTGTTGGACACACGCCCCGCACCCGATCTCGCGGCTCTGTGAAGATCAATCTGTGGACCCTGGACATGAGTCCCATGGCGAGCACCCTGAACCGCAGTGCCTCGAACAGAAGCGCCAAGAAGAACGAGTCGACGCCTCAAGAGGCGCACAGCGAGCCCAGGCGCCGGGTAGTAGCCAAGCGAATGGTCAATACGGGTGACAGCAACGCCAATGCCGTCAACAACAGCAAGTCAACAACTCAGCACAAAAGCACAGCCGGAACACTGCATCCATGGATAACCAAGACGCCCAAAGTGCTGATCCGATCCACGCCACTTCCTGCCTCCGCATCACACGCCGCTGCCGCCGCAGGAGCAGCAGTCGCCTCCTCAAGTGGGACATCGAATCGGTGATAACAACGAATGTTTGTCAGTATTACCTGTAGTATTACATGCCAGACAGCCAGTTAGCTACGGGCTGTGTGTTGTGTGCGTTTTAGTGGGTGTATTTTCCTCAGAGATACAGAGAGAGAGCGGGCGAGCGAGTGAGCTTGTCGTCTGTCCATCAACCATCCTCGAGCTGTTTATAGAACGAGTATTTATAGACTGTAACAAGTTTCCTTCAATCATACACACATACATACATTTGCATACATAAAGCATAAATACATACTATTGATATAATCTAAGTGATTAGTTAGTGGCAGAGAGGTCTAGGATAACAAATTCTTTTGGATCAATGGGTTAGCGAGGGGACAACATATAGGGATGGATAGTTAGTGGAAAGGCCTCTCAGATTGTACATAGATATACAATATATATATATATAAATATATATTTAGATATATAATAATTAATAATTTGATTGTAAGCAAAACTCGATGGAGTAACTCCCAACTATCCAAGCGTAAAAATCATAAATGATTTTCATACTTATCAACATCATCATTAGAATTCTGTTTGTGGGGAGCAGGACATCGAACCATCCTCCGTATCCCATAAAAACTTTTTTAGTTCGTAAGACGCAAGGTATACCTGTAATCTAGAGTTTAAATATTTTTGCATTTTATAATTTATTTTGTACTCTTTACTTAACGAAAGCAAAACACTAGAAATTGACTAACAAATAAACCAGAACTCAGTTGCGTGCGTTCCATTGTATAAATAAAGATGGATGAACCTATAGATCTATCTAAAAAACAAAAACAAAAACAAAACAATCTAAAAACAAGCAAACGAAACGAAAAACACTAAAACTTAAAATACGAAAAGAAAAAACTCAAAGACGTTGTGGTTTTTATTTACGGACTCATTTCGTGCGGTAGCCCCTACATTCCATTTAGAAGAGACAATTGCACAAAGTTGGAAAAGAATAAGCGCGTAAATCTCCATCCAAAGATTGTTAAATATTATTTTCTATAAAGAAATATGTAGAATTCTGTTTTGGTGTCGCAATATCCGCAAATCTCATTACATCTCTCCTTCTCTCTGTCTGAGATCTATTCTTTCCGTGTCCGAGTCCCCTTAATAAGTTCTTGCCATCAAAAAATAAAAATTAAATCCGACTTTGATAAGTACGATTACGAGATATAGAAAGAAACTGTTCGGAATGAAAGCTACAACGCCAGCAATTAGCAATTTTTCAATTAAATTCAAATCAAATGAAATCAAAATAGTTTCTAAGCCAACACCAAAACAGAGTTGCTATATCCTGAAAATAATGTGGAACGTGTATTCTTTTCTTTAACTTTCTTGCCTCTGCCTCTGCTTGTGCCCCGGGTCCAGGTCTGGATATCACGCAACACCATGGAACAGATGCCGGTAAGTGGATCGAATCTCCGAATCTATATCGGAGATTTGTGTCATTGCCCCTTGTATTGTCTGATTTTATTATATTAATCTGATGATCTCTCCTCCCGGGAAAATGCAGATGTGGTGCCCGCCGACGCCGCCGCAGGACAATGAGAACGACATCTACATAGACCACTCTCTGTCGTTTATGTACGACCTGGTGCCCATCGCGGAGCTGGATCTGCCGCCCGTCTACGTACGCAAGGAGAACAAACGGTCGCGCTCTGAGGCCGGCTACGATGGCAGTCGGCGACCTAATAAAATGCGACGGGAGGACAACTGTGCGCCCCCAAAATCCCTATTCGATCGACCCACGCCCCAGCTGTCGCGGCTGCGTCGCGAACTGAAGAATCAGCGCTTCCGCGGCAGCTTTAAGCCCAACTCGCCCGTACTGGGCATGAAGCCGCAGGTGCCCGTCAAGCCGCTGACCGAGCCGGAGGCCATGAGCGAGTGGTGCATCTTCGAGGACATTGCCATACTGCACGTGCTGGTCAATCTGCAGGGACTGCCATGCAGCCTTGTCCAGCTGGCGCCTGGCCAGACGCCCAACTGGGACCTCGTCTCAGAGATGGTCAACTTCTGCTCGAAGACGTACCGCTCGGCCAGGCAGTGCCGCTACCGCTACGAGACCCACATACAGCCGCGCGAGGAAGGCAAGGTGGTGGAGAGCCCCAAGAAGCAGAAAAAGCTTAAGCCCACCCTGCGCACCGAGTACCTCAAGAGCCCCCTGCGTTACCTGCGCACCACCCAGCTCTATGCCAGTGACAACAACGCCTCCTTCTACAAGGTCATGCGCTCCAGATTTGACAGCATAAAGACGGCCTACCTGAAGAAGGCACCTCCCCCGAAGCGCCAGTTCAGTGCCCCCAGTCTGATGAACCCCAAGCACATGGAGGTGCTGCAGGAGTTTGGCATACAGAACTATGACCAGCCTGTGCCTCCGCAGAATATTGCTGCGATGAAGGCCAACAAGATTCGGGAGAAGCAACGTGGCGGTCAGCAGTTGCCGCCGCCGCAATCCCAACAGCAGCAACCACAGCAGCAGCAACAACAACAACAACAACAGCAGCAACATCAGTCTCAGCAGCAGCAACAACATCACACCCAGCAGCAGCAGCAGGCGCCGCAAATGCAACAGCAGTCGCAGCAACAACAACAACAACAGCAGGTGCAGGTGCTGGCTACAGCTTCACCCGTTCCACAAACTCTGCCCGTACAGCAGCAGCAACAGCAACAGCAGCAGACCGTGGAACTGGTGCAGCAGCAGCAACAATCCATCAACACAAACACAACGGTGGCTGTTCCCGCTCCCGGGCAGCTGCAGCAGTTGCAAATCCAGCATTTGACCAGCGCCAATGTATCGCCCGGCCAACAGACAGCCATTCTCCTGCACCAGCCCCAGCAGCAATTGCGCGCCCACCCGGGACAAGGCCAGCAGTCTGCCACGCAGCAGCTGGTGAAGACCATTGTGGGAACCTCTTCCAATCTGACGGCAGGACAGCTGCAGCAACTGGCCCAACAGTCGGCCGCAGCCAATCCGGGCCAATCCAGCGTCAGTGTGGTGCTGACAACGCCCGTCCAAAGCCTGCCGTCCGTTGTTCAGACACAGTCTGGCTCCGCAGCCCAAATCGTGTCCATATCGTCGCAGACAACGCTTCCCGTGAACAGTTCCCCGCAGCTGGGAAGCATTGTGCAGACGCAGACCCTGCCCCAGGTCGTATCCGTCAGCACACTGCCCACCGTGGGTTCGGTGCTGACTACCACTGCCAATCAGCAGCAGCAGCAGCAACAGCAACAGACGACGGCTGTGACCACCCTGAACACCGCCATGCTGCGAGGTCAGCGCATAGTGTCCGCTTCCACGGGTAACACGCTGCAGCAGCGCACAAATGCAGCCGGACAGTCGATTGTGTCCATGCCGAGCCTCGGCCAGGGCGTCAGTCCCGCCCAGTTCCAGACGCAGCTTCGTTTGGCCGCCGTGCCCACATCCCCAGCCACACAGACGCAGCTGGTGACCACCAAGGGCATTCCGGTGACTGCCCTTCAGCAGGGCGGAAAAACGACAGTCATTCCGGGCACCCAGCAGCCAGGAGGCGCTCACATCCAGCTGTATCGTCAGCGCAGCCTTAAGGTCCTGCAGACGCAGCCAGCTCCTGGTGGTGGGGTAGCAGGCGGTGGAGTGGCCACTGCCAATCTGGTGCAGACAGCGGGCACCATAATCCAGACCAGCACCATGCCCTCCCATGTGACCAGCCAAAAGGTGGCCGTTTCGGGAATGCAGGGAGCTGGCGCCGTGCAGGCAGGAAATGTCGTTAGCAGTGTTCAAATGCACGGTCAGGCGCGGACGCAGTTCATCAAGCAAATGGCCAGCAAGCAGGGTCTGCAGCGTCAGGTGGTATCGGCGGACGGCAGCACCACTTCAGCGGGAGCCGGAGACATGCTTCTGGTCAAGCGACACAACATTTTGGCCGCCCAGAAGGCGCAGCAAGCTACGGGCGCCCTATTCACCACCACAACAGCCGCTCAGCAACAGCAGCAACAGCAGGGACAGCTGCCCGTAGCCGGACAGCCCCAGCAGGTTACCCAGCAACAGATTGCATCCCTGGTGAAGGCGTCCACGGCGGCGGCGGCCAGCGGGAGCAGTGTAAGCGCGGGAGGAGTCACCGTCTCGGCCACGGGTCCCACAGTGCAGGCAGGCAGCGTGAACATCCCTTTGCCGCAGCTGAAGCCCGGAAGCCAGATCAAGGTGACCATGCCCAACCAGATGCGGCATCTGCAGATGCAGCAACAGCTGACGATGCCGCGCAAGATCAGCCGGATGACGCAGCTGGTGAGCGCCAGCGGCCAGCCCACGGCCACCAACATTGTGTCCGGTCCCCAGCCGCAACAGCAGCAGCAGCAGCCGGGGGGCGTGACCGTGTCCGGTGGCGGAACCTTGCCCACGGTAGCCGGCCAACAGCAGCAACAGAAAGTGACCACCGGTGGAGGCAGTGTCCAGGCTCAACTGCTGCACATTCAAAACACCAAGACACTGCCCAGCTCGGTGACGGTGCAGCAGATACAGCAAGTGATGCGCAGCGGGCAGCAGGGGACGCTGGCCACCACGAATCTGGTGCTGGGCAAGACTAGTGTCGGACGGGTCATTCCTGTGTCGGTGGCCTCGCAGGCGAATCAGCGCCAGACCATCCAGGTAGGTTACCTCTCCAAGAATTCCTCTAGAGGAATCAATCAACACTCCTCTCCGCTCTTGCAGGTGGTATCGGCCGCCTCTGCCCAAGCCCTTGCTGCCGGTAACCTGCGCACTCACGTGGGTAGCCCAGGCATTGCCAGCGCCTTGAAAGTGGCCGCTGGGGGCCAAACCACGCAGCAAACCCTGATTGCTGCCCTGCAGCACAATCAGCGACAAAATGCCAGTCCCGTCCGACTCCAGACCACTGCCGGTGGAAATTTGCTGGCTGTTGTCCAACAGCAGCAGCAGCAACAACAACAACAGCAGCAGCAGCAGCAGCAGCAACAACAACAACAGCAGCAGCAGCAACACACTAGCATCGCTGGGCCCACATCGGGGCCGGCTGAGGTGATGACCATAACGCAGACTACCACAACCTTGCCCACAGTGAGCGGTTTGCAACAGCAACAACAGCAGCAGCAGGGCGGCGTGTCACAACCCACAACGCAACAGGTACGCAAGCTGGTGCAGAAAAAGATCATGATTCGCAGCGAGAAAGAATAACATTTAGCGCATAGTCGGTCGCAAAGAGCCGCCAGGCCACGCAATCGGCGGAGCATCTCGAGCATCACCTCCACCGTCGCTACCACAGCCACCACAAACACCACCAACTCGAACTCAAACTCCAACTCGAACTACAATCCTCCCTACTCCACAACCATCACAAGCACAAGTACCACCAACTCAGTAAACTGCCAACCAATTTGAATCTTTCGAAGTTTCGACCAAATTCCAAACACTCATACTACGTCGATCATGCATTCATGCATTCAATCAATCAATCGATCAATCAAATCCACCAATCAGCCAAACAGTTCAGTCATTGCTAAATTGATCTCAATTTCTGTCGATTGGTTTTGCAGCCATGAGCGACGGCGATGGGCGGTCGCTCGACAGCTGTGGAGGATGGGGAGAGGATCGTGCTGATGACGATCGCTTCAATCAGCTCGGGGCGTGGGCCGCCGTTTTACTTTTACCAACCATAGTGTACCCGTAGCCATAGTTTAATTCGCAATTACTCTTAAGGACCTATAGTAATTACTGGCAAACTCCTCTGCCTGCTTTAAATTAAACTTGTAAATTGTAGCCATCTAAGTTCTCCCCTCGCCCCCTCCCGCCGTATGTACATTTGTAAATCCATCAGATACTACATACCACAAATACACGTTTAGACTATAAACTAATTATGCTCTAGAATAAAGAAAAACTAAATAAAAAAGATTTAAAAAAAATTGTACCAGCAAATAATTATTGTTTTCGAGTAAATGATGTTCGATTACTTACACCCTAACCGACTTATGTGGCGATTAGGTTTGTTAAAATATATAAAAACAAAAAAAAATTGTTTGCAAAAATAATAAAAAGCACAAAATCCTTCGAGCCGGATTTGAACCAGCGACCTATGGATATCTTCGGTACGAAACTTTCTACAGTCCACCGCTCTACCAACTGAGCTATCGAAGGCGACGAGGGTACTTTGTCCAAACGGCATCAAAAGACAGAGCACTGTTTTGCAAGTTCTGACAAATGCGTGATTACAGTGTTGTGTGGCAAGATATGTAGCAGTCGACTATCGAATCACAATTGTATTCATTACTATTCTGTTTATAATGGCAAATAGAACTACAATAAAAAATAGTATTATATAGACAATGTAATGCCAGCTTAAAATTATGAACGAATATTCTCAATTTCTCAAATTTAATTAAAGCCAGCAGGAAAAAGAAAAATATGTCAATCGGTCACACTGATGTCGATACTTTTTCTCGCATCTTTAGATTCAGTAGTTCGCGCGCTTTTCTTGCTATTTTTTTTAATTGTGGAAAAAATATTTTGTCATTAACTTTGGATTGCAGTGCTTGCATATATATTTAATAAACCAACTTAAATATTATACAAACGCAGCAATGGACATCGAAGACGTTGCAAAAGCGGGGGAAGCATATAACACAGTGCAGCTGTCGACCAAAGAAATGCTTAATGGTGGTCGTCGTCAGAATTATTGCACCGTAAGTAGAATATTGTTCTTTGTCCATCCCGTGAAAACAATCATTTTCACTAACGACGGTGCCCTCAGATGATAGACCTGCTGGCCACCAGCTGCAAGACCACGGGCCTGGTGGGCACTTCCTTTACAGATAATGAACTCGTGGAGTTTTGGCTGGGCGACATTCTTCCGCTGATGTTTGACGCTGACCGGAAGATACAAAACTGTGCCGTGGCAGCGATGGCGGAGGCTCTGGTGGCCCTGGACGTGTCCGTGATACATGCAGCGAGCTGTTGGCAGCAAGTAAGGAGTGACTTTGTCGACACGTACACAACGCTGATTGGTGAGATGCGAGATGCAAAGAACCCAAACTGGCACAAGGTATGGACCCTCTTGGTGCAGATAATGGACGAGGAGCTGCTGCGGGGCTGCACCTACATCAACAAATTCCTGTCCATCGTTGAGCTGGGCTTCCGCAATCCAGACCACGGAGTGCGCTCAGAGGCTTTTCTTTGCTGGCGCGTACTCATAAAGATCTTTGCTGCCTACGATGAGCTGGCATCCTCGAAGCGCCTTCGCCTGCTTCTGATACCCCTGCGCACCTCTCAGTCGCGCTCCTCTCATGTGAGCGGAATCAAGCTGCGTGTCTGGTGGTACCTCATCACCTGTCTGCACTCGGAGCTTCCAAAGACCTTTGACAATGTCGTTGAGCACTTTCTCAGCTTCGTCTTTGGCGGCGGACCGCGGGGACTGGCCACCGGATTGGCCCACAACTATCAGTCATCCCGCGAGCTGGCCTTACCCTGCCTCGTCTCGCTGTGGAATGTCGACTACAGTGAGCCCCTGCAGCGCCTGATGCGTGACCTACGCGTGGAGACCCTCGCCCAGCCCTCACCATTGATGAGTGCGGAGGTACTGCAGCAACACTGGCGGCCCCTGCTGGCGGCCGCTGTGGCAGGCATGAAACTGCTCACCCAGAACGACTCCACGGAGTCGGAGCAGATCTTGCTTCAACTGCTGATGCGCAACCTATGCCTGGCAATGTTCACGCTGGGCATTGCCTCCTTCAACATTGCCTGCTGCGGGGAAATCGAGTCGAGTCTGATCAGCGGTGACGGCTCAGGTGGTCGCGTAGTGCGAGCCATCTTCAACACCATAGCGAGTGAGAGCCTGGAGATGAAGCGGGTGGCCGGCAGCGATTTCCTGGACGTTCTCGAGGCCTACCTGAAGCTGTGCATCAAGGCCAAGAAGGAGGTGCCGCCGGCCATCCTGCAGCGATGCATATCGTCGATTTTCGGCACAAAAAACATCGATGCCAGCAACCAAAACGAGTTCCGTTTGCTAAGCTCCTTTGCCGAGCTCCAGATGCAGCCCAACGAGGAGGAGGATCACGAAGACTTTGCCGTTAAGCTGCACGTCTGGCGACAGGTGTCCCAGGCGATGACCAACTACCTGCGGGACAATGCGCTCGAGTATCGACTGCCGCACAATGCCGCCCTGCTGGACACTTGGGTGCTGTGGCCCCTCCAGACTTGCGCCGCCTTTGCTGGCAGGCGCGTGAGCAACGTCTTTGACAGCAGCTTCTGCGAGCAGTGGCGACAGCTCATCAACGCCGGCCAGAACGCCCCCGATAGGAAGAAGTTTGTGGGTGACCTAAAGACGACATTGATCGATCTGCTGAAGAGCAAAGATGAGCCGCTCTTTTATGAGTTTTTCGACGCGTATGTGTCTGCAGTGCTCAAGCTGGGCCTCTGCAAGGATCCGCCCCTATACAAGGATGTTTTCGGCCTGCTCCAGGTCGTGTTTGAGCATCCTACGCAGCCGATTCTGGAAGCCTGTCTCAATACGCTCCGCAATGTGATCCTGGACTTGCGCCAGAACGAACTGATGGTGGTCTTTGACGCCCTTAAGCCGACTCTATCGGCTGCCATTCAGTGCTGGAACAAGCAAAAGTGCGAGGGCAGCTTTCTGGATGAGTGGAAGCGGTCCATTCAGGAGAAGTTCCGCAAGCTGCAAATGAAGACGATGGCCAACCAGCTGAGGGATATCTTCAAGGGCGAGGACCTGTTTGTTATCATACCCTCCGTGTGGAGTCTGAATCCGGAGAAGCTGACGGATCGCCAGAAGGAGCGCTTTGCAGAGAAATCGGACATTCCCGCCCTGTACAATGACATGAGCCAGTCCCAGGACTCTTCCTCAATCAAACCGTGGACGCCCAAGAAGGTGGTGATTGCCAAGAGCAAGCAGGGCGAGTTGGCCATCGCAGCCAAGAATAATAATGATGATGATGATGGTGGTGTGATTGTCATCTCGGAAAGCCTGCCCGTCGATGAGCCAGCCGCCGCAACAAGCGCCGCAGCAACCGCAGCCGCTATTGTCGTCACTCCCAGCCGCAAGGCTGCCAATCTCAACCCCAATCCCGTACCAAGCACAGAAAAGATTAAATTCCGCAAACCACGCACTCTGGCGGAACCATTGGATGAGCCTATTGAGGAGGTGCCCATGCGGCAGACCCGGAAGCGTGCAGCACTGAAGGAAGTGGAAACACAGCCACCTGCCACGCCCGAGCGACAGCTACGATCACCCAAGAAGACACAGCCACTGCCCCAGCTACTGGCACTACCTTCTCCCTCTATGAGTTCAACAGGTAAACGAAGACAAGTTCTGGCCAACGACATGCGAGTAACCGTTTTGCCTCGATTTCAGGTGCCGCCAAAATACGGATCGCCAAACCCATCCCCATTCTGAGTGAGGATCTATTCCCAGAGGCAGCAGTTGCAGTTTCAGCTGCGGCCAATCCTCTTGATACCCAGCTAACACCACCGAATATGCCAGTGGAACCAATACCCTCCACTCAATTCCTGCCCGGAAGCAGTGGGGATGCAACTGCTGCTTCGGAGACCTCGCCCAGGAAACCCAGCGCGCGCTTGTGCAATTTGGTGAGCACACGAAGCAGGTCACAGCATGCCTTGATCTGATTATGCTAATACTTCCTTCCGTCTCTGCTTGCAGAATTCTCCACCGGATCGCAAGCAGACCAACAATTCTACCAGCCCCACACTGCGTCCGAAGCCAACTGGGCATTTGCCAGGGCGCGGTGCTCAGCTGGTTAACATGATTCGTAACAAGAAACTGGACGGCGGCGGTTCTGTCTCGCCCTATGCCTCCCTGTCGTCTCGTATTCAGGTCACTCCGGCCCGTGTGCTCGACCGTGCGGATCAGGTGTCCACGCCAACCAGTGAGCTGAACGAGCTGACGGGAACGGAGCATACGTCCACACCCATACAGGCCAAAGAGCTGCTGGTGTTCTCGAAGCGTCTGCCCTCACCATCGGCCAGTCCGTCAGTGAGCATCCTGAAGCGAAAGTTGCGCTGTGAGAGCATCGATGACTCCATGTCGTACGAGTCGCCTGCCCTGAAGCGCAAGCGGGTCAGTTTCCACGATCCACCCGTGTCTGTGACCAAGGAATATTTACGGGACGCGGATGAGAGTCGCAGCAGCAAGCCCAAGCGCTGTCTGCTGTTGGACAAGATTGCCCAGACATCTGCGCTGAAGCGTCGTGGTCGTCTGGACAGCATCATTGAGATTGAGAAGTTTGCCAACGAGCAAACGGCCAGGTCAGCCACAGTGGACAAAACGCTGGACAAGTCCTCAGATGCCGTGGAGGAGGATGCTTTCACCACCCTCAAGTGGAACGATTCAACGACAACGACGACACACAACAGTACCCCCAATTGCAATTCTGGGTCTGCCAACACTAGGGAGAGCATCAAAAAACCGAGGAATGAGGTCGCTGTCTGCCAGGATCTCGCTATTATGGACACTGACAAGGCGCTAGATCTGCTGGTGAACCAGTGCTCCCTGGATACCGTACTACAGCGATACTTTGACGAGGCCGTCGGCCCCACTCTGAAGAGTGCCAGCATAGTGGCCAAGTTTCTGTCCAGCCAGATGAGCAACAACGATAAGCTCAAGACGAATGTGCTGGAGACGCTTTCCGAGAATCATTCCAAGGACTTTTTGGACCATGCTGTGCGCGAGAATCTATCGTCGGTGGTATGCGATCGGCTCAATCTCAACTCGGTGCTCGACTACATATGCGCCAAGTCCAAGATTAACAACAACTGCCGCAGCAGCCTGTTGGCCCAGGTCCCAGAAATCCTCAAGAGCGGCACTCGCTCCGACACGGAGCGTCTCGATTTCGTACAACAGCTGCTGCTCCAGTGCAGCCCCAGCGATGACCAACTGTTTGATCTCATCAATCTCCTGATACGTTCTCGCATCGAACGCAACACAAACAGCACCGGCAGCGGCAGTTGCAGCCTGGCTATTGGCACCGGCAGTGCAGACAATGTGGCCGAAACAGCCGCAGACTCTTCCTCTAATTTGTAAAGAGATCCTAACAACGGGAACGCACCCGTTCTATGCGGCACATAAATAATTTTATCTATAATATGCTGTCCATTTGGATCTTAGTTTAGCTTAAGTTTATCTTTAAATTAATTATGTTAAAGCCATAACTTAAAAGTTGCGCCCTTATATTGCGAGGTTTTAAATAAATCGGTTTTAAGTCAGTTTACAAACTAAAAATGTAAATCAGTAATGGAAAGTGCCAATATCTGTTCCAGTGGCGTGATTAAACATAGTTTCAGCTACTTTCAACACATGAAAAGAAAGCGAACGGAAAGATACGGGCTGGGTTAAGGCTTCCAACTACAGGGTGGCTGTTAATAGCTGTCGCAATGATCCGCACGTTGAAAGACGACTTAAGTTAAAAGTTTTTCGGAACTGAGTACCGGTCTGCGAAACACCTGTTGCGAAATTTTCCGTCGACCGAAAAACAGGGATGATTCCTTATCTGTTTCATACGTTAAGCGCGTCTTAGAGCTTGTTCGAAAGATGATAAGTAAATGGGTCGGTCATAAGTAGAGCTTTCGAGTCTTGCTGCAGCAGTTTCTTTCAACACTCTCTGGCGATATGAACGGGTTTCTGTGGAGGAGCTTGGAGCTCTGCCTTGGTTCTTGCAGATCACAACTATTGCAACTTCGAGGACATTCCTGGGCGGTGCATCCACTACCGGAAGTGTCCGTCCATCAAGGAGATCGTGCAGAAAAAGCGCACAGAGATCAACAGCAGGGAGTGAGAAATCTTGAACACGGCCGGCTGCTCGAATAAAACGGTGAGTCGAATGGCTGTACGGAGAATTCGTACGAATTCGTATTCGATGGAACAATCAGATAATTCCAAGACGTGACAGAACTATGTGTGCTGCGTGGACGAAATCAATGTTTCTGGACTGGCGATGCTGAGGAATGAGACGGAGTGCGGCAAATTCAAGTTGGCCAAGGTCTCAAATGGTCTAGAGGTCAAGATGGGCTCGAGACCCTGGATGGCCCTGCTATTAAGCGAATCCACTAGGAAGGGCTTTTACTACAATCCTTGCGCAGGCACACTTATCTCGAAACGTAAGTTGGGTCTCCGTTTCTCGTGGAACAATCTCTGAACCTTCCACCTTTCCAACTCTCCCCCCTCTAGGCTTCATACTAACTGCAGCGCATTGCGTGCTCCCGCAAAACCCGTAAGTTGACATCTTACAAACATTATGTACAAAAGTTGAGAAGTCTGATTCTGTCCCAGAGTATCGGTTCGATTGGGAGAACACAACCTAGCCACGGAAATGGACTGCATCATGGTCGGCTCTCAGAAACGGTGCCAGCCGGCCCCACAGGATATTGGCATCGAGAAGATCATCGTGCATGAGGGATACTCGAATGAAACCTACCAGAACGACATAGCACTCATAAAGTTGTACCGGGACGTGGTGTACTCGCGTAAGCAAATCCCAACAGTAGCCTCTCACGATTGGGCGGAACTCTGCTGAGCATTTCTTCAATTTCAGCTGCCATCAGTTCCATATGCCTGCCCCTAAATCAGCAGATGGAGATCCTGGATCAGGCTCTCTACCTGGTGACCGGCTGGGGGCTGACTGAGAACAATAGGAGGTCAGATGTGTCCATGGAGGCCCATGTCAACCGTCTTCCCAACCAGGACTGCAGGAATGCTTACAGAAATATCGCGGGTAGTCAGATCTGTGTATCTTCCGGCGGGCAAGACAGTTGCCAAGGCGACTCTGGCGGACCGCTGCAATCTGTATTCCGGCACCACGGACAGCAGCGCTTCGTCCAGGTGGGGATCGTCAGCTTTGGGAAACGATGCGGTCAGGGATTTGCCCCGTCGGTGTACACGGACGTTATGTCGTTCCTGCCTTGGATCACAACCCAGATGGCGCAGTCATGAGAAGAACAGAGAATAGGATCCGGCCCTCTGGCCTCAACAGCCACTCGAGCGCAATTAATTAAGATCGCATAGTGAGAGCAAAATGATTTGAATTAAAAATTTAACCGAAGCTGCACAAGTGTCCTCCTTTATCTCCATCTCCACCTGCTTGTCGCCTACTGCCTAGTTTTCAGAACTCCTTTTCATTGGATTGTTTACATAATTGGGTTTAAACAAAAACGGCCGAATCATAAATCGGAAGTGTGCAGCGGAATGTGACGTCACTGTTGCCGGTCAACCAGGTGTCTGCTATGTGTATAGACATTTTTATACCTTATTTCCTTCAATTAATGTTAAATTTGTTGTTCCAAGCTGCTTTTAAACATTAATAATGAATTTGTATTAGATTGACATGTTATTTAACCATTAATGCATAAAATTGGTGCTCTATGTATATATTTATCCCTGTCCCGATACCTATTATTGCCCATATGCTTCGAAATTTCTTTCATATCCTTAAAACAGAGACTGATTAGTTTCTGCATTAATTGAAGCCTGAAATTACAAACAATATCTTAATTCTATAATATCCCTTCCCAAGGGTAGCAGCCTTGTTGCGCATTCCGTGCAAAGTTGCAGAACAATGCTGCAAATTCATTTCCCCATGTTGCCGATAATTTTCCCATACGAATAAAATGCATCTAACGGGAACATTTTTTGGAAAACCACCCCAATTTTGTACAGAAAATTTCGAACGATTTGATTGGTTGAAAGTTGCAAACGCGTAAGGCAAAACCGTTACTTTTTTAACGGATTTTATGTCGAATAATATTTTTTGAGTACAAAAAGAAAATATTTATTATTGTATATCAAATACCTTAAAATAATAGTAAAATTGTTACAGTAAAATATTAAATAATAAATTCCTAGCCAGGATCAGTCCCTGGGGTCTGTCAAGCTCACCATAGTACCCAGCATCCTGGTGAAGATGGTTATAGCTGTAAACGATTCCGTCATAATTTCTGGACAGAATGCGTTTATCATCAAGAATAATTTCCGCATATTGGCGCTCAGGGATTCTCCGAATCTCTCCAGCTTGTAGCTGTTGACATGCCCCAGGCAGAACGGTATCATATAGGGCCAATTTTAAACGCGCGCGAATTTTCCCGAAGGGTTGATCTCCTCAATTAATTGGCTTGGTATAAAATGAAAATAATTCCCTTTTACCAATAAATACTGAAACTGTACACAAATTTCAACCATTTTTCATTGGTTGGTGCTGGTTTTGGGACATTCCTCTACAAAAGTAACGGCTGCTACGCGTTTTCAACTTTCAACCAATCAAATCGTTCGAAATTTGCTGTAAAAAATTGTGGTGGTTTCAGGCAAAGTCAAAAAAATGTTCCCGCGACCATGAAAAAACAAAATTGCCGAATATTTTTCCAGTCAGTTCCAAGTACCACAAAAATATCCATTGATAATTTTTAAAATCATATTAATTCACACGATGAAAAAGATTCATTGTTGCGTCATTTCATGACGCATTTGGATGGATTTGATTCGTATGGAAAATTATTGGCAACATGGGGAACTTTTATAGCCTTTTATAGAAACTTATTGAGCGAAAAATATCGCTACTTTCTGTGAATTTGGCGCTCATTTTGAAAATTACTTTAATTCACTCTACAAAATATATTGGAACTTGATGAAATATACTTTTATATACCGATATCACCCCCATAAGAGCCCTGTGGATAGAAGAAGACAATGATGCGACCGCATCTTGAATCATTGGCAAGTGTTGCCGTATTCTGTCTAGTATTTTTACAAAATACTACAAATTTTCAGTGATATCGATATTTTGATATATTTTCGGTATATTTTGGTATATTTTTGAGGGTCAGACGGTAAATATTCTCGACAACCCTAGCCCAAAAACACTACAACACACGTCATTTGCCACGAATTTCCAAAAACTTTGAATTTCCACCAGAATTATGTATATTTGGATATGCTAAACAAACGTCGGTTGATACGCTCTCTTTGCATCCATCATATATCTGCAAATGTCGGTAGCTAGCGAAGCGAACTCCATTAACGACGACACACGACATTGGACAAGGAGATAGCCAGTGCCCTATATTTGTTTTTTCCATTACCCAGTTTTGTTTTTGGTACTAAGTGTTAGGGTGAATTGTTTCTAATTGACGCTAGTCGACAACGACCACGACCACATGGCTGAGAACACTGCCACGGATGCTGCTGGCCTGGAAAGTTCATTGGATTTTTCCATTGTCCAGGTGCTTAACAAGATCCCCGCCTCACTCCACCCAATCCTAGTATCTTCATGTTCCTTATTCTCTTTGCAGCATAACGAAAACGAAGATGCCGAACGATATAATCGGATAACGGGCAGCTCAAACGATTTGTCCCTGTTGCAGGTGAGGGGTGGACGAATTTCATTTCCCATTCGCATTCGCAGAACCCAACCCAATCCTTTTGACTCTTACAGAATGTATCCACCAGCACAACGATAGGCGGCGGAGGCGGTGGCGGGAGCAAAGGTCGCCTCGACAGCCTAAAAGAAAATTTATCCAAACAACAGGAACGTTTGATGGAACTGCGGGAACGAGCGCAACACCGTCCCAGCAATAGCGAATCCATTGAATCGCTGAAAGCATTGGAACAGAAACTGACCGTGCTCAAGGCGCGTTCGGGGGGCGGCGTTGCAGTGGCCGATGCCTCCACTCCCCTGGCTACGCCCACAAAGGCAACAAAGGACCAATCTCTGGACAGTTCGCTGCTGCATGCCAGCGGCAGTGAGAAGCTGCTGATGCTCACCCAGCGCACGGAACAGAATCGAGCGCTTCTCGAGCAGCGAAAGCGAGATATGGCCAAATCGCTGCTCTCCATCAGGTCCAGCCTCAGTCAGAGCCAGAGTCGCAGCCACAGCCGCACGGCTGCCGATCTGGGCTCCTCGATGACTGATCTTCGGCAGGCGGCGGTGCCAGAGGACAATGCTCCCGTCTCCCGACATCGCTCGGCCTTGGATTTGCAGCAGCAACAGCAGCAGCAGCCGCAGCAAGCAGACGCACTGGACGAGAGCCGAATGAAGTTGCTAAAGAACAGGATGAGGGTTACCGAGCTCAAACAGAGCCGGCAGGAGCAAGAGGTGCTGGAGTTGCGCCAAGAGCTGGCCAGGCGGGCCAGTCTCATCGAGCAATTGGAATTGTCCGGCGCCGAGTTGCAACGCACTTTAACGCAAAGGGACGAGCAGTTGGAGCAGATGCTTGCAGATGCGGTGCCCGAGAGAAACAGTCTGCAGGAACAGGAGCACGCCCGCCTACACTCTGAGGTGCTGGCCATGAAGGAGCGCCTGTCAGAGCTGGAAAACATCAACGACATGCTGGAGACGACGCGATGCGAGCTCACCGACGAGCTGAGCACGGCGCGGGAGCAGCTGCAGCAGCAAAACAGTCAATTCGAGTCTACTAACACAGAGGTTCAGGTCAATGAAGAGCTGGCCAAGCAACTGAGCGCCCTCCAGGCAGCCTACGATGAACTGAGGCGAGAAGCCGACTCCCCCACGAAGCTGGAGGTGAGCGACAGCAACTTTTCCGAGTGTGTCAATCAGCTGGAAGCGACAATTGCCGCACAGTGCACGCAACTGGAGGAACAGAAGGTTGCCATGGCCGAGCAGAGTGAAGAGCTGGCCGAAAAGACAACCGAATTGAATGTGCTCAATGTCAACTTGCGCTTGCTCGAGGAAAAGCTAGCCCAGAGCAGCCGGAGCAAGCCGCTATTTCTGGACGAGGAGGATCACTCGGCCAGCGAGCAGCTGAGGGATGAGTTGCAGCAGCTAAAGCAGAAACTGGACGAGTCCAACAAGGCCAACATTAAGCTGAAGCTTAAATGCAAACAGGCCGAGAAGCAGCTGCAGAAAATTCAGTCCGAGGACAGTCAGCAAAAATTGGCTGCTCTGGCGGCGGAAAATGAAGATCTGCAACAGCGAATAACTGTGCTGGAGGACGAGAAGGGACAGTGGCAGCTGTCCAATATGCAGGAAGATGGCGAGGGGGAGGAACCGACGCAGCAGGAGATTAATCCTCTACAAAGGGAGGCCGTCCGGCTGTTGGAGGAACAGAAAATGGAACTCCAGCAGGCTTTGGAGGCCCTGCAGCAGGGTAACGAGTCTGCACGCGTGGAATCAGAGCTGAGCGAAGTCCATATGGAGGAACATCTCTCGCAGCGCGTCCATCAACTAGAGCAGCAGGCGCAGGAGCAGATCCTCCAGCTTCAGACGATGCAAGCAGAGAAGGATGTCCTTGACAAGAAGCTCTCCCACTACGTCAACGAGAACATGGAGTTGCTGGACAAACTGGAAAAGATCAGCGCCTCCAGCTCCGCCGAGTCCATAGAGATTGTCGAGCGACCCTCGCAACAGCAGCTGGAATGCTTCACCCCACGTCGTCCGGCCAGCGAGGGCGATGCCCAGGAACAGAAGCAGCATCAAGAGGATCAGGAATCGGCGGCGGCGTCGGAGGCGCCCATTGCCCTGCTGCCGAGTGTCGTGAGTGAACTTACTCAAACGGATCTCACGTCCGATGCCAGCGAGAGTCTCAACCAGCTCAGGGAAGAGCGCAGCGAACTGCTCCAGAGGATCGAGCTGTTTTCCAACGAGCGACGCGAGGTGCTCGAAAAGATGGAACAGCTGACGGCGGAGAATGGGGACTTCCAGGCGAGACTGGATGGCCAGAAGGAGCAATTGCTGCGCCTAACAGCTGACAACTCCCGGCTGGAGTCCAGACTGAGCGAAGGACATCAGCAAAAGGAGGACTTGCAGCGTGAAAAGGAGCAGCTCTCGCTGCAGCTGAGCGAGCGGTCGAACCTATCACAGGAACTCAGCTCTATGCAGCGCTCCTCTGAGGTGGTGGCTGCCTTGGATGCCGGCGAAGGGGGCCCCGCCCTCTTCGACAAGTGTGAGCGATCCCTCAGCAAACTGAACTCCGAGTTGGAGGCATACCGCAAGGCCGATCGTCAGGCAAAAATTAATGCGTCCAAGAAACTGGCCAAGGAGGCCAAAAACTGTTACACCCAGCTGACGGAGCTCCTTCAAAAGGTGAAGGAGGCCAGCACGGCGGTGGAAACGGTGACTGTCGTGGAGACTGTGGTCGCTGTGACGGCTCCCAATGGCAAGGCTCTGGCCGAGTACGAAAAACTTACGGCCCAGAATGCCGAGCTGAAGGCTGAGCTGTCCAGACTGCGCCTGGAGCTGGAAGAGCTTCAGGATAGCTACGAACCCGAAGCGCCCCAACTGGCCATTGCAGCAGTGGATGCACAGCAGTCAGATGTGGCGAGCGAACTGCTGCAATTGCAGACGACGCTAAAGGAGCTGCGAGGCCAAGCGTCCGATCAGCGCCAGCAAATCGAGGAGCAACTGGAAATAATAGCCGATCTTCGTGGCGGCGAATTCGAACATTTGCAGACAATAGCCTCGCAAGAGGCAAAACTTGCGCAACTCCAGCAGCAAGTGGAGCAGTTCCATCAAGTGTTGAACACCAAGGAAATGGGCCACGAGAAGTACATGGAGCAGCAGACGCGTATTCGACGCGAGCTGGAGGCCCGCGCCGATTCCATGGAGGGGGAACTGAGCATACTGAAGGCCCTGGTGGCGGAACAGAAGCAGCAGCTCATTGAGAACCTCAGCGAGAGTGAGCACACACTCAATCTGAAGATTTTGGAGCTACAGACCGCACAGGCGGAGCTACGAGAGCTGCGCACCAAGGAGGAAGATCCCGGCCATCTCAAGGAATCGCTGAGGGTCAGCAAGTCCCTGGCTGCGCAGCAGGTTAGCGAACTGGCGACCAAGCAGGAGACAATTGAGGGGCTCAACCAGCAGCTGCAGGAACTCTACCAGAGCCTGGACCAGGCCAAGCAGGAGGAGCAGCACAAGCATCGCGAGTTGCGCGAGAAGCTAAAGAAGTACGCCCTCAACTTGAAGAAGCGCAGCCAAGAGAACGCCGAATTGGAGCATAAGCTCAAGGAGTTCACCGAGCGGCCCCAGGAGACGGCCATAGATCCTGATCAGGTGGAAAAGCTGCATGAGCAGGTGGCACGCCTCAACGAGGAATTGAAGGCCAAGATCCATGTGAATCTTGAGAGCCGCGACGCCCAGCGCCAACTGAAGCAGCAGCTCCAAGAGCAGGAAAAGCTCCTACAACAGCGCGACGAGGAGCAGCAGCGTCTGCACATGGAACTGCAGAACACGGTCCGTGCCAACACCCAGCTGCGACGCGATCAGGCCAATTGGGAGCAGCAGCAGACGGAGCAGGAGCACAGTTTGGCGGATTTGTATCGCCAGCTGGAGCAAAAGTCCACCAAGTTCGACAAGTCCAAGGAGGTGATCAAGCACCGCAATGCCACCATTCAGGCACTGCAACGCGAGCTGCAACAGTTGCGTCTCCATGTTGAGGACAAGACGACAGCAGCCGTGACAGCAGAGGAGCCACGCGAGGAGAAGGCGCTGTTGAGGGCCCAGTTGCAGGCGGCCGAGGAGCAGCACTCGCTGCTTGCCGAGCAGTATGCCAGAGACAAGGCCGAGTTCCAGGTGACCATCGGCCGCTTAGAGACCATCCACGGGGGCATTCAGGCCAAGCTGCAGCAGGATGCGTCCTACATCGAATCCCTCGAGTCGCAGAACACGGAGCTGATTGCCAAGAGCGCCGCCCTGGAAGAGCAAATGGCCAGTCTGGCCAACCAGCAGGCCGCAGCCCAGGATCGGGCCAATCTCTTCGAGCAGCAGCTGCAGCAGAACTCCTCCCAGCAAAAGGAACACGAAACCCAGCTCCGAGAGCGCGTGCGAGAGCTGGCCGAGCGGGAGCAGGCGCACAATCGCCAAATGGAGCTACTTGCCGCCGAGTCTGAGGATTCCCGCGAGCAACTGGCTCAGCTTCGGGGAGAGTACGATGCCCTGAGGATCAAACACGGCCAACTGATCGCCCAGGCCCAGGCGGAGCGCGAAACGATGAGCAGCCACAGCGAGGAGGAGTTGGCTGATCTCCGCGAGCAGCTGACTCTCAGAGAATCGGAGCTGCAGCGACAACGGCAGGTGTACGATGCCAAGCTGGCCGCCAAGGCCACCGAGCTGGACGAGATTGAGTGCGATCTGAATGCCCACATGGAGCGGTCAACTGCCGAGAACCGCGACCTCACACAGCAGCTGGAACGGGCCCACGAGCAGATCAGTCAACGGGGCGAGGATCTCAGTCGCGTCACCGAGGAGATGCAGGAGGTGGAGCGAGAACGTTCCACCCTGAGCCGCGAGGTGACGCTGCTCCGGCTGCAGCAGGATAGCGCCGAGCAGGACGTCTTGGAGGTTCAGGAGCTGCGCATGCAGGTGATTCAAGACAAGACGGAGATGGACAACCTGCGCTCGCAAATCGACTCGCTATGCGCCAACCACACCCAGGAGCTTCAACTTCTTCAGCAGCAAATTGCCGAATGGGACACGCTCGGCCAGAACCAGACGGACGATCAGGTCTACATTGAGACGGAGAACAAGCGGCTGACGGAGCAACTAATCGAACTGCAGGCGCGACTTGAGGAGCAAGCTGGACAGATGGCAGCCGTCAGGCAGAGATCAGCAGCCGCATCTGTGAGCACATCCGCTTCCGGTTCCGCTCCTGCTGCATCCTTTTTCTTTGCCAGCGATCCCGCCGCAGCTCCATCGCCTTTCGACGAGATTGTTCAGCCTCTGAGGATGTCCAGCCAGCAGTTGTCGGCTGCACCAGCGCCAACGCCGCCCCCCACCATTGAGGATTTGCAGCGAAATGTCTCGGATCTGGAGAAGCATGCCCAGGATCTGGAAACGAAGCTCTTGGCCCGCAATCAGGCGGTTGCCGACCAGGAGCGCCGTCTGGCCGAGCTTGAGCGATTACTGCACGAACGGGATCAGCAGCTGTCAGAGATTAGCGCCGCGGAAGAAGAGCGCGAGCGACTGGCTGCCCTCGAGAAGCTCATCCAACCGACGGGCGCCCCCTCGCTGGATATGTTCTTTGGAGTGGGTGGCCCGGAGGAATCTGTGCCGGATGCGGTCACACGACAACAGCAGGACTGGGGCCAGACTCAGGCGGAGCCCGTGGTGGAGCCAATGATTATACCAAAGAAGGCGTACATCTGCCATCCCCAGCAGGAGCAGCAGCAGGCAGTCGACTGGGGTGTCGACGATGATCCTTGGGCAAGTGCCGCCGCTCAAGCTAGCCAAGACATTGATATCCGCACACAGCCCGATGGTGAGGCGATGCACGCGAGGATTGGCCAGCTGGAGCGCCAGTTGGCCACCGCCGAGCAGCAAAAGGCTGAGCTCCAGACGAAAACCGCAAAGCTGCTAAAGCGCCTCAAGGAGTACAAGAGCAAGGCCGTGGTCACAGTCGCAGCCTCCGACAACGATCTGGATGGCGCCATTATCGAGGAGCTGAAGCATCAGCTGCAACTGCAGGAGGCACGTCAGGCGAAGAACGAGGAGCTGGTGCAGCAGCACTCCCTGGAGAGGGAGAAACTGAGCAAGCGGATCGACGTGCTCACCGCCGGAAATGATCGCATGGCCGAGTTGAAGGAGCGCCAGGACAGAGACGTGCAAATGTACCAGGCGCGCATCCGTGAGCTGCAGGAGAAGCTCACCCAGATGGATCAATGGGATGTACCAGTCGCAGTTGCAGTCGAAGCCCCACCTTTGGCTGCTGCACCCAACAGCAGCGATGCAGCGTCTCTCATCAAAATTGAAAATCTACAGGCGGAAAATGTAGACCTGAATGCCGAGTGCCAGGAACTGCAGTCACAGCTGCGCGAGGAGAGGCGTCAGGCACAACTGGCCGAGGAGACGGCTGCCCAGGCTCAGGCCCAACGGGAGGAGCTAAGAGAACATTTGTCTCGGCTGCAAGCGGAGCTGGACGAGCTTAGAGGCAACCAAGTGGAGGCCAATGAGTTGCATAGCCTCAAACTGGAAGTGGAGCAGCTGAGGAGTCGGCAGTCGGAGCTGGATGAGCTTCGGGCCCAGAAAGTGGACGTGGAACAGTGCCTCAGGCAACGGCAGGCAGAGATTGAGGAGTTGCGACAGTCCCAGCGACTATCGGAGCAATCCGTCGCCACCTCAACCTCAGCTTCAGCTTCAGCCAGTGACGAGCAGATGGCCCATTTGCAGGAGAAGGAGTCGGAGATTGTGCATCTGAAGCAGCGCATCGAGGAGTTGATGCGCGAGGACCAGACTGAGAAGTTGGTGTTTGAGATACTAACCAAAAACCAGGAGTTGCAGCTGCTGCGTTTGCAGATCAAGCAACTGAAAGAGGAGAGGAGGGAGGAGCCTGCACTTGCGCCCGCGGTGGCAGCAACAGAGACAAATATGGAGGAACTGCAACAGCTGCGGGTCCAGTGCCAGCAAATGCAGTTGGAGAAGTCTGACATGGAGGAGGAGTTGCGTGTGCTGAACAATCATGTGTTGTCCAGCCTGGAGCTGGAGGATAAGATGAAGCACACCGTTCTTCAGCTGGACACCAAGAACATTGAAATAGCCGAGCTGCGCAAGTCCCTGGAAATGCTGCAGCAGAGTCAGAGTCCAGCACAGATACCGGATCTGGATGTCCTCAACCAGCAGTGGGAGGCGGTAGTGGAGCAAAAGTGCGGCGAAGTGGCCAACATTTGGCAGGACCATCTGTCGCAAAGGGAGGCTGCGTTCAAGGCACAGCTGGAGCAGATTCAGCAGCAGCAACAGCAGCAATATCCCACACAGTCTGCCGTTCCCCAGGTAGAGGATAGCGAGTCCTCGCTGAAAATGCAAAAGGCCCTGGAGACGCAAGAAATGGAGATTGTCACCCTCAAGGAGCAACTGGCCATTCGCTCGGCAGAATATGCTCGCCTCGCTGCCCAGTACGATCCCTTCCGGCTGCAGCATCAGGGAGCTGTTGGAGTCGAAACTCAGTCGGAGCACGTGCTGAAGGCGGACCTCGACTATGCACTGATGATGCTCCATCAACGTGACATGCGTGTCGAGGAGATGATACTCGAGCTGGGCCAGTTGTTGCAGGAACGCGATCACCTGCAGCTGAAACTGTCGGACACTCTGCGGCAGCTGGAGACGGAGCGCGTTCGCGCCAGCGACGATCGTAAGTTTCCCTTAATACTTACGGATGATTTCGATTCTTAATGCGTTGTTCGACGTTGTTTTTCTTTGCAGCTGCACTGGCAGCCAGTGCCGCGAGCAGTGCCACTGCCTCCTCATCGACTGCCTCGGGCAGCACTCCCAGAAAGACGAGCAACGCCAGCAGCACCGATCTGACTGTAGTCACTAATACCAGGGACAGTGATTTGAAGCAAAAGTATGTCTACCTCAGGGCATCTTTGTCTACTCTACCCTACTGCTTGACTATAATTCATTCTCGAATATAGATTGGCTGAGCTGCAAACAGTGAAACACTCAAAGGACAAGGCCATCGTGGACGAGCGCGAGCAACGTCTGCAGCAAATGGTTCAGCTGCAAAGGGACATGGCCAAGCAGGGATCAGGATCGGCGGCAGTAACGACTGTAACTCCACTGGGAGCTTCAACAGCAGCCAGTCAACAGTCATTTGGCGTGGATCATTGTGAGTAGCTGTTCCGTCGCAGTAGCCCGCCCTCTTTTGATCACCGATTAAGCAATTCCTTCCTTCGTTCATTTATAGCCCAGTCCACGCCGCGTTCCCCCACGATGGGTCTCATGGACTGGATACTGGGCAACAAGAGTGAGGAAGACAGCCAGCATGCCTCCTCCAACTGATAGCAGGGGCAGGCTGCAACTCTTCCCAAAACGAATCGCTTGCATGGCATACTAAAACTAGAGCTAATAGAACTACGAATCATTACTATAATTTCGCCTTCAACTCGTTCGTTCCCTTGGCGATGGCGACAGCGACGGCGATAGTGTTTAATTTTCGATATTGCGCGTACCTTGGCTAAATGAAAGCTACTCGAAGGATCAGATCATCCCCAGAGCAGAAGATGAAATGATTAAGAGAATTCCGATTTGTTCCACTGCGATAGGCAGTACCTTTTATGTTGTAGATATGTAAAAATTGTATAAAAAAAGGCAAAAAGAAAATACAAAAAAGGAAATTTTAAAGTAAGAAAATAAGAAAGGTTTTTACTAGTTATTGGTTCTAAACGATGCAGCAGCAAACACAAAATATATATATACATACTCGTATATACATATACTAGGGCGCAGCCCACTGATGCGACTTACAAAGTTCTCCGCGTTATACCCGTACTCAAAAAGAGTTAACGAGTGTAACGCAGAGAAGGAAAATTGTTCGACCCCATAAAGTATATATATCATCCACAATTTTGAAGATACGATAAAACTAAAAACGCAGTATCGTAGAGAATGACCATGTCTATCAGATTGCCGAATCAGAACCAGATCAGAACATTATTATAGCCAGAATAAAGAAATTAATTTTCAGTTGCTTCCCCCACCTCCTCTGGCGCTCTTTCTCGCTCGCACACACTCTGCCCTGTGAAATGCGCGAGCAACCCCTAGCGGAGGAGATGTAGATGTAGAACATCTGTTCTACATGTATAATCTACATTTTAGATGTAGATGTAGTTAAAAACTGTAGCAAAAAAATGTAAAAAATATACAATTTATATTTAAATTTCAATCATAAGCTCACAAATTTATATACTGACTGAGTACGGGTATAAAAGTAGAGTCGCGACTAGAAGCGACTCACGTTCCTTCTCGTTTTTACATGGATTCTACCACTAACCATACAGTACATATATAGATGTGCCAGTTCATACAACGAAAGTGTTACAGAAAAATTTGCAGCTCCAGGTCCCCTGCTCTCATTGCCTGTGCTCTCGGGGACCTGAGAGGGTAAGACTATGCTCACAGGGGACCTGAGAGAGTAAGAGAGTTCACGGCCATGGTGCAACAATAACTCTTTGCCAGTCGTTTGTCAAACGTCGAAAAAGGTTGTGTAGCGCCACTAACCATACAGTATATAGATGTGCCATCTGGCCTGGCCCAATAATCAAATGAAAATAAGATGTGTGGCGTATTTTTTGTACTTAACTTTATTTAAATGTAGGTACTTAATGCATATATTTAATTTGATTAAATACAGTGACTATTTTTCTTTGCACATTTAAGAGAAGACAATGCGGAAACATTCTCAATGAACGTGCATTTACGAGTACCTAATTGTAGTACACAATGCTTGAATGCTTGATTTGATTTGCTTGAATAATTTGTGTGGTGTGGTGTTTGTTTAGACCATTAATATCTATGCAATATATTTACAATTCACTAAATTGTGGATCATGCGTTGTGCGTTAATTGTAAAGCTTGCGCACCTGGAGCTAACGCCATCCTGGGGAGCGTATCGCCATCTGTATCGGTCTCCTCTCCTCTCCCCAAGCGCTTGCAGTGGAACTGCTTTATGGCAAAATCGAAACGAAATAGAGCACGAGAGGGAGAGTAGATAAAGAAGGGCATGGGCATGGGCATGGACACAGACAGTGGGAAGAGAACGGGCACAGGCGAAGAGATGTTAGGTTAAGAACTTAAAATGAGTTTTAAATAAATCGCTACGAGTGGGCCACCTCCAGGGAGGGGAGGGCACGATTAGTGCTTCGGATCCTTGTTGTAATCCACATAGACGCGAACCACTTCCCCGGAGTACTTGCGCTGGGAGGGCATGAAGTAAAAGTCGGGTGTGTCCGAGCCACCGTTTTGACGGGGGTCATCGCGCGACCGATCGTAACCCGAGTCCCGATCCCGCTCCCGCTCCTGACGGTGACGTCGCTCCTCTTCCCTCTCCCTGTCCCGGCTGCCCTGGCGGGCGGTGCGTCGATCGTGGGTGTAGTAGCCCGACGGCTGCATACTGGTCGCGTTCTGTTGGTAGTGGTGGGTCTGTCGGGGCAGGGAGTAGGCCCGCTCTGCGTACGAGCTGCGTGAATAGGCCGCCGGTGCACCTCCAGCGCTGCTCTCTTGGCGACCATTGGAGGAGCGGCTGCCGTTGCCGTTCCCGTTCCCATTCCCATTGCTTCCATTTCCATTGCTGCCCTGCTTGCCATGGCCATTGTTAGCGCTCTCGTAGTACATCTGGGACTTGCTGGTGGGCGAGTGGGACATGGGCAGCGTGGTCTGCTGGCTGCTGCTGGTCGACTGGTTACGGTGGCGCGCCTTCTCCTTGCCCGCTGTGCTGGCACTGGTCATGTGCTTCTCCTCCGTCTCGCCGTAGGGATCGAAGGCGTAGTTGGTGTTCGAGGCGAACTCCTTCCAGGGCGAGTTCTGGATGAGTTTCTCCTGCAATCACAAATAGATATCAGCACGATTATGGCCCGTTACGAACTATCGGCGCCCAACCAGTCAGCATTTGGTATGGTTAGCTATGTACATACATATATACATACATAGCTCCCCTATTCAACGAACTCTATTCTAATGCGTTAAAGATCTCTGCTCTGGACATGTGTGTGCCTTGTGCCGCCTGCGTTTACGTTTACGTTTACGTTTACCCCGAGAAATCTCATTCGTGTAAGAAAAGAAGAGGAATCGTGTTAATCGTCTAGTCGGGTAGATAAGGCTAAAAGACAGCAAGAGTTCTACTGCAAAAAAAGGGTTCGGTTCTAATCGATGTTTTGTTTTGGAGAGAGAGAGAGTATGCAGCATATATCAAATGCCGACTGGTCGAGAGAAACCGCGCTCGCACAGATATATTAAACGATTAGCGATGTGTGTGGGTGGAAAATTAGAAAATACTTTAAAAACCATGGAAACACATAATTATTGTAGGTTAAAGAGAGAGAGACAGATGTTGGGGGGGGGGGGGGGAGGAGTGGGAGATACACAGAGAAGACGGAAGGCAGTGGGTTAGCGGGTGACGTGTTAATGGCAACAAGAACAGTAATAGAAATAGAAACAGAATAACAAACCAGAAAATGCAAATGTCAATTACCAATTCAGTTTTAGATAATCGCAAGATTTGGATAAACGCAAACAGCTGGCAACAGCAAATGGTACACGATCGAGAGAGAGGTTTCCGCGTGGACTAACTATAGTTCTAGGATGTGGGATTCTGTGATCCTTAAATGCACTTAAGGCAGCTGGTAGCTGTGTAGCTGATGTCTGGGTTCGGAGAATGATTATTGGATGGGTGTGACAGTGACAGTGACAGTGATTTCTGATCTGAATGTGTGCGTGTTTTCGTTTGCTTGGCGGGATGTATTGAGTCTTATAGATCGCTAGAGGGCTGGTAGTAGCGTTGATGCTGTCGCTGTTGGTACATGCGCCACTCCTCGGGTATAACGTAAACCAGCTTGGAACGACACGGTACAATGGGTAAACATTATAAAAAGCTGTAAGTAAAGCGATTCGACTCCACGCCACGACCAATGCCAACTCGATGGGGGGGGGAGGGCGGTACTAGTACCAGTACCAGTACCTCCTGGCGGATCTAGCTTACCTTGGTGTTCTTGCTCTTGCGTGACGTCTTCCAAATGGTGCAGAAAGCCTGGATCAAAGCGATGAGCACCAGGGCCGCTATCAGACCGAGGACTATGTACAGGCGCGTCTCGGACAGGTCGAAGAAGGAGAGCAGTGTCTCCTTGGTGTTCGTCGTCTCGGTGGTGCTCTTGTCTATGGGAAGATTGTTATAAAATGTGTGAGACGACGGCCAGCCAGTTGAGTGGGTTGAGGTTTGGTTGTTGGCTTACATTCCAAGGCCTCAAAGTCCAGATACTGCGGATCGACCGTCAGAGAGCCCACGCGCCCGGTGGCTATCTGATCCTGCAGCGCCGCGCGGATCACATCGGCGTTCTTCTGGGCGGCTCCTTCGCCGCTCTTCTCCACCGTATTGTTCTCCAGCTCATGCATCTTCTCCACATCCGCCTTGTCGAACATAGCCTGCACCTTGGCTACCATCGTGCTGCCCTCTCTGAAAAACGATAAGGGCATTCAGGGAACCTGCCTCACAGAAAACAGCGGGGGTACGCACTTTTCAAAGCCCAGAATCTCCGTCTTGTAGTATCCGGTTAGGGGACTTAGGATGCCGTTGAAGGAGTCCGATATGGTGGCAGCCAGATTGTTGAACTCCACGGTCCCCGCCTTTGGTGCTTCGTACGACTCGCCCAGGTTCATCAGCTTCACGCCGACGGCGTAGACCAGGCGGCTGGGGGCCGGAGTACTGGTGCCAACAAACACAGCCTCCAGTTCTGCAGAAGGGACACAAAATTTAAGAAGAGTATCCCCTGAGGCGACTCGGCGAGGATCACTCACCTTTGCCACAGGATTTGATGCACACGCGGCGCGAGGAGACAGTCGGCACCTGCTCGTGCTTGCGGGTCTTCTTGTTGACCACGTTGAAGGCGCCACCCAGGACGGGGAAGAACAGATAGAGGCAATGTTCGTCTGTGAAGGACAGGTCCTGCTCATCATTGCTCACGCGCTTCCGGTTGAACTCCAGGATCGTGACGCCCTTTTCAATGCGCCCCGAGGCATTGTAGATGTCCTGGCGCTCGTCCAGCTTGGGCGGGGCGTAGCCCAGAACCCACGTGTCCATCAGGAAGGGTCGGCCGTTTCGCTTGTCCACCCAGCCGATGATGGCGTCGGTCTGCGACATGCGCTGATCCTCGCTGAAGCCGATGCCGGTCCAGGTCTCTGTGTTCGACGTCTCAATGTGCCAGCGCATCTCGTCGCCGCGTCCGACCGTTTCCCAGGCGGC
Source organism: Drosophila subsilvestris (assembly GCA_035043285.1). Taxonomy (NCBI): domain Eukaryota; kingdom Metazoa; phylum Arthropoda; class Insecta; order Diptera; family Drosophilidae; genus Drosophila; species Drosophila subsilvestris. The sequence goes on from JAWNNB010001795.1 coordinate 1,368,391, forward strand.
GTAGTACTCGCAGGTGTGCTCCTGGGGCGAGCAGTTGGACGGATACTTCCAGTGGCCGTAGCAATCGTTGTCCAGCACATTCGTGGTCAGATCTGTCCGGTCCGCACCGTTCGCGCCGGCCTTCTCTTTCTCTGCAAGGGATGGAGGGAGGGATGAGGCGGCTTCCATGAGTGGATTCGGTTCAGGGGATTTACTCACCAAAAAAATTGATCTGGGTGAAGCCGCGTTGCATCTTGTGGCCGTGATACTTCAGCTCGTCTGGCTGGTAGAAGTCCTTCACCGTGGAGGCCTGCGTCTCCAGCCCAGAGGCTGGGACGTGCACATAGCTGCCCGGCTCCTGGCCCTTGGCCCAGATCACATGGGTTAGCGCATCGTCCAGGGTGTGGTCCGTGGGCTCCGTGGCCACCAGCTTCTTTCGGAATATGATCGTCGTCACGCCGTTTTCTTCGTAGCCAGTGCCCAGGGCCAGGTTCGACTTTCCGCCGTAGAACTCGTCGCTGCGCGGTGTCGATCGGTCCCGCGTGTAGTAGTCTCCCACTCGACTGGCCATTCCACGGGCCGCTCCGATCACAATGTCCGTGCAGTCCATGGGATTAAAGTCGTGGATCGGCGTATACGCGTTCAGCCGGTACTTGGGCGATTCTACAAGGAGTAGGATAATATGTATCTATAGACTGATCTGTATGCTTACTGTATGCTTACCTGTCGCCTCGCGGCGGCTGCGCTTTGCGTTGCTGCTGACGCGGTAGGAGACGCTTGTGGCGACAGAGCTGACTCCGTCCATCTGGGCATAATCTCCGGCTACTCTTTTGGTCTTTGAACTCTGCGACACAGGCTCAGGCACACTCTTCGTTTCCGGTTCCGGTGTGCTTGCAGGCTCTGGTTCACTTGTAGGTTCTGGTTCACTCTTCGGTTCCGGTTGGCTTGAAGGCTCTGGTTTACTTGTAGGTTCCGGTTCACTTGAAGGTTCCGGTTCACTTGTAGGTTCCGGTTCACTTTTCGGTTCAGGTTCACTCTTTGGTTCCGGTTTCGGTTCTGGTTGGCTTGCAGGCTCTGGTTTACTTGTGGGTTCCGGTTCACTCTTCGGTTCTGGTTCACTCTTCGGTTCAGGTTTGCTTGTAGGCTCTGGTTCACTTGTAGGTTCCGGTTCACTCTTCGGTTCTGGTTCACTTTTAGGTTCTGGTTCGCTCTTCGGTTCAGGTTCACTCTTCGGTTCTGGTTGACTCTTCGGTTCGGGTTGACTCTTCGGTTCGGGTTCGCTTTTCGGTTCCGGTTCGCTTTTAGGTTCTGGTTCACTTGTCGGTTCTGGTTCACTCTTCGGTTCTGGTTCACTCTTCGGTTCTGGTTCACTCTTCGGTTCTGGTTCACTCTTTGGTTCCGGTTCGCTTTTGGCTCCGGCTCGCTTTTAGGCTCTGGTTCACTTTTAGGTTCTGGTTCACTTTTAGGTTCTGGTGCGCTTTTCGGTTCCGGTTCACTTTTTGGTTCCGGCTCGCTCTTCGGTTCCAGAGTCGTGGTCAAGTCACCGATGTCCCGTATGAGCGGGAAGTTCTTGCACTCCGGGGTAAGGCCGCGCGGGCGCCAGCCAAAGCCGGCCCATGAGGTGCCGTTCACCTTGAGCACCACCTCGATCTCCTTCTGCTCCTCCAGGAGGCGCCAGTAGACGTGGTAGTCGGCCGAGAGCTCCTTCTTGGCGTAGGAGGAGAGGTCGAGGTCGGTGCTCTTGTAGGGCGATCGCTTGTTGCACCCCAGCCCGAACCATCCGAAGTTGCAGTAGCACTGGCGGCGGGGCAGCGAGGTGCCGCCGAGGTCGATGCACTTTCCCTGCACGCCACAGTCGGAGTCGGCGACGCACTCATCCCGGTACTGGCATTGGGCTCCGTAGAAGTTCTTGTCGCACTTGCAGCGCGAGGGGAAGTACTTGCCGTGACCGGAGCACATCTCCTTGAAGTCTTTCCGCTGCTTGATGTCAACGTCGGCGCACGACCAGAACCGGTAGCTGGTGGACCACTCATCGGCCTGCCGCAGCAGGCGCAGGGTGCAGTTGAAGCACTCAAAGTCCTTGGGCAAGTTCACAGGATATGCCTGGGCGCTGCAAGAAGGAGGATACTGCGTCAGGCAAGAGCCAGGGGATTAGGTATTGCTCCTCAACACTCACGTGACGTCCGTGCGCACAAACTCCGAGTTGTTGACGTGCGGCGTCAGGTCGAGAACGGGCCGATCAAGGGCATCCAGCAGCTGCAGCCGAAAGCCGCCCTGGAAAAGATTGCTCCACTGATTAGACCTCTCTCAGATGATCAAATTGAGCCACGATCAGGCCCAAACAATGACTGAGAACTTGCGGCGCGATCTCTGAATCGACAATGATGGGAATTTCCCCTCCCGGTCCGCACTTCTTCACTCTGACTACGCGTGTGCATGTGAGGCAATCATTGTGGTTCGAGTCGTGCTTCTCGGCTAATTAGCCCCCCTCCCCACAGATAAGGCGTGTTCTGCTCCCATTCTGCTCAAAACAGAACGCAGCTCTGGCCCCGCTCCATAAACTTACCTTGTGTGGATAGGCCAGGTGCCAGGTGACATTGAACATCGAGCCGGACAGCAGCGAGGTGCGGATGGAGCCTGCAGTAAGGAAATCAGAGCATGATCAGATCCATGATTATAATGATTACAATGATTAAGCAACGATGTCCCCCAGTAACTCTCATATGAGGATATAATTAAAGGTTTGCTCTGCTGCATAACTGGTTCTGCATTGACTGGCATCGAGTGCAGCCTATTCAGTCGTGTCATTCATTCATTTAGGGCGCCATGCACCATGCATTTCATGTGTTGCATAAGAGCCATGCGGTAATCTCCGCCACTGACGCTGACCAGCTGTGAAAAGACAACAACTTGAAGATGCAGCTAGACCAGACCCAGAGTATCAGTGCCTCGCACATCGTTGGCAGCCAATACACGGCGAACGAGTCGCTAATTGAAGCCATTAAACGTTTATAGCGATGCTCGGGCCCAGACCAGACCCTGTACAGATGCCTAGATCTTTGCGAAAGCGAAAGGAGGAGGAGGAGGAGTGTCACTTTCCCGACATGCGGCAATTGCAATTGTCGACAAATAAGGAAGCTGAAAATTATGATTACTGCTGCCACGGCTGCAGATTGCACAGCCAGTTAGCCAAAGTCAGAGACACAGACATAGACATAGTCGGACTATAGACCAGAGCTATGGCCAAGAGTCATCCTAAATGGTTGGATACACGGCTTGGCTGGCAAAATGCGGCGAGTCCAAGTGACCACTTGAATCATTCAATTGGCGCTCGATGGTCGTGCAGCTGCCAGTTTGGCGGCCCAATATGGCCAGACGATGACAGGCCCCAAGTCTCAGCCGATGGACATGACGTGCAGTCATTTGGCTACCCTCGCGGTGGGGTATATCCGGTGCCTAGTGCCTTGGCAGCTGCCTTGCGTACTGGGGTACTCTGCAGTCGACTCCGCAGCTACTTGCAGATGGACAGATATCGGTGGTATCCACAGACGCAGCTGTGCGGTGATGTATCTTTTGTGGGTCAGTGGATGTTCTGTGGCAGCAAAACTTTTGATTTCAGTTGCACAACAACGCGAATCAGCAGAGAATAGAAACGAACCAAAGCACCGATCCCTAGATCTCCATTCATGTGGAAACCCTGGGGAAATGCAAATGCAAATGCAGTTCGATTCGATTCGAAATTGAATTTGAATTCGAATTCGGATCATTGCACCTGCAATCTACAAAGATCTGCCCCCAGCCCCTGGACCACACAGCTTCGTTTCCCATGGCCTACCCCAGATTCCAATTCCACTAGATTTCTGTTTTCCTTTTGTTTTTGATACGAAAAAAAGCCGTCAAACCAGATCGGAAATGGGTTAAGCACATGGAAGGGTAGGGAGGAGTGTGGAGGGGGGGGGGGGGGGGGGGGGCTATCGGCTATCGGGGTATAAATCAAATGTTGTTCCCATTAATAAATCGAAACAACGGTTCGGATCGCTTTGGATCGGACAAATTATGCCAAAATATGGGGCGGAACCCGTAGATTCGCTCTGCCCCAACCGTGTGTATGTTGAATACCCCCTCCCCATCCCACCCCACCACACACCATCCCATCTCAATGCAACCAAATTAGCAGGTGTTTTTCGGTTTTCGGTTTTCGGTTTTCTGTTTTTTTTTTTTTGGGTGTTTCTCATGTGGCCATTCCGATCCGATCCGTTCGAGAGGTCGCCCGAGGCCTGGTCAATATTTTATACGGTTTTTTTCTCTCGTATTTCTCGCTTCTACGCTTGTCATATTTCCCATGAGCAGCAGGTCGCGAAAGTTGTTCACCTTTGCGCCGTGGCTTTGAGGCTGCCTGCGTTGCATGAATGTCTGTCTGTCTGTCTGTCTGGCTGCTCGTATCTCTGTGTTCGTGTGTGTGTAGAGAGTATCTGTGAATCTGTGTGCTGGTTGAGCTTGAACTCGCCGACATTGTCTGGCCGTTTTTCGAAAGTCTGTGCCGTCTGCCAAATGTATAAAGTTGGGGCAGCAGCAGGGGCGTCTCCTCTGGCGGAGATTCGCGTGAAATCGGTTTATAATTGATTGAAAACTCAACTAATTTGGCCCGCAAGTGGAATGCCATAACTGATGGAGCTGGGGCAGCTAACAGTTACTGCTCGTAGATCTGAGATCAGATCTGATCCCCATCATTGTGTTGTGTTTGCTCGCACGCAAGGTTCTTGTTTTCTCCTCCTTTGCTTCTGGTTATGGGTGGCATTGCATTACATCATGATATCTCCCCCCACTCTGCGCAGGCGAACCTTGAGGCAATTCGCTTGTAAATAGAAGAATGTTCGCTTGCATGCATTCTAATTGCATGTGCCACAATACACCAGAAGCAGTGCAGCAGCAGCAGCAGCAGCAACAACAGCAGCCAAATATGGTGTACGCCTCTCACGTAGCCGCAACAAAGACTTCCGCAATGAGCAGCCCAGTGGAGGAGGAGGAGGAGGCCGAGGAGGTACAGTGTGCACTGGCAAAAGGTTGACAAATAAACTTCAGGCAAGCGACTAGGCTAACGAAGCGTTGCGCTTGCGTCGTGGAGAGCAATAAATTGTTTGCGGCATAGCAGTAGCAGAAGGAGGAGGCAGAGGAAGCAGCAAGAAGCATGCCATAACATGCCATAAAATTCATTTGGCTTTGGCAACTTTGCCACAGTGCCCGAGCCCAGAGAGCTGCCTGCCGCTTGCCGCATGCCACTTGCCACCGTTCGACGCCAAGTGGTTAGCGCTTTGCCAGCTCTCGATATTTGCATTGGCTGCTGCTGCTGCTGCTGCTGTTGCCTCCACTTCTGTGGTCAAGGAGTTTCGCTTTAGTTAATTGCTCGTGACGCCTGCTCCCTGCCCCCTGCCCCGTCGCCCCACTGTTTGTCCCCACCGTTGTCCAATGGCAGGCACTTTGCAGTATTTATGGCTGGCCAGCCAGATACCACGTCTCCCAGTCAATAGATGCAGTGCATGTGGAGCTCGAGCTGGTGCTGGTGCAGCAGATATTTATGGGTTCTCCATTACAATATTACGTATACGTCGGCAGGTCCGTGTCCGTGTCTGCCGCTTAAATGTCACTCTCATTGATATTCTGAATGACTGTCGCTGGCCGTGCGTGACAATCGCAGTCTACAGGATTTGCTCTCGATCTTGGTCTGAGCTATGAGCCAAGACGATACAATTCCGTTTGCAATGACTCAGTTATTGATGGATGGCTATAGGCCGCACATAGGAACTGGCATTTGCATGGCACTGATGTTGATGGCACTTCTAATTATCGACAGCAATGGTTTGTCAACTGGCGATTGCCCAATCGCCAATCCGCCGAGTGTGACACAAGAGGCGACCACAACTTGACCTCCATTCGGGGCAGAGGCAGAGGCAGGCAGTCAGCGCCAAGTCAAGTCTCTTGGGGCCAAAGCAAAAACAAAGCAAAAAGCGACAAAAACGGTTGAAAAGAGTGTCAAACACGAACAAATTGAGATCGTAAATGGGAGATGAAAGACCGTAGAGAAGGAGGTAATGGGGGTAATGGTAAGGGTAATGCAAACAAGATGCAAGAGGCGGCACAGAGGTCAGCAGTGATAGAAAGGGCAGAAGCATCTCAACAACAACTTTAATGAGCGATGCAGCTACATTTAGCTGTCACTGTCAGCTACAGCCACAGCCACAGATACAGATACAGCCACAGAAACAGACACAGATAGAGATACAGATACAGATATAGTTGTTTCCATTTTCGGCATGCCGTAACCGCCGAGGATGGTGGCTGGGACTCTGCTTGATGGTTTGGTTCCCGGCGGCTTCTGTGTGTGCCGTAATGCACAAGTGAAAGTTTCTCCACTTGCTCCAGCATGTTGCATTCCACTTTGCCTTTTTCTCGGCGCATACATCATCATCAAGGCAGGCAGTGAGCCACAGCCGCAGCCACAGCCACAGATGCCGCCGCAGACGCATGGCGGCAGCATCGATGCTGCAGCAGCCAGGCAACCTGCTTGGCCAATTCAATTCGCGTTTGGCAAGCCGCAGGCGAAGGCAAAAGTTGTCATGTCCCGAAATGGGTTAAACGTGCCTCCGACCGTCCAGCGACCAGCGACCACCGGACCACCAGACAGGCCCAACCGGCGGCCCGCGTTGCGTATACGCAGCGCAACGCAACGCAACGTGTGGTGCGCGTACTCGTATATAATTAACGGCCAAGCCAAAGAAAACAAAATGAAACTGCCAACGAAATCGAAAATGAAAGACTGGCTTCAAATGCCGCAGCTATAGATATGTAGATACCCTTTCCAGTTGCATTTCGTGGGAATATCTTGGAAAAAGGGATACAAATTGCCAAAACTAATGCCAGATCATCAGTGGAGAAGGAACTTGGAAGGAAATTTGAACAAAAACTTGCTCGAATTTCACAGTTCTTTTAGTTATTTTTAACACCAAGCGAATATTCAGATATCCCCGAATGTGGAAGGGGCTAAAGCTCTGGCTCAACGAGGGTCTACCAGTCGAGGAGTGATAAGGCAAGGCAAGGGAAGTTTCTCCTCGCATTAAAAATATGGCAAAGAGCCTCCACACAAAAATGCCGTTCGACGGGTTGTGTACCATAACTTATAAGTACGAGTATCTGTACAGATACTTTATAGACATATCGATGGAAATTGATTTGGCATTTAGATGCGGCACACGTGTTGGTAGCCGCTGTCTCGACTGCCGCTGCTGTTGGCCCATTCGCCAGTTGCCAATTACCACAGCCAGGCAGCCAGTCAGCCAGTCAGCCATCCAGCCATCTCTCAAGGCAATTGTCGGCTGCGAGGGCATATACATAATTGATATGCAAACAGTATAAATATATGGCCAGCACCTGCAACTGCACCACCCCTCACTGATCGCCCCATTTGCTCATCGCAAATCAAATGTCAAAATCGTAGGGCCGCGCGCGCACATGTGTGTCTGATGATGATGTATTTTTTTTTATTCGATTTTCGAAAGTGCATTTAACCAAAAATCATAATCAAAATCATAATACCGCTCATAATCTCCACATGTGTGTGTGTGTGTGTGTGTGACCCAATTTCAGGGGATTGGGATTCACGCACACAATGCGAGCGAGTAAGTGAATGGACCCCAAAATGTTGCTTCTCTCTCTCTTCTCTCTTTGTCTCTGTCTTGCAGTGCTGCTGCGCTGCCTGTTGCTTTGCTCGCGATATGCAAATTAATTGGTAACACTTTTCAGCCGCAACAACAGCAACAAGTAGCATTGAGCAAGATGCCACACAAAAACAACAAAAGCATAGGCATAATATGTATGGGCAGGGGGCGGGGTGTGTGTGGGGTGGCACATGTGTAGGTAAAGTGTTATGCAAGCAAAAGCAAAAGTGCACGTCTCTCTCAATTATGAATTTCAACTAAACAAAACAAAACAAAACAAAAACAGTTAGTTTAAAAAGTGTACATATGATCACAACATGCTCTCCCGCTCTCTCTTTCCCACTCAAATATGCGTTTGAAGCGAGCAGTTTGCTTATGTTTGTTGCTGTGGTATGCAAAAGAGAGACAACGCTATTAAATACTATAAAATAATTAATTGTGCAGCATCCTGCAGAAAACATATTCAAAAAGGTCGCAAAGACTTTTCTGTAGAATGGACTGCGTCTCTCTGGGTTCTAATACCCACTATGAAGGCATTCAGCAAACATTTGTTGTTGTGAAACGCACTGTACCGAACGTGCTTGACCAATTGCCACTGCAACAAAGCAAAGCAAAAAGCAGAAAGTAAAAAGCAAAGCAATAACTGGCCATAATGAGCCATATACACATTACGATCGCGGCAATCAGTTATCGATGGAATGGGGAGCACGAATGGAATTGGGAAATGGGAAATGTTACTCATCGCATGGCTGCAGCTACGAACGGACACTTAAAACGAGACTCCCCCCCTCCCCACAACAAATTGCTAGCAAAATGCTGGAATCCAGGTCAGACTTGTTGCATCTGAAGAGAGAGAGAGAGAGATATGTACTCACCTTTGGGCATGCCACACGGCGCCTTGGTCCGAGAATTGTCCAGAAAGTCCAGATCGTATTGACGTGCCGGTGGGTAGGTGAGGCCCACGTGCGCCTCGGCCATCTCGAGGCAACACCAGGCGGCGAGCACCGTCAGCAAAGTGCTCCAAGCGATTCCCTTCAGGGAGCGGCTGCTGTAGCGGTGCTTCGGCTGCGGCTCCGGCTGGGGATCTTTCCCCCTATTTATAGACATTTTATGTTGGTATAATTGATTTCTTTACAATTTCTGTCGATTGTCGGGGAGTTTCTTTTTGCATTAGCACCGCGTGTCTATTGAATTTCTTCTCTCTACCCCTTTGCTTCTTTTGTGGAATGTTTGATTTTGCACGGAGATTTTGTCGGTTTTATTATATAATAATATATGTACATATGTATGTATGATCAGCACATCTTCGGGTCCACAGCGATGGTTGGGCCATACATCTCAGCTCCTGAAAATTATTAAAATATTTATTAGTTTAGCCAAAGAATTGCACAATTTTCGGGTCTTGGGATGGCTATGCAGATGGCGGTGGAGATCTGTGAAAATGATTTGTTGCAACGTCCAAAACAATGACAAGGAAATTTCCCAGGCAACCCGAACGCCGCCACAGGTCCATTAAGAGATTCGTTTCGTTGCAGAAAGTGTCGAAAGAAACACGTTTCTCTTTTTCAGTGGGACAGACCCACCCATCGATGGGGGATCTACTCCGGGAGCGGGCTAAGCTGCGTGTGAAGTGCTTGCTCGCTCGCTCGCAGTTCAATGCTCGACGGGAACAACGACGCCGCCCCCGTCCGAGTACCTTGTCCAACGCCTTTGCAGCGCAGAGAAATCGAAGGCTTTTGCCGCGTTCAACAAACTAATCAAAGATCCCAATGACAGCTGTCGGGCCAAACTTCAACTTGAGACAGACAAAATCCCCAGAAATCTGGCTAATGAATTGTCATAAATAAGCAGACCAAAACCTAATGGCAGCTACCTGCTCCATGCCTCCAAGCACTCTGATAAATGGCGCTGAAATGGGCGTCAAAATGTGGCACGGCACACCACACCGCACCACACCACACCAACAATTGTTGTTTGTTTGTGTTTGTGGTGGTGGTGCCACAGTTTTGGACAGGCAAATTGCATGCTGCATGAAATTTGTGTTGTGTGTTGTGGCCCCCAAAGATAAATCAGCGACAATTGGTGTTAGTTGGTCTCGTTCCACAGTCCGCTGATTGGCAAAAAAAAATTCTACCACTCCACGGGAATGGGAGCGGACAACCTCTCTTGACCATTCCGCTGCTGTTGTGGCTGCTGCTCCACTTTTCCAAGTGACATCTCTTGGGTGGAGAGAAAGAGAGAGAGATGGAGGAGAGAACTAGAAGCATTACCGCGACCACAATTAAGATTTGAGGCAACAGGCAAAAGCAATACTTAATCTCCCCAGTCACAGTGTCCAATGCCAGACCTCGCAGAAATACATATCTATCTGTGGGTAAAACTATATACTACGAGTATATATGTACATATGTACATACATGCTTTGTAGATATTTTTATAAGCCTCTACCGTTACGACAACTCAACTTCCGAGCAAATGCTACGACAGCTGCTTTGGCTTTGGGTGACCGCCTCGTCTGGTTTTGATTACTATTACTCTCAGACAGACAGCCAGCCAGCCAGCCAGCCAGTCAGCCATCCATCGCTTGCTTGTTTGGCCATCGTCTGGCATTGAGAGCGGACAGCAGCGACATGGCTTGACATTGAGGCGGCCAAAGCGAAACCAAACCAAACCAAATCGAAAAGTATGTAAAAAATGTTAATTAACACAATAAACAAACAAAACATACACACACACACACACACACACATACACACTGTAGATGGTCAAGCAAATGAGCTCAAATAAGGTAGAGACGCGTATCTGGAGCAGTAGATATCCACAGCTGGGAGACTGTGGGGACTGTGTGGCTAGAACAAACAAACTACTTGGCAAAATGGAAAAATTTAATGCCAGTCGGCAGTTATCCAATATGCGTCGCCCACCCCCCCTTCAGCACACAACAAAACTTCGAATCAAGCGCACAGCTGGAGACGCAGCTGTGGGATCGGAGGGGCTGGCTATGGCTATTCTCTGAATGGGTCTGCGTGTTCCAACTGTTGTCTGTTTGCCATCATGAGTTGGCCAAATTCCCGCTAACGAAGGGAAAAATGTGTTGAGACTGGAAGAGACTGGAAAGCTGGGCCTAGAGCTGAAGCTGGACCTGGCACTGGCACGGGATGGCCGTAAAGTGCCCGGCAATTACTTGAACTGAATTGAGTTTCGAGTTCCTTGGCATTTCCATTAATTATAACTGAAATGTAATTAGCAAAATGCTCTTCAGACCCCAAGCAAAACAACAATTCAAATGCAATTCACACGCAATTAAACTGAAAATCTAAAACTCAATTCGATTGCACTCCACTCGAGACAAACACACACACACACACAGATGGGAGAACACTTGACTTGGTTTTCGTACCAATGGGATATCGATTATGGCGCGGCATAGCTGCGGACATAAGCATTTGGCCACGCTACTCCATTTCCAACTCTCCCCGCTGCGGCCCACCCCACGAGTGGACCCGAGTGGAAGAGTGGAAAAAATGCAGTCCAACTGGTTACGAAATATTCGAAAAGCTCATTCATGTCTCGGGCCTCAGATACAATTTTCAAAATACAAACCCACAGCAACAAGAGTATCTATTTTTTGTTGTTTTCTTGTATCTGTATCTTTAGCTGTATTTGTATCCGTATCTGTGACTATTTCTATGTGTACCGGAAACCGGTTACTGGCCCCAAAACAAAAATATAGTCAACTATTAATGGTATGGCGATAAATCGATGCTATCGGTGGGGGGGGGGGAGGGGGGCTCCGATTCAGACTCCGACTCCGACTCCAAGTCGGGCGTCAAGTGTATTGCCTGTGGCCGCTCCTACTGGCAATCAAACAATCCTACCACCAACAACCCTCTTGACCAAAAAAAATACTTTAACGAAATTATTGCAGTTGGCCAAAATTAGAGAATAACATGGCTGAAAGCCCAGCCACTGATTGTAAGTACAAAATTGTTAAGCAAAAGAGTGGAAATTGATTTTAAAATGGATTCAATTGCGCCAAGAGCAGTGCGGTGAGTGCGGGGCGCGATCAATTGTGTAACAAAGGGTGAGGGAGGGAAAAAGAGTGTACTGGCAGCAGAGGGACTCATGTCAATAGATCTATGAATGCTATACCATATTAGCAGATTTTTATTACCCAATAAAATGGTAAGCTTTTGGGTGGGGAGTCTGGCCTGGCCTAGCCTGGCCGGGCACACAAACTTTCTAATCATGCCTTGTTGATGAGCGATCTATCTGTGTGTTCATGTGACTTTGGCTACTTGGTTTTGGGTTTGAGTGAGGCCATGACGCAGGCCACTGGGAGGTGCGAAAGCCATCTCCTCTTCTCTTCTCTCCTCATACGATAATGTTAATATTTATGCGAGTGCTGCTGCTGCTGCTGCTGTTTGCGCGAAATTTCCCAACTTTAATGTCACGCACCACACGATTTCAGCTCCGATTATGTTTCATTGACAAACAATTATTTTGTTAGCTCATTATAATTATGGCCCAGAGCTGAGGCAATGGATCGGCAATCGATCGATGGTGGCTGGCTGCAAACGGAGGCAGATCAGATCGTGCGGCAAGTGCTAATGCTCGTTAATCAATTTAATTAATGAAGTCCATCCACAACCACTCGACAAACTTCTTCGGCCTGCGTACAGTGAAAGTTGACTTGTCCCAGGGGTTTTTCATTGGTTTGTTTTTTTTGTTGTATTTTTTGTATTTTCTGATTTTTCAGTTTGTTTGTTTTGTTTCTATTTCACCTTCGATTTCGACTCGAATGCCGCGGAATGCCTCGCTCGGTATGCCACGGAATGCAATACCAACGGATGGGTCTTGTCACTTGGAAACTTGTCACTTTCGATGGTTTTCTATCAATTATGAAAGCGATATGAACGGTCATCCAGCGATGTCTCTTTCCGTTGATTAGCCGCAGCCGTGCAACAATCTTGTGGAACTATTTGCTGCCGCTGGGTTTTTCGCTTTCAGTATGCCCCCCCAAATCAAAAAAATTTCGCTGCCCCAACTTTTGATTTCCAACCAAAACTTTCACAAGAATCCGGCAGAACGAGCTACACGGGTTTGGCTGGGGATCAGGGTTAGGTTAGGGCTGGGGTTAGGCCTGCCTGCTGCCGTTGCCGCCGCCAAACAAGCCACCAAAATGTTTATTTTGCTTGTCGCTTTATGGCCATTAAACTTGATCTCTAGTTGTGCCCCTCCAAGCACACAATTTGTTCGTTGTACCCTCAGTAAACTTTGCCTATAAGATCATATTTCAATCTGTCAGGCAGTAACATAAACAGAAATAGCAAGAGCCGCGAGATTAAATGATGGCCGTCTCGGCTGAGTGGGCTTTTGGTATTAGAATCTAGCAGTGGAAAAAGAAAGGGGGGTACACACATACATATGTAAATAAATAACAAAGGAGGGGAGCATCACAGAGTAGCGTAGCAGCTACACTTGATCTCAGCGTAAATTATATTTATAAACATTAAATCATGCCCTTCCCTTTGATGGGGTTTCAACGTGCAATTCATCTTTTTGGGGCTGGGACTGGGACTGGGACTGGGGCTGGGGCGTTACAGTCGCAGTCACATCCACCTGTTAATTTATTAATGAGTTGCAAAAACCTGTCCCAGGCTCACTCGCACATACATACATACATACATAAATATATACATAATCTTTACAAAGTTGTTGCTCAAAAGTCGTTAACGGCAAATTCCATTTGTTCATTTCTTTCATTGGTTCATGGCTGCTTGGGGGATAGCCTAACTTTCATCTAACTTCCAGTTGGATTGATGAAAATGGAGTTGAATAATTTTTTTGCTAAACTCTCTAACTGCCTGTGAAGATGGACATTACAGGGTACATATGTATGTATGTGACTCGATCAACTATGCAAACAACTTTGTGTATTGTATTTTTCTGTGCCATGTTGCTGCGTGTTGGCTAATCGTTTTTCGTAGAGCAATTGGGTCTGCGATTTGGGCCAGCCAAGTGGCTAAGGTCAGAGCGGACCAGAGATGGACCTCGAAAGCTTCACGCATTTGTACGAGTAGAAGCCCGACCAATACTCGTAATTGATTGCTGTCCGTCCGTCCGTTCGTCCGTTCGTCCGTCGCATTTGTTTTGGCTCTTTGCGTAATTGGATGGGCGATTATGGCCGTTTACACGGACTGCTTACAAATCTACGAGCATGGCCATGAAATGTACGCCGTCCAAATGCCAATCTCCAAAAATCAAGACCAAAACGAAGGACTTAGGCAACGAACTCGCAGCAGGCAATAAGAAAGAAACAGCATCTCGCACTTGCGCACCCGCAAGCGTAAACAGAATAATAAAATACGAGTATCCAAGTAAACAAGGGAGTATAAACGATTTGGCTAACGATTTGGAATGCGATATGTTAATCACTCTACAGAAATATTGCACATACGATCGAGACACGGATCGGATTTGGCTGGGGATTGGGGATGGGTAATGGGAGTTGGCGGAGCAAGTGCATAAATTACAAATTGATTTCTGTTTCGTTCTGTTTGACTGTGACAATCCCAAATGACTTCTGATAGGAGTCAAGATGCGCCTCAAGGTGGAACCAGCACCAGCACGGGCCCGCCTCTCCCCCTTCCTTACAGTCGACTTCGACCGACTTCGAGGTTGCCCCCTCGCAGTGCCACCGTGTAGAGTGTCTCTCTCTGTGTTTGTGTGTGTGTGTGTGTGTGTGAGTACTCTTAACCAGTTTGTTTTAGCCAAATGTGATGTGTGCTTGCCTGCCCCCGCTGCCACCCCCCCCCCCGGAGACCATTAGAGATGAAACCTGCCCCGACAACGATTCTGATTCTGGTTTCGTTTGCCTTCGCGCATTCTCACTTTTTGTTGTTATTTTTGTTGGCTCTTTTGTTTTTGTTTTTCTTGGCTCATTTGTTGTTATTTTTTCGGGGCTGTACGCGGCTTATTGGCATTTTTTTTGTTTGTTTATCGGCAGCTGGAATTTGTTAATAAAGCTTTATACGAGCGTCGGTTAATACCTTTATAATGCCCCTAAATATGATATGGAGAGAAGAGAACCTGCCTATGCGTGTGGTGTGGTGTGGGCAGCCCACACATACAATACAGTACATGGCAGTGCATGTGTGTGTGTGTGTGTGTGTGTGTGTGTGTGTGTGTGTTAGGCATTAGACGTTAGATTTTATGCTGGTAGATGCCATCCGGTTTTGGCCTTTGCTTTGCAGCTGGCAATGCTGCTCGGCTGCATTCCGGGCATGACTAACAGAAAGACGCGGGTGTTTCGGGGTGTCGCGGGTGAGTTATTACCCTCAAGGTCACTTCTTCTGTCTTTTCTGTCTGATTGGGGGGGGGGCTTCCACCTGCGTCCAATCCTAAAATGACGCTGCGGTTTGGCCCAATCGATTATACTGGGGCGCTGAAAGACCTCCACATCTGTGCTTCAGATGCGTATCGGCCATTAGCCATTATCCGCACAGCATTTGGTTGAGACAAACACTTACTGTGCCCCCTAATGGAAACAAAGGAGAATTAATTAGATGCCGCTGCCGAACAAGCGATAGAATCAGAGTCCGAGGCAGATATGCCGGCCAGCATTCTCCAAATGACTAATGAAAGCCAAGAAGTTCTTGGATCTTGGGTTCGGTTTCGGTTTTTGGGATACAGGTGACTCACGGGGAGCCAGAACGATCACCGGGACTCGATACCACCTTTTCGCCGCGTGATTAATGGCTTTACAAAGCGCATACAAGAGATATTTGGCTTTTCTGGCCAATTCTTTGGGTCTTCGCTCGGCATCGGTTTTAGAAATGATCTCATCTGTGCTGGCATTGGCATCCGCCAAGGCATCAGCCCACATCGATATCCGCAGAACAATCCCCAATCCCATCACATCCCATCCCCCTTGCTAATATGCATAAAAATTGTTTTTTGTGTGGGTCTGTGCCAATAATTACAAAAGTTGTGTGTCGTAAATTTCACTTTTTTGCCCATGGTAATGGTATGGCATCTTCCGCTTGTGGCATGTGCAGGGAATTCGCAATTCCGAAATGAATGCGCATCGGCATTGCCAATTCCAGTGAGCATTTCGAAAACTCGTGAGGCATTCTGCTTGTTTATACCCTGTACTAGTTGGGTGCCAGGGGATATACATATGTACATAAATATACAAGCTTGATATTAAGAGTAATATCAGGCCTGCATGTCTAGGATTTAAATGAATTTAGAAACTATGGTGTCCGATTCCTGTAAGGCAGCATTCCATTCCTTCCCAAGAGTTCAGGAATCTACATTTCACAGGGTCTACATTTATAATGAGTTTTATTTATGACTATCGAACAAACACCAATTAGATAATGCTCTGGGGGTATCCTGAGTGTATCCCATAGTCGTATGCATAAACTTTACTGCCGTCGTATTGCCTGAGAGACGGAGAACAGGCATTCCTGCGAAACGGCGGCACACTCACCTCCGTCAGAACCACAAGAAAAAGCAACGGGCAGATGTAGGCGGCGATAAGTTACGAAAAACGCAAGCAGCGCAATGTTCCAAAGAGGTGCACTGGAGTGGAAGAAGCCTCAGATCCGATCCGACTCCGACTCTGAAGCTAATCAAAAGTTACAACACGCACGCGTGGCCAGGGCGGGCGGGTGGTTTGGCTGGCTGGCGATGGCTGACTCCTCCGACACACGATCAAAGTCGCGCGGCACTTTTTATTATTATTAACGTTTATTTTTGGGCAGATGATGATGCACCCCCACACAGAGAAGTGAAGTGCAGTGTGTGTGTGTGTGTGTGTGTGAGTGATGTGTTAATCAATCAACGATCGCCGCTTCGATAGTAAATTATTTGTTACTTTGATTTGTATATTTTCATTGGTTTATTTACTGTTACGGCAGGTACGGGTACGTGACTTGCCTTGCACTTGCACAACAACCGCAAATCGAAATAATCCACGCTTCGGCAACGACCGAACCGACGACACCGACAAGAAAAGTTGAAAAACAAAACTAACAGAAAAGAAACAGAAAGCCGACTGAAGCGCACCAAACGTCTGCGGCTAAGGTCCGATAAAAACAAAAAGCTTCTCGCAATCGCAATCGAAGCTTGGCTTGAAAGCTTTGCCGTAGCGTATATGTATTTGTGTTACTTCATACAAGCCAAGCGAAAGAAACGTCCCAACAGAAAATGATGCGACAGCAGCTCCCAGAGGCGAGCGGTGGGAGCTCTTGCTTCAAAATCTGCTGAGCCGGCACATATGTACGTATATATAGTAACTAGCGGCCCGGTACGTGCTTCGCTACGTATAAAGTGAAATAATAATTTATTAATTGCTAAAACCGTCCCAAACCCATTCCATTCTAGGCCCGCATTTGTTGATTCCGTTTCCATTTCAATTGAAGTTTTGACCAGAAAAATCAAAAATATGACCCCATACTTTCTACTTTTTGTGCTACAAATAAACGAAAGTCATTAGAATTGAATTACAGCTCACGTTGCAATTCACGATCAAACAAATCATGCATGTGACGATTTGGTGCGGTCATACCCAATGGTACTAATGCTTTATTTGCTATCGTTAGACATATGTATATATTCAATTATTATCAAAGCTTCGTTGCACATTTCCAAGGTTATCAAAAAACAGGATTTCTTGCATGATTACGCATACGAATTAAAATATATCTTCTGCCATATAATTTTTATATTTGTTTCATAATTCACGATCAATTCATTATGAATATAATGGTTCGGGTGGAGTTTCTAATGCTGGCATTAGAAATATGATAAGTACAATCACATTTATTGAATTGAATTCATTTGCTACAAAAAATGTGATAAATGAAGAATAAACCATTGTACTAAATAGTCCGAACTAAGCCTAAACATTTGGTTTGGATAGGTGAGCCCGTTCTTGAGTTATAAAATTTCAACGAAAAGTGGCATAAATTTGTATATATAGATAGAAGAAGTAGATATAAGATATGTAATAGTCATATGTAATATATATAAATTTGTATACTGTATGGTTATGTGCTTGTATGAAGTCATACATCTATGTATGGTAAGTTAGAGGCTATTAACTGTTATATTTATGAAAGGCGTACATATACCTCGGTCTGAGCTAGTGGTTTTCCAGAGACCGAGTATATATTTTTGACACAGTAATCACCCTCTGGGAATGGCAGAACACTGGTCAATTGCTCGTTCAGAAAGCTGATCGGAAGCTTCTCAACAATCACGTCATGCTGTGGATAATACAGTGGAAATCATCAGTGGAGTTGCAATGTAGGTAGGCAGATATGACCGAAACTCACATTGCATGTGACGATTTGGTGCGGTCATACCCAATGGTACTAATGCTTTATTTGCTATCGTTAGACATATGTATATATTCAATTATTATCAAAGCTTCGTTGCACATTTCCAAGGTTATCAAAAAACAGGATTTCTTGCATGATTACGCATACGAATTAAAATATATCTTCTGCCATATAATTTTTATATTTGTTTCATAATTCACGATAAATTCATTATGAATATAATGGTTCGGGTGGAGTTTCTAATGCTGGCATTAGAAATATGATAAGTACAATCACATTTATTGAATTGAATTCATTTGTTACAAAAAATGTGATAAATGAAGAACCGCTCGACCGATTTAGTGCAAACTTCACATAAACCATTTACTAAATAGTCCGAACTAAGCCTAAACATTTGGTTTGGATAGGTGAGCCCGTTCTTGAGTTATACAATTTCAACGAAAAGTGGCATAAATTTGTATATATAGATAGAAGAAGTAGATATAAGATATGTAATAGTCATATGTAATATATATAGTAATATGTATACTGTATGGTTATGTGCTTGTATGAAGTCATACATCTATGTATGGTAAGTTAGAGGCTATTAACTGTTATATTTATGAAAGGCGTACATATACCTCGGTCTGAGCTAGTGGTTTTCCAGAGACCGAGTATACATTTTTGACACAGTAATCACCCTCTGGGAATGGCAGAACACTGGTCAATTGCTCGTTCAGATAGCTGATCGGAAGCTTCTCAACAATCACGTCATGCTGTGGATAATACAGTGGAAATCATCAGTGGAGTTGCAATGTAGGTAGGCAGGTATGACCGAAACTCACATTGTAGGGACAGGAATGGTTCATGTTCGAGTAGCGGGCCATTAGTCCAAAGAAGAATCGAGTCGTCGGATTCATTTTCCCACCAAAAAGTTGGCATGCGTCGGTTGTGAAGTTAAATAGAAATGGCTTGTAGCCGTTCAGCCGTTTGAGCACTTGCGTCTGGATCTGGAATGACACTTGGTGATGGGAACGATCAAAGTGGCGTTCAAGTGGAGGAAACTACTAACGGAAGCACTGTTTAACGGGAGCACGTGGAACTTGGTCGCAACGGTGAGGTATTTGTAGGTCCTGTTGACAGACTTTAGAAAACACTTGTCAAACTCAACAAAATCCCGATCCAGGGTCGTACATTTCAGGTTGGTGAACTCGAACTTGCAGCTAACCTGAAAGAGGTATCCGGTTATTAAGTGTTTTCCAAAACAGAACCCACAGATCCTTGTTTCATCCCCTTCCTTACGGCAGCCACTGCACATGCAAGAAGAATCAGGAAGATCTGTGAAAACGATTTGAACGCGGCCATTGTTGCTTGACATTTGAAAACCCGTGGTTGGAATTCATTTCGGGCATAATAAATTTGAAAATATTAAAAGACTTTCTCAATTCGAAATATGAATGCCCTTGCGCTCCATCGTACACGGGAAAACATTCCCGTGAATACGAGCTTTGGTATAAAATAATGTCCCCTATTGAAGAGAGGGCATAATATTGGAATCGAGAACAAGCCATGCCTTATGAAAACGATTAAACTATTCAAGCATTAAATATACTTGCTCGTTAGTACAAATAAATGGGTGTATGTATATGTACAGTTGCGGCCGAAATAATAGCACTTTTTGGTACCACAGTCTATATTATTTAAAAACTTGATTACTAAACAACATATTTTGCACCCTACTGTAATAACAATTATGTTTACATGTTTTCTCTCCAATAGAAGTGTGCTTACTCGCAAAATCCTAACGTTTCTTATTAATTAAGGCAATTTTCCAAAAAAGAAGCAAAATAGGACAGCAACAAAAAAAGCACTAAAATTTGTTCTTTATAAAAACTTTTAGTTTTCCGAGCTTTTTGATATTTTATGATGTTGATTATATTAAAAATCGGTGGCTTAAGTCGATTGTAGTAAGAAAGTTAAAAAATAAAATTAGTTATGGATCTCGGAAAGCACTTTAGGAAAGAAAAAAGCAAAAGGATCAAAACTTTTATTGCAGAATGAGACACCTGTCTTAAGGTGAAGCAAATTGTTGGTTTCTCAACTTAAAAACATGCAACCAACAAGAAACACATTAAAAAAAGGCCGCGATATCGCCATTTCCCTTACAAACCGTCCACAGAGCTAAAAAAAGGATCTTAAAAAATCGCCAAGTATGAGCAAAGTTAGTTCTCGCTTCCAAGAACATAAATTAAGTGCCAAAAGTCCGAGAAAAAATACACCTTAGCAAGAAAGCCATGGGGCAAAGTGAATGCAGTATGCAAATAGCACTGGAGTTGTCCCAAAGAAGCATCAAGTGGTCCGAAGTAAGACAAATTTTTTTTTTGTGGAAAAGGCTCTCGATCTTATATAAAACGAGACTTAATGCATAATACAACCCGCTGACTAGCATATAAAACTGATAAACATTCAGGGATAATCATCATTGCATGGGCATGCTTATGGAGGTGGTCCAAAACATATGACACAAATAGATAATGGTTTTACATGTCTATGTTCATATATTAGAAAACAATGATGCTGTCTTATATGGAATAGAAAATGCCGTTGTTTTTTGTCTTCCATCAGAACAATGATCCAAAACAGATCAGCAAGAAAGCTTACAAGTGGTTTGAGACAAGTGCATTTAATGTAATGAATTGGCCTGCTTAGTCCCCAGATGTGAACACCATGGAAAATCTTTATGCTAAAGTTTAAAAATACGTTTCTAATACGAAAGAAAAGAACAAAAGGTATCTTTGGGGTATTATGCATTATTCGTGGAGCAATATATCTTCCAGGAACCATGCGAAAATGAGGCGAACTTTAACGCCGAAACGCTGAGCCTTTTTTGTTGCTGCCAAAGGCTTTAAAACAATATACATATTAACTTTTGAATACAACTAGAGTAACACACTTCAAAGAAAAATTTGGAAAACTTCTTTAAAATTTTTAGTTTTTTAACTTTTTGGGAATCAGTGCTTTTTTTTGCCGCCTGAATTCGTGAATAATTCCTTTTCTTTTCAAATATTTTCGTTTGAAGGCTACAATGCATACTATTGCTTTCGGAAACGTTAAATTAAACCCTAAAGTTTATATTTTAGTTTTAAAACCGTTCATTAAAACGACTGTTTAAGCAAAATCATTCGATATAGAAAATTTAGTGGCCTTATAATGTTAAAACCTCGATCCCGATTGATGGTTGTCATATCTAGAGCTGTGGTTACTATGTTAATGCCAATGCCCTGCAACCTTCCCATACAAAACACAGTCCCAGTAGTCCTTGACAATGACCCAGACGCCTTGGAGATCTAGTGTTATTTAACCAAACAAACTTCCAACTCAGTTCAATCGATGTGAAAATTCTCGTTCCTTAAATTCAGTCCAAGTTGTGGAACGTTCCTGTTGAAAGCTAAAATTTACTCAAACAAACAAAGAGGAATTTTTTTGTTTTTTTACATTTTTGTAGATTTGTAATTAGCATCATGGCTTTCCATTCGGTGGTCATAATGGAGAAGCCGCTGCAGCATATCTCGCTGACGGATTGGCATGCTCGCGTTAGCCAGTTGCGGAATGTTGCAGATGCACGTCGATCGGACGCCTTTGCCATACGCCATGCATCGCGTTCGCTGCGGAACGAGACAAGGATCGAAGGCGACTGGGCCAACTATGAGACCAATGAGGGTCTGACAGATCGGTGAGTAGGGGGTTGATACTGGCCAAGTATCTCTTTGACTGCTGGTTTTTCGGTTTCAGTATATCCGAGCTGAATCGTTGGCGTGACATCATAGCGAAGACGTTTGAGCGTATCGAGCGTGAGATTTACATGCTCCAGGAAGAGAAAAATGCAACCGAACGCGAGCTGGAGACACTGTCGGGTCCCATATCGGTCATTGCCGAATGCCTGACCATGCGCGATGGCCGTCTTGGCTCTGAGATGACCTACGATGAGGCCGACACGGAGATCAAGAACGAGCTGGCAATTTTGGAGAACAATCAACGCCTGCTGGCCGACCGCTGCCAGAAGGCATGGGAGAAGCTGACGCGCCTGGAGGAGGTGCGTTTCAAGATTGGCATGGAGATCGACAACAAACTGGAGGCAGTCGAGCTGGATAATTCACAATTGGCCTTGGACCGCAATGCCGCCAACATATCCTACAAGCCGGATCCGACCAGGAATCCAAAGAAGTGAGTAATCATCCATCAATCGTTCGGTTTTTGTGAATCACTTCGGCTGGTTTTCCTTGTAGCTCTTGTTCCTACGAGACCTGGTTGGAGCATGTGAAGAACATGAAGCAGCTGGCGGAGAATGAGCTGGCCGACACCTATGCCATTCGCGAGGCTTTGTTCGTGTGCCGCGAGAAGGCCCGCAACATGCTCCAGTCGCAGCAGGAGCGAGCCGAGCACACCATTCGCAAGCGAATCTTCGAGACACAGCGCGCACGCAACGAGCTCGAGTGGCAGAAGATGAAAATGAAGGACGAAATGGAGCAGGCGGTGTGTGAGATTAAGACGCTGGAGCAGGCGTTGCGGGACAAGTCCGACGGTCTGAAGTTGGCCGAAACTCGTCTGGAGAATCGTGCCCAACGCTCTGGCATGGAGCTGTGCATGGACCAGGCCCACGAGATGCTCTGTGTCGAGGTGGAGAAGCTCCGTGAGATCCGGCGTCGTCTGATTGCCAAGATTGAGGAGAGCAAGGCCAACTACAACCTTATGGAGGAGCATGCCCAGAAGATCGATGTGGATCTGGAGAATAAGCAGCACTCCTTGATGACTGACATACGGGCCCTCGACTTGCGTCAACGTCTCAAGGGTGGCGAGTTCGGCCTGAAGATGGCCAATCCGAGTGCTCAGACCGACAGGAACATTGTGCTCACACGCATGGAGGATGAGATTCCAAAGACATAATATGTTCAGCTGATCATAGCCATTTTTTAACGTTTTCTATGTGTTCCCAGTTTTGTTTCTGTGTTTATTTGTCCAAATTTATGTGAATTAAATGGAAATTTCTTGCGCAGTTCATCTCTTTTCTTGGGAAAAGCCAAAGCTCAGCTGTCCCAGCAACGGCTTAAAGTCTAAAGTCCACCCCACTCGACGGCCGGACGCGTTGGTGGCGGTGGGTTTCCTGGGAAAGTGCACGCCCTGGCGCACAAACATATCCCACTTGACAAACTCGCCGGGAATTACAGCTTCGCTGGGACCGGTGCTGACAATGGACTTGCCATTGTTGGTTCTATCCAAGTGCCAGTCCACCCAAAGGGCAATTCCATTGCAGACTCCCGACCTGCAAAATAAATATATAGATTATGCGCCGATAATAATCAGAGATTCAATGGCTAGGACTTACTGCGTCAGCTCTATGCTGCCCTGGAGATTGTGCTCGGCACTGAAGTTGGCAAAGTCAACGCTGAGAAGCTGCTGCGGTTTGGCCAGGGCGCGACAGGGATATTCCCACAATGGTTGCGCCTCCACCTGGGACACTGCCTGTTCAGCGGATCTCTGTAGTATATGAAATTCGTAAAATGTCTCTCTAGGGGATCCACAAAATAATCTACTTACCTCGACCATTTCGTCAAAGAGACGCAGATCGAACCCCTCGCAGCTGCCCACAGGAGCACGAATCTTGTGCAAGTCCAAGAACTCCACGGGCAGGGCAAATATTCTCGCCTCACATGGCGAGATCTCCACACTCTTCGATAGTTTATCCTTAAGTTTCATCAGCAATGTGCCAAAGTAAAAGTTATCCCACGGCAGAATAGCATTGAGGAAGTAGGGTTCGGCAAAGACATGGGTCAGAGCGACCAATTCAGTGTCCTCCAGCTGCTCAACGTTCTCCACATACTTAACGTTCTTCAGCTCATTTTGCTGCACAATTGAGTCGATCAGGCGGCGCGAGAATCGATGTGGCTCATGCAGCTGCACCGACGCTGCACCAAGGGCCGCGCTAGCCAGACCTAGCAGGCAGCCATTGCCCAGGACCAGGACTTTCGATTGCTTGGGCACAATGGTGTCCTCCAGGTAGCGCAGGTAACGTTTGTTGCGTATGGCCTGATTTAGCTGGCCGATTCTGCTGCGGGAGTAGGTCATGTGCAGGTCGCAGGAGCAGGTATGCCGACGCACAGTTTTGGTGGGCGCCTCGAGCAGAGCATCGAACCAGAGCGAGTACTCATCGTGGTGGCAGCTCAAGTAGAACGCCTGACCAGCATTGACCAACTGCGGCGGTTTCGGCACGTAATAGATGGCCTGCATCCAGTGGTCCCGCCAGGGGACGACATTGGCCACAGGTAAGCGGTCTTCCTTGCTGGCAGTCAACTCTTTCAGCTGCGGATGGGCCCAGTACGGAGCACAGCTGAGCAGAATTTCCCCTTGATCGTCCAGTTGTATGTCCCACCAGTAGAATACCAGCTCCGCGGCACCCGGCTGACTCGTCTGCAGCTGCAGCAGTTTCTCCCTATGCTTCTCTCTGTTCTCCTTGCGCTGGAAATCGAACTGGAAGATCTCGATGGGCTCTGTCAGCAGGCGGAAGGTGCCGGGCGGCAGCTGCGAGAGCTGAACGTCGTGTAGAGCAGCCTCTCCCTTGCAATTCTTCAGCTGCTCTGGCGGTCGGAGCAAGGCTTCACCGTCCAGATTTGGGAGAATCTTTAGGCTGTTCCATTGCGAGGCCAGTGGGGACTGAGCCACCTGGGCGTAGCAACTGGCGCGGGCCGGTATGCACAGAGCGTCGTTGGTGAGCAGCTCGGCATGGGCATGATTGTAGATGCCGATGGCGCCCTCACCAATCAGCTCTGTGTCCAGCAGCTCGGCCACCAGGAGATTCGCACGCTGCGGCATGTCCATGCCCGCACCAATTTTGATGTCTGTTGAGCGTTTTCGTATCAGCTGCACTTTGTCGCCGACTCCATTGTCGGCCAAAATCTTGGCAGCACAATTTGCCATGGGCAGAAAGGCCTCGCAGGCCGTGACGGAGTCCGCCCCAGCTTTCAAGGCCATCATTGAGAGTATGCCCGTTCCGGTGCCAATGTCCAGGACATGTACTTCCCTTCCTGCGGCACGCATGTCCTTAATGGTTTTCCTTAGTGCCGCAAAATACTTTTGATTCCTCTCCCAGTCGTGCAGCATGTCGCCGAAGCCGGCATTGGCCACTTCCTGATGGTAATCGTAGTCGTCATCGCGCTCCTGCCAAGTGTTCTCACCCGTTATGGGGTTCATCACGTGGGAAAAGCAAGACATTGTACGGATTGGCAGTAAATTTGTTTTTAACAAATGCTTAAACATTAAAATGCGACAGGTACCAGCCAGTGATGCCGAATCCGCTTCTTTTACCTTTTTGTGCTGGCAGCACTAGCAACAGCTGTTCTCTAAGCGATGCCACCTACATAGAAAATCAAGCTATGTGGTAGCACTGCCCATGTCGAAATATCGACTGCAGTGCGTTAAGATTAATCGAAAGTCGGTCGGTGCGAATAAAAAAGAAGTGTATTTTCACAATTTTATTATGAAGATGATAATTTCTTAATACTATATTCGGTTTCAATTGCTCTTAAGCTATCCTAGAAGTCCTGGTCGAGCCGCCGCTTAACTCCTACCATTAGTTTGACGCGATGGCGCAGTTGAAGGTGTCTCAGGCCGCAATTGCGTGCAATCGGCGTCGCGTCGTCACATGTCCTTGCCAAACACCTGTTGACGTTGTTTTTGTTACCATTAGTGGCGGTTGGCACTATGTAGGCAGTGTTTCGGTTAAGTTCAAACCAACAATTAACCATATAATTCAGAAGTGAAATGCCCAGAACAATTAGGACTAGACAAGCGGGATTCACGGGCAGATACGACAAAGAACTATCCATTGCGTGGTAAAGACTGACGGGCGGCCTGTTGCGAATGATGTTCGGATTCGTCATGCATCGAGTATATATGCAGAGCAGGTAGGTGTTTGTTTTAGCTTACTGCATACCTGCGCGGGGGGGGGGGGGGGGTAAAAGGGTCCACACTTGCCTGTTAAGTAAACACAGCCGTAAAGTGTTAATCTGTTTGTTTTGATCGACTACCCTTTTATTTATTTTGTTTTACCTTCATATTTGTGTGAAAGTGATCAATTTAGAATGTGCTGTGTATCGGCATCTTGGAATCTTCAAAACTATAATTAGGTAATTGATTCGACACAATACACACTACTAGGGGGGAATTGCAGCAATCCAGTTGCACGAGGAGGCACAAACAGAACAGTTCATTCGGGTAGGGACAATGCGGCGACTTTTTCTGCTGGATATCTTCCTATGGTTCGGTGTTCTAATTGGTTTGACATCCTACCGGCTGGTCGATGATAGATTTATTCAAACCCGACTAACCAAAGTGTACACGTTGATCGCCAACGTCATCACGGTGACAATGCTGCCTGCGGTTTTTATAGGCGCGGCCAACTTTATTACCGTGGATGTCTGGCTGCCGAAGTTTATGTGGATCACTCCCTTCGTCCTTTATGCGGTGAACTACGCGGTCATCGTACAAACTCTGATCTCGCGCTGTCACCGGGACAGCATACTGATGGAGCTACACCATTTGATTGTTAAACTGAACCGCGAGATGGTGCGAGCCGGAAAGCACACCAATTCGAAGCTTCGGAGGCTGTTCTACATAAAGACCTTGACGATGTCGTATCTATGCCTTGGCTTTGTTTTGGGATCGTTCCTGGTCACCGACAATTTTACTTTTACCATGGTGCTCAGCTCCATTCTAATTAACAGTGGCTATGTCATTCTGATTGCCACCACACACTTATACTTTGTGTCGCTCTGGCAAATTGTTCGAGGATATGATTTCGTGAACCAGCAACTGGAGGAGCTCATCTCCACACGGTCACCGCTCACAGCTGGGTACACCGAAAAGCTGCGCTGTCTGTGGTCTCTTCACGCCAGCCTCAGCCGGACAGCGCACAAGATAAACAGGATCTACGGTCGCCAGATGTTAGCCACCCGTTTCGATTATATTACATTCTGTGTGATCAATGGCTACATTGGCACGATTTACTCGCGCAATGCTCCCACGCCATTAATTCAAAAATGCTGTGGATGTTTAGTCTATTGGATACGGACGGTGGACTTTTTTATGACCGACTATATATGCGATTTGGTGGCTGAGTATCAGAGCATGCCCAAGGACACCGTTAGCGAGGGCATCATGTCCAATGAGGTACTTCAAAGAACGCATCCTGACCACCCGGACACCACCTACAATAGTTTCATATAATTTACAGCTCAGTTCGTATGTGATCTACCAGAACAGCATGCATCTTGATTTGAAGGTTTGCGGTCTCTACTCAGCCAATCGGAAACAGTGGCTCAGCATGATGGGAGCTATTCTATGCCACTCCGTAATGCTCCTGCAGTTCCATCTGATGATGTCCGCTAAGGGGGAAAAATATGAATAGAAATACACGATTCTATCGTTCCACTTAATGATTAATTTCATTGATACGAATTCCAGATACGAAGTACTACCATCGAACCGCAGAGCACTTTAATTTACATAGTTAACTAACTAAGCAATGGGAATTCAGTTGAGCTTCGACACTGACGTAGAGAGCACCCGGTCATGTTAGATACGTTATATCAATTATATTTCGGCTATGCGCTGGCTATAGGCATAACTTCGAATCGATTTGTGGACTCTACCTTCAAGCAGACCTGTTTCTCGAGATGCTATGCACTGGTTGTGAATATCGCTACCCTCGTGCTGGCTCCACCACTCCTTTGGGAGTCACGGAAAGGTTTTCACGGCAGTCAGTCCTTTCCAAAGCTCATGTTGATTACCTTTCAAGTGCGATACCTGGTTGCCTATGCGGTCGTATTCTATACGGTATTATCGCGCGTTTTTCGGGACAGAGCCCTAAAGGAGGTACAGCCCCTGCTTACCAAGTTACTGTGGGAGGAAAAGCGCAATGGAAAACGCAGGCTGAAGCGATCCCTCCTACTGCCAATTTACCTGAAATTCTTCACGGCGGCTTTCATGTGCTTGACTAGTTGCGTATTCCAATTTTGCTCTGCCTTCGAATTGACTTGGCAGACAAGAGCCAGAATTATATTTCTGAGTAATGCCATCAATATCCTGGAAATCGTGCCCATGGGCTACTTTTTGGCACTTTGGAACATTGCCCGTGGCTATGATTTTGTCAACCAACGGCTGGACGATATCATGGCATCCACACCCATTGATGTGAAGGAATTAAGGAATATTTGGTCGCTTCATGCCGCACTGACCAGAACAGCGCTCAAAGTCAACAAGATCTATGGCGTCCAGATGATAGCAATTCGCTTCGATTACTTTATTTTCGGCATTATCAATGCCTACTGGGGAACGTTCTTCAGCTTCCACGCCGATACGAATGTGTTATGGGTAGTGTTTGGCTCCGTCTCGTATTGGATCCGTTGCGTGGACTCGTATTTGATCGACCATGTGAGCGACTTGGCCATGCACTACCAGAGCTCGCCAAAGCATGCCTGGACCGAGAAACGTTGGCCGCAAGAGGTATGGAAAGTTGATTTTTATTGTGAGAATTTACTTACGGAGTATTCCTAACCGCAGATCAACGCCTATGTGACCTATGTGAACAGCTCCCAGCTACAGCTCTGGACATGCGGTCTTTATCAAGAGAATCGAAGTCTATGGTTCGATATGCTTAGTAGCATTTTGTATTACTATATAATGCTCCTACAGTTCCATCTGGTGATGAGGAATTAATAGACAGGAGATGACCCGCTGCCGTGCCAGATATTCTTTTCTATAATATTATTCTTCTCACATTTGCTTGAAATCGTCCTTTACTTTGCGAAAATTGTGTTATATATTGCTTATATTATTGCGGAATTAGCTGAAAAGCAGCTCTCTATTATTTGGTGGATATCAGGGGTGTAAGAGGGACCACACTGCCATAACAGGCTAATCTGTTTGTTTTGATCAATTAATTATAATTAGCTTATGGTTCCATAATAACACATACGAATGAAAGGAATTGCAGCAATCCAGTTGCACGAGGAGACCCAAAGAGAACAGTTCATTCGGGACAGGACAATGGGGCGACTTTTGCTGCTGGATATCTTCCAATGGTTCGCCTTGCTCATTGGCTTGTCATCCTACAGGCTGGTCGATGGTAGATTTATTCAAACCCGAATAGCCAGGATTTACGCGATGATCGTCAACGTCTTCACGGTGACAATGCTGCCTTTGCCTCTTTTACGTTGGGCCCACTCAGTTTCGATGGACTCTTGGCTGCCCCGATTCATGTGGCTTACTCCTTACGTCCTTTATGCGGTTAATTATGCTGTCATCGTTCACACTTTGATCTGGCGTGGCAATCGGGACAGCATTCTGATGGAGCTATACAAATTGATTGTTGAATTGAACCGCCAGATGGGCCGAACCCAAAAGAAGATGAACTCGAAGCTCCGGAGGCTGTTCTATATAAAGACCTCAACTATGTCGTACCTGTGCCTGTGCTATCTGCTGGAAACCTTTTTGTTTGAAGAGGACTACGCCAAGATGTTTGACTCAATTATAATTAACTATGGCTGCATTATTTTGATTTCATCCACAAACTGCTACTTTGTGTCGCTCTGGCAAATCGCCCGAGGATATGATTTCGTGAACCAGCAACTGGAGGAGCTCATCTCCACACGGTCGCCGCTCACTGCTGGGTACACCGAGGAGTTGCGCAGTCTGTGGTCTCTTCACGCCAGCCTCAGTCGGACAGTGCACAGGATAAACAGGATCTACGGTCGCCAGATGTTAGCCACCCGTTTCGATTATATTACATTCTCAGTGATCACTAGCTACACTCTAGTTATATACTCGCTTACACAGTCATCTCCTCTATTTGCTCAATACTTTAGTGTTTTCTATTGCATACGGACGGTGGACTTTTTTATGACCGACTATATATGCGATTTGATGACTGGGTACCAGAGCATGCCGAAGGACACCGTTAGCGAGGGCATCATGTCCAATGAGGTACTTCAAAGAACGCATCCTGACCACCCGGACACCAGCTACAATAGTTTCATATAATTTACAGCTCAGTTCGTATGTGATCTACCAGAACAGCATGCATCTTGATTTGAAGGTTTGCGGTCTCTACTCAGCCAATCGGAAACAGTGGCTCAGCATGATGGGAGCTATTCTATGCCACTCCGTAATGCTCCTGCAGTACCATCTGATGATGTCCGATAAAGCAGCAAAGCAACAGAAAGCATAAATACTCGTATTATTTTATTGGTCATTTGATGTTCTATTTTACATGCTAGACTTTAGGTAATTATAATTATAAATACGAGTAGTATTATGTTGAACCGTCTTCATTGGTTTCGCTTGGCCAAGGTACTGGTTATTTTAACGTATTCGTATGCACACGTTTGAACCGCTTGAGGCCAATATTTAAACAACAAGCGGAGCAAAATGTGTGGCGCTGCAGGAGCCAATAATTTCCTGCTCGATAATTTCCAAATGAATGCGTTCAGCAAATAAATTCTGCTTTGACAGCACTCAGAGATGAATTCAAAACGAAATCACGTTCTGCTGTTGCACACATACTTTTTGGCGTATGCACATCTGCTCTACGTACTCTCGTACGTGATGAAAGTTGTGTCATAAACACGGAAACCCCGTTCTCTGGCACCCGTACACAACTTAGTTGAGCTGCTGCTGCTGCTGCTGCTGCTGGAGCTGAAGCTGGCAGCAGGTGACTGCCAGGGTGAGCTTCGGGGTGCATACTCGTAAATAAAATGAAATAAAATAAATCAAAACATAATTTTTGCAATAAATTTGGTTTTTACAAAAACCCTGAATGCCGAATGCAAATCTAATTCCTTTTGCCCTTCGAAACGTGTATCGAAGTTTTGCACAACGAACGCTGCCTCAGTTCTGTCTCTGCAATTTATAGTCGAGTTATGCAATTTCCTTTTGCAATCGGTTTATAAAACAAATCCGATTTTAAAAACAAACACAGTAAAGGCAATGTGCAAACTGGATCAGCCATGAGCGAATTTAATTTACAGAAGAAAAGAGCAGAATCCTACTATGTATTATGGTCTGTAAATGTAACCCTTCTCTGATGTAATGTGTTTATAATGAACTGTTGAGCTATATTGCAACACACAGAAAATATTTATAAAAAATATTATGATGTATAAATCCGTTTATAATGAGCCAATTTCTTAATGCAATCTATACGGTGGAGATATTAACATGATTTGAATTGGCATCGAGACACGTCAACACAATTATGCTGGATAACAAGGGGGCAAGATTTATTATGCCAGCGCAGTTTCTGTTTCCCCGAATCGAGCAACAAACATGCACGTAACGGATGCGGCTGCTGCTCGTTCCGCCGGCGGGTAGGAGGGCGTGTCCCGCCGCTCCGGCAATTGTCAAAATCATCGCCATAACTCACGTGTTGCCAGCAACAGAAACAATCGAACGACAATCGGGCAGGGAGAGGGACAGGAACAGGGACAGATCTACAGGCAGAGTGAGTGGCTGTGGCTGTGGCTGTGGCAGTGGCAGAGGCAGAGTGCGGGGAATTGACAAATTCAATTGAAGCAGATTTGCTCAAAATGCAAATTACGCAATGATTTACATTCCGATTGACATATTTTAGGCGAACATTTTGCACTTCATTCCCCCATCAGCGGGCGCGCGCTGTCGGTGCCGCCCTTTACGTGTTGCCAAAAGAATCTTTGATTTTCCATTGTCAATGCGAGCAGGCGTTTTGGGAGGGATTTGAAAATTGTTGGATTCGGGCTGAAATCATTTGAATCGCTTATGAATTCCGATTGAGTATTCCTTGCATGTCCAGGACTGCCAAAGAGCTTTTAAATTGGTTCAAATAACTGGCCGTTCAGAGCTGTTTACGAATTTCCAGCAAATATCTCCGAAGTTCTTTGTAACCATAGAGTTGCTTACATTGCTTGAAGGTTTTCTTGAAATGGGATTCCTTACTTATGGGTGATTACCGGACACATATCCTAGCCTCATTACTCTGTGCCCTTCCATTGCACAGCCTCGGACAGCATCAAGGATGCGGTCATCATAAAATTGCTGAAAGGACATACACGCGGTCTTATATTATGCTTTCAATGTCCGAGTCGCTATTGCCCAGGCTTCAGTTCGTAGCCAATGTCTTGCATGCGAGCCACGCCACTTGAATGGGGGCCAAAGAGTGCACAGGGCATTGTGCAACGGGGTGGCGACACAACACAATGGATGCCACCTCGTCGTGAACACATCAATGCCAGAGCCGCGACATTGAATGGCTAGTGGCAGGCCGAGCACAGGAGCGGAGTAGGACGCGAGCCAGAGCCAGACCTAGACCCAGTGGCAGTCGCAGTTACAGCCTTTACCATCAATGCAACTTGGAGTCAACGTCAACAGGGAGAGAAGCTGCTGCTATACAGCTTTTCTTGCCTTCTCCGCCTTGTCTCTCTCCATCACTCTTTATCTGTCTCTCTCTCTCTCTCTCTGTCTCTCTCGTTCGGTGTGCCGGAGGACATAAATTGGAAAAAATAACAATATGAAGGCCACATTTTCGAGATGTGTGCGACCAATGGACGAGTATGGCGACCAAAAGTCAGCTCAGCTGAAGCACAGCTCTCCTCAAGATGGCAGCTCAAAACTTTTTAATGATGCCACAAAGTCGGTGCACCAAGTTCGATGCCACAGAGGAGGCATGGCATAGTACTTCAGAATGAAAGGAGGCACACGAGAAAGATATGCTGCAGGGACTTATTTGTTGTATAGTTCAGCCCAATGGAGGATGGCAAAGCTGTGAGAGATTTGAATGTGGGCACTAGGCAAGGTGAAAGTTTTAAGCCCTTCCTCAATCGGTCTACAAGTTCACTTAAGTTGACACCCAATCTCAGATACTTTAAACAATTCGCACACAAGGAGAACACAACAAATCTTTGGAGTTACAGAAATGGCTAAACTTTGTTTATTAATCATAAATAATAATGTGATTTAACGTTAAAGGTGATAGAGGTGATAAGGAGCTCTCCTTAGCCGTAGATGCCGCCGGCCGATGCAGATGACGATGATGAGGCAACGGCACCGCCGAAACGTTGACCGAAGCCACCACCATAACCGCCGGGATATCCACCGCCATAACCGCCATAGCCACCAGGATAACCGCCGCCTCCAAAGCCTCCAAGGCCTCCGTAGCCACCACCATAACCGCCGGGATATCCACCGAATCCGTACTGAGGATACGGCACCGCCTCCAGGACACTGAGGAGCGCGAAAATAACAACTACGAACACGATGGCTGCTTTCATATTGCTTGTTTAGTTTAGATCTTTGCGTTTGAAACTGTCGTTGGCTGCGTGCCGTACGGCCTATATATAAACGGATTTTTGGTTCAACAACCCGCTTGGCTGGTTCTGGATGCTGACCGAGAGATTTTGGCCGAGAGGCGATAGGTGCTGAGAGAGTTGGCCAAAAACGAAAACAAAATATGATTTGGCAAACTTCGCGCGAGCGTAATCAAACCCCCGGGGGACTGTGATTGGACCTGTTTGTGGTCTAACCTTTATGAGAGCAGGGGGCAAAACAGAAACAAACTCACGCGTTTTTATGGTGGGATTTTGGGAATCACTCGGGCCGATTCGCTTTGTGCTCTGCAGTTTGTGTATTAGCATACAATAAAATACAAATAAAAATACAAATACGAGCATTATACATGCGATATATTGTCTGTTATAATTATATGTATAAAATTTCCTTTGGCTTTGTTTTTCGGCTATCACATTATTCGGCTCTCGGCTTAGTCACACACAACACACACTTTTGTATCGTATTTATTATGTATACATTATGCTAATCGAGCTGGTCATTAATGAGGTTTCTATTCGAATCGCTCTTGGCATCCAATGTTTCGATTTTCGACAGCGACATCCCTTTTAATTGATTGTCTAGCCTGGGATAATGGTATTGTTATGCGAAAATGTTATTTGTATTTTGTTTAACTAAATAAAATGGCAAATATGTATGTGTTATGTATGCTTATATGTTATTTATGAGTAGCAGATCGACTGATTGATTCTATACAAGTATCCCAAGAGATGAAATTTCATTTGTTTCATCTACTTGAAGATTTTACCTGTCTTTCATTTACACTTGAAGTTGTCTTCTTTCTTTTGCTTTACGCTTCACTTTTTCAAAAACCACTTTTTGGAGTGGGTTTTTCTGGGATTCACATTTGATAAATTGCGAATTAAAATGTATAATAATTAGAATTGATTTGTCGCCATCTGAAATCCCATCAACACCTTCGCCTGTGCATATATTCAAAATATTTGTAGCAATGTCAATAACCTGACCTTGGTATACTCATATTCTGATTCCAGTTCAACATCTGCGAAGGTTTGAAGATGTTTTGTAAATAGAGAGAATTTCTTTTGTTTGCCATTCCAGCCTTTCCGGTTGATAAACCTGTTGCCTGTATTGTATGATCAATTTATTCGTTGTTACCCTTTTTCTGAATTTAGTTCTGAAATTGGCACATTGCTGTGAATAAAAATGACTAGAATCTTTGTGGAATATTTTGTGGTAGATCATGGAGTATAATTCAGTTCGATTTCGGGTAATCCATTCGATTCTCGATTCTCCTCTCAAATATCTTGACAGTTTGACATTACATTAATAAAACAACTAAAATTCTACGTAGATAATTGTACAATTTATAGACAAAATATGAAGACGGATTCCCGGAAATCTCGGATTTCCCACTATGACACTATTACATATCGTTGCAGTAGAATCATCTCCGGAATGTGGAACAAAATCTGCAGTGGCAACTATCCGAAGGACGTAATAATCCGATATGGTGGCAAGCTGATTGAGGCTGGTGAGCCCTATGCGGTATTTCAATCAGAGAGCGAACACGACGACTTACTTGCTGTCTTTCGTAGCCATGAGGTCACATTGTGTCAGAGCCTCAGGATCAAGTCAATGCAGGATTTCGAATGCACTTATGCCAATGGTGGGACACGGATCATCGTAATCGGACACAGTCATCTGGTTTGTGTCGACTATGCATTCCGAATGGTAGACGAGCTGGTCGCACATTGTACACGCACAAAAGTTGGTCCCAACAAATTTTCGGCCTTGTATTTCGCCAACATTGAGATAGTTTTGAATCGTCTCAAATCGGGCTGTGGATTGGCGCTTAGTTCGAATGTGCTGGTGGTAATTGTTGCGGCTCTCTTTCTGATTGTTGTGGTCTTGCATTGGCGCTAGGAATGAAATAAATATTCCCCCTTTTTAAATGCCCCATGAAATGTATCCATCAAATTTTGACATATTTTGACAGTACTCAAACCTAAAGATGCTGTCAGTACACAAATCTTTTCCTGTGTCGGCATGGAACTTAAGAAGCTGTCAGTGAGATCTCCTATCCTCTTCCTTCGTCTCTGGCCCCTGAGTCAACGATCGCATCGCATTTCCCTTTCATCTGACAATGTTGCCCTTGTGTCATGTGTGCCACATTTGTGAGGGGGGGTGGCGGGGGGCCGACGGGACCGGGGGACATGTAGAAGCATCTGTGCGGAGCTCTCATTCATTAGTCTGCTCTTCTTATAAATAATTGCTTTTTAACAGAGGCAAAAATTATCACCTAATTATGGAGCACGACACTGGAGATTCCAACGCGTGGCATTGTTGGGAAATTATGTTTATACTCGTAAATATATGAAATATTTTTAGTAAGCTAATATATGTACATATGTATAAAGAAATTTACGAGAAATTAGTAGGAATTTAGCTGAAGCTGAGCTCTGGCAATTACCAATGTTAGAAAGGGCCGAAGTCTAAAGTAAAGTCGAAAACTGTTTAATCAGCTCTAGCCAAAGTGGGTTTCTTTGTCCAACTCCAAGCTGATCCAAATTGGTCCTTCAGGTGAGTGCTATATGCAATGAAAGCCATATTTCTGAGGCTGCTGGAGAATGGAGCCCAGCAGATATTCACATAGCTCTGTACTCATTGCTCTGGCATTTCCGTTTGCCATTTGATTTGACAGGACGCTCCTCTCTACTGCGTGTGTGTGTGTTCCTGTTGTCTTTCTGTGTGTGTTGGCCCATAAATTTGTATTTCTCTTTTGTGAAGCGTAGCACTTCTGCAACATGTTTGCCTGTCAGCAAATGTCGTCCTTCTCGGCAACAATTTGCCGCATCGCAGAAGGACAAAACGCATTTTTCCAACGCTCCCGTTCCTGCTCTTTCTGCTCTTCCTGCTCCTCAAACATTATTGCAATTTGGTAAATATTGTAAAAATGTTTTACGCTCTGAGTGCCCCATCGCTTTATGCAAATTAGTCGCAGGAGCGATTCCACATTCCGAATGCTAATTTGCATTTTCCACTGTTGTTCACCGCTCCCGGCTTGTTTGGCTCTGTCATGTTTGGCCTACGGATAAAAGGGGAATTTTTATTTGCATTTAAATATATTACATACTTGTTAACCTTTTCCATCTAGCAGCAATGGATGGGGGATGTGTATGGGTATGGGTATCTGAGTGCCACTGAGTGCCTAGAATGGATTGGGGGAATCTGCCACTACTTGCTGCCTCTGTTGGATGTCGTTTTGAGTTTTCCTCCATGACTTTTGGGAATGCGTTCTGGTTGAGCATTTTCCTTGGATCCTTGAGCTACACAATGCGATGCAATGTACATTCTATGGTTTGGTATTGTATTTTATTTGTGCTGCCAATCTGTCTTTTTTAATTGCGCCGAAAGACCGACTTGCCCACAATCTTAATCTACTTTGATTGCGGCTACGCCATGCCAACTTTTGTGGCTTCTCCACAAACTTCTCCCTTGCCCTTTGTGTGTGTGTTTTTGTGTGGCTGTTGGTCTGGGTGGTATCTCTCTGTTGCTCCTCGTCTGCTTATTTGTTTTGACTTTAATTAAGTTTTATTATACAAATTAACACATGCGGGTGAAAAATTACAAACAGACACACACACAGACATGAACATAACCCTTGAGTTGGTCTCAGTCTTGTGTGTGTTCCAGTGGATATGTATACATACATATGTACATACATTTTTAATTAAATCATATTACTAAGTAAATAATTAAATAAGCCATGTCAATACATACGCCACTGACAGTTTAATAAATGGAAAACTTTTGCATATTGAGTAGGCGTAAATTGCCTGTAGCTCAACAGAATGATGAATTTCCATCCATGATGGTATTTCGTCGAGTCAAAATGTTGCCTTGAAACCAACGACTGAAATGGATATCTGTTCAAATTAAAGTGGAGTGCTTAAAGCTTTAAGCAGTTGCATTTAGTTTGTGGTACTTATAAACAAAAACCGATTCAATATTTATGCAAGATAAATAAGGAATAAGAGACGATACAAATTGATGAATAATTCATTTTAAAGTGTCCTGCAATTAACAGAATTGACACAGGGGTTAAGCAGAATACTCATAACAGCTTCTTAAGATTAAGTTTAATTCAAGTTTAAACCATATACTTAAAGTAGTCAGTCCCCCCAATGGAAACATTCTCCTAGAATCTGTTATATGTATGTATGTGTATATTTTAGTTCTCTTCAGTACTATGTCACTCCTCATTTGGTATCGCATAAATATAAATATTAGTCAGGTAGGTGAATTTGTTATTTTTTAATACATTTTTAGACATTAATGCAATTTAGCTAATTGAAATACACACATGTGAGTGCACGAAGTAACCTCATGGGGCCCATTAAACGATTGGCGTTGACGTTGTCGTTGTCGTTGTCGTCATCAAAGCGGCGGATAAGCATTCTTGGCATAGTTGGCTGCCACACAATAGTTGGTGGCCCCAAAGAAGGAGCACATGCCGTTGCCATTCGAAGGATTGGCACCGAATCCCGCATAGCAGTTCGTGTAGTTCTGGCACGAACGCAGCTCCAGCGGCGCAAAGTTTAGGGCATATGCCCCGGGCGGTGGTGGTGGTGGCGGTGGGTGGCTCAAATTCGCATATTTGTGCATGTTATTGCTGAGGGGCGCTGGCACCAGTTGGGGTGCGTTGTCCAGCAGCGGACGGGCGCCCACGCTTCGTTCGTTGCGTCGGAATTTGGCACGACGATTCTGAAACCAGACCTAAAAGAAGGTGTTTAAAGTTGTATTAGTATTAAAGAGCTACTCAATGAATGGTTTGGGGCTATCGGAAGTATGGGAATGCCTGAAAATCCACTAATGGATATTCCTCTTTAAAATTATCCATCTAAATAGCTAAAAAGTCACCTAGTTTTAGAGCTTTCTACAGTTTCTCTCACCTGCACTCGTGCCTCGCTCAGATGCACCTTGGTGGCCAGCTCCTCGCGTACAAACGCATCCGGATAGTGGGTTCTCTCGAACACCTTCTCCAGGGCCGTTAGCTGGGCAGAACTGAAGGTGGTACGATTCCGTCGCGGTTTCCTCGAGTGTCCCGTCGAGAGATTGCTGGTGCAACCACTGGATCCGCCACCGCCACCGCCGCCTGCAACGGAAGGGAGTGCAATCAAGAAGCCATTAAATGAATGAATTTTCTCTTTTAGTTTAGGGTTTTGGCTGGAGGTGAATGCAAAATGCGTCCAACGGACGGACGAATGCAGAGGCGCGTCGTAAATAATCGATAAGTGCCAACGGATATCAATTAATTTGGCAGCAGCCAAGAAATTTCGTTACTTTTATGGGTTGTCGAGAAGACATAAAATTTTGCATTCCGTTTGATCCTTTTGGCTGGGTGCTGGGGTCGATGCCGGCCATGGGCGGATGGGGCAGAGATGTGGGGGTCATAAACAAATGGCATGAACCATAAAATATATTTTGACGACATCGGCGGACAGCTGTATACTAATTTCCACGTTGGTCTCCTGCCCCCTCTCCCTGCTCGACAAGAGCTAACAAATTTACGATCTATTAATTAAAGTGAAATTGTGACATTAAGCGGTCGTAAGCGAGCTCTCTAGCTCTCTCTCTAGCTACCGTTAATTGATTTTCCATTGAATTTTCTTTCTTGTGGAAATCGTTTTACGATACATAATTCTCTTTCCCTTGAACAAATTCTATTCTGGTTATAATTGGGCAAGGCGCCGACACACGATGCAAGCGTCTGGCATGACTTTACACAGAAATGGTTCATAGTCCTCAGTGGAATAATTATTTGGCCTAGCGAAACTAACAGATAAGCTGTAGATAATGGAAAGCTATTTATTTGCGATTTATCTTTCCATTCGATAATTGAAATCGTTTGATATATATTCGGGTTGGAAAGGCTATTCATTTTCTTCTAGTCAGAGAGTGTTAATGAAATGATAATCCATGGACACTTTTAGAAATTCATAGCTCATGATAATTGTTTATTAAATGTTTTTCCCATGGATAATAGATTATTTTATAGGCTTTGGCTTATAGTACCTTAGGATCTATTCACTCTCTTCGAATCTGCCTGCTCCCTGGGCGCTGCTTTCCCTGATTTCCAGTTCGTAGCCAGACAGGTCTTGTTCCTGCTTCAGGGTGGCCCAACGCCATGACTGTCCCCATCTACATCCAGAGTACATACTACTCCTACCCACGCCATTTGTCTCAATTTGTCAGCAAAGCTGTCCACAAAGTTGGGAATGCATCGTAGATCAGCCTGGAGTACTACACCGAACCGAACCGAACCGAACCGAACCCAAAGATAAATGCACCGCAGCAACCCATGTCCCCGGGGAGTGTGAGCGATGGGAGGAAGATCTTTAATTTGAATTGCCAACGAGCGATAAAAAACAGTTGCAGCTTAATAAAAAACCAACAAATCGAAAGGGAAACCTCAATCAGATTTCCCTCGGTGAGTAGTATGTGCATGCAGAGATATAGAGAGAGAGGGGTACTGAACTAGGGATGAGAACGGCATGTTTAAATCCAATGGAGCGACGAAAATAAACGCTGGGTGCGTGCTCCTCCGTCTGGGAATGGTTACATCGGTACATCGGGCCTGGCGTTTTATATGCTCCACTTGGAAATTATAGTCGTGGCCGCTGCCACTGCCACTGCCGTTGACTTGGTGTGGGGAGAGCAGGGGAGAACAGCCTACCCGTACCCGGATCCGTCCTCGGACCGCTTCAAAGGCATGCGGCCACTGAGGGAATATCATGTCAGCTTTGATTA
Organism: Drosophila subsilvestris; assembly: GCA_035043285.1. Taxonomy (NCBI): domain Eukaryota; kingdom Metazoa; phylum Arthropoda; class Insecta; order Diptera; family Drosophilidae; genus Drosophila; species Drosophila subsilvestris. The sequence continues at coordinate 1,408,616 of JAWNNB010001795.1, forward strand.
CGTTTTGTCATGTTGACAATGTTGAAGTGTTGTCGGCTCGGAAATGTTTCCTCTGCCACAACAAAAAATAAAACTAAAAAAACGAAAGGGAACACCATCCGACGAGTAAGGGGAAAGAAAGGAAAAAGTTTATGAGAATTGGTTACAAATTGGAAGAGTTTCGCGGTTTTTGTTGTTGTTGTGTGTGTTCCGTAAGAGCCATGGCACTAGGTTTTCATTGTATATCATGCTGAATATGACAACAGCAACAGCAAGAGAAATATGTTGACAGTTTTGATTGTGGGTTGCATGGAGAGGTGTACGAGTGCACACAGCAACCGCAGCTGAAAAAGTGCATGAAGATGACATTGCGAGGCGTGCTGGCATCGGCATAAATGTGCAAATGTCGCCCACATCTGGCACCTAATTGTCATCCATGAGTGGTCCACACAGCACGCACAGCACAGCAGAGAAAACCACACATTCAAGTAGAACGAACATCTATAAAGATATATGTGGCTATGATTATGCATTTGTGTGGTTAATGTCATTAAGTCACAGCGATTCAGCCTGGCATCGCAAATTAATTTATCATTTATGAATTAGGCCGAACACTCGCGTTAAGTCTCACAAGTAGAATATCTGCCTGGATTTCTGCGGCAAACACCTTCGGCATTAGGCATTCCTTGGCACACACACATGTACATATATATAGACAAAATTAGGAATTGTGGCAAATGGCATTCACTCAAAGTTTAACGAACATAACTATGAACCGCCGTAAAGTGCATTTTGTGCAAGTTCCGCAGAGTTTACGTTTGGAATAATTTGATAATGGCATAAATAGGTTTAAAAAGATGCAACTAAAGTGCAGATTACACAAAGATGATCAGACTCACCGTAATTGTTACTGATTTCCATGGATAGCTTGCCCTTGGCATAGGCATCGTGCTTCAGTTCGATGAGATTATCCACCGAGAATCGATGCATTTTGTCCAGATCTCTGGCAGTGCCAGCGCGATCGTGAAGTTTGTCCTCGGCATCGAGGTTGTGCGCTGGATAGGACTCACCGGCGGCTGTCATGTGGGCATGTGATCCCGTCGGGCCGTAGTAGAAATTGCTGCTTGTGCCGACGGGCAGCGAGTGTAATTGTGGCTGATAGTTTAGCATGGCCAACGAATCGAATGTGGACTTTCACTTTTGAATCAATTTGTAGAAACACTTTCGCCTAATTGCGGATTGATATTGGTGGGGTGGGGAGTGAAGTATTCAATTGAATTTGAGACGCAAATTGAATTCTTTGGTTGTCAGTGCCAATTGAGCGATGATTGAATTAAATTCCTTTATTTGCGCTCGCCAAGATTGGGTGGCATCCTGCGCGAACTTGGTAATTGGATTAGCACACAACACATAAACGAGTTAATTACGATAATTGTCGCGACGATACTAAACCGTGCCAAAGTCGTGTGCCCACTGAAATTAGCCTCAAAATCGAAAGAGTGTGCGCTCGCCTTGGCTGGCCTCGCTCAACGATCCAACGATCCCCAAGATCTTAAGAATACGAAACATATGTCTGCAAGATCTTTGCTCTCGTTCTGACTGCGCCTAATTATAGCCACAGATCTGCCATTGGTCGATGTCTCTTGCCTTTCGCTCTCTTCCATTGCGTATCCGACATTTTGGTGGGCGTTGCCGGTGCATCGTCGCGTCAGTGTATGGTGTATGTTTGTTGTACGAGTATGTGGAAAATTGTTTGAAATACGAGGTGAAAAGTAGCAACAAGTTTTGGGCATTTAAGTAGCAATAAATACCAATTAGCCGAAGGGTTTGTCCACACAGCTCCGCTTCCATTGTCCTGGCTGTCAACACACAGGCACAGACCCGACCGACCGACCGACCGGCCATGTGTTGTGGCGTTGCTCCAGATTCGGTTTTCTGTTTCGGTGCGGCTGCTGGTGCGGGTGCTCTCATTCAGGAGCACAGGATGTGCATCTGAAGTAGTTTGTGCAACAGCAGGGCATAAATCTTGGCACGCACAATGTTTGTCATCTTTCCAGAGCTAATTTCCATAACCACAACATGTTGTTAATTTCCCCCAACAATATGCCCGGGGCGAGTGGATGGATAAGGATGCCGATGCCATGATGACAGTCGGAAGGGAGGATTCCAACTGCTTAGCTAAGTGCATGTCCCTGGATCCTTGGGATTGTTCAGCTGTGTTTGTCTTTGCCTCAAAAGGTGTCTCCATTGGGTTTTGCGTTTCTGTCAATCAATCTGTTTGCTTCTAGTTATCGATGACGATGTACTCGTATGTATGTACATACATATGTATGTATGTACGAGTATATTCGCATTAAATATGTACTATGGATTGTTTTCTAAAACATACATGTCATGATTCCAATCAGTTTGGTTAATGTTCTAAATTTGGTGACTTTACGAAAACTTGATGACTTTAATCCACCATTTTCCTGACATACAACCCACATCAAGGCTTTATTCTAGACCTAACTCACCCCACATCTGCACCAAAAACCCCGACTCATGCTCATTAGTCGACCAGGCCATAAGCACGCTATTAATATTCTAATATTGTGGGCATGCACTCACTTTAGTTGGGCTTGGAGAAAATGCTAACATACATTTTCCCTTCCAAATTGAGCTGTCACAAAAGTTTATCCAAACTACTTGACACTTCGCTGCCGGTTTTCGGCTATGTGCCCCACCTGCTGAAGCAGCAGGAGCCGGAGCCGGAGCTGGAGCAGGACTCCGTCTCGTCCGGTTTGCTTCTACTAAATTATCTCACGTTTTCGTGTGCGAAAACTTCTTGAGGAATGTTGCGGCGTGTATTTTTAATAAAACTTCAAAGTTTTCGCTACTCGCTACGCTTTTCTATATGTATCCCGCAAACGTTTTTCTTTCCTCGCTTTCCAGTTGCTGCACTGCTGCTCTGCTACTCTGCCACACTGCCACACTGCCACTTTATTCTTTCGCTTTTCGTTGGAATTCTTTGTCACGAAGCATTTCTCGCGTGGTGCTGGTGTTCTGCGGGTGTTATCCGTGTAATATGGTTACCCGGGCAAACTTTCTGCCGCTGAAATTCTTCTGGCAAGTCAGAATTTGAGGAGACAGTTTTAATGTTGTCAGATAGCGGGAAAGTAACTAAACTTGTCAGGCCCTTAGAGGGACCACAATGAGCTCAGGTAATGTCGATTATTATGTGATAAATATGTACGTAAATACATCTATGTATGTATGTATGTGGCATGAATGAACAATCAGTCGTACATCATTCATGGAAATAGCTAAGCCAGACTGACAGCTCTCCTATGTAGATGCCAGCACACATTTAACAATTTCAATTTCCTTTGAGCAGCTCAGAGTGGAGGAGATTTGCCAAAGTTCCTTTGAAGTTAATGTTGTTTGTCGAGAAAATGAATTTCACTTGACGGCGATTATGTGGCAACCGTTTAAAATGTTGTTCTTTTTGTTGGCTACCATCGCGAAAGTTTTTGTAAAACATTTCCGATGTATTTCAGAATATTACCAAACCGACGTCGAACCGGAACCGAACCGCAGAACCAGCCAGTGGAATAGCAAAGAGCTACAGCACCGTCATGTATCCCAGTCCCTCTTCCTGTCCCTCGTCTGTGTCAAGGGTGTCGTCTAAGCCCAAAATGCCAGACACGAATGGCACACGCTCTCTGACAGTATCACAGAGTGAGCTGAGCCGGGGGGCAGTTTCTTCGGAAAGAGCTACAAGGGGTGCAAAAGTTTTGCCTAAATCACTTAACAGAAAACAAGTGTTGGCATGTGCCCCGCTCCGTCGGACTTCCTGCCCCCTTTTGGAGCAGTCTGAGGCTCAGTCCCGTCTCTCTTCCAGCAGAAATATCACAAAAGTTGTATGTAGCATCGAAACTTTTGTGGTACCCATTAACGGGTCGAACGTAGCAGGTCAGGTTGGAATAAACGAAATTGATGGAAAATAGCCAAAGTATTAAAAATATCCCTAAAGTTTGACTTAACTCAGTCACATAATTTTATCCGCTCTAGCATTTACAGGGTATCAATCGATTATGCTTTTAGTTCTCAGTTTTGTCATGTGATGTCCACCAGAGTAGGTATCAGCAAGCACAACAGTTGACGGCAAATGAAATAAAATAAAAAGAAAGAGCCGGAAGCATTAGACAGGCGTAACTTTTGCCTGATTTGCCACGCCTACTACACATTTTCGCCTGTCCACGCCCAATTTTTTGGGCCATTGCGTAAACAGAAAATCAATTACAGGGTGCATATGGGAGAAGAAGGTTGACAGGCGCCAGGGTAATGGTGTGGACCATGGGGCTACCTAGTAGCGAGTTCTATGCGGAGGGCAATGTGGTTTCGAATTTTCATCCAAAGATTGGTTGCTCCGTAGGTGATTTTTGTTCTTCCAACTAAAGTTTAGTATTCGGGACAACATATGGGGGGTACTACACAGTTTGAGGACTGAAATCTCAACCGAAGCTGGAAATAGTTTATGGCTAATAAATGTGTGCTGCCCGTTACAAACTTGTCAACCAACTTGTCACTCCCGAGCTGAAAATCGGTCGGTTAGGGTATGGGAATGTAAAGGGGGGATTTACATTAATTACGGCACGCAAAAGCTTCTTGACTTTTAATATGACACAGGCCTGTCTGGTAACGTGCACTTTCTGCTTCCCTAGCTTCCGATTTGTTCTCTCTGCCACCATACAAAACGCATGAATATTTCATGCTCCACAGTAGCCAGTGGGAGATTGGGTGGGTGGCCAGGGGATGGGCCAAATTTTAAAAGCCTTGTTGAGAGAGTTTCGTGCCTCCTCCCGGCCGCACTCCCGGTCAGATGTCCACATTTTAGACACTTACACAGAGACGAACATAGAAGGATACCGTAGGCCGAGCAAGGAAGTTGGGTCAGTTTTCGGCATCAATTTTTCAAAGCTTTGACTAACGCAAAATTGTTGAGATATTTTCAATTTTTACTTCTTGTTTCCGTCTTGAATGGTTTGCATAATTCATGCATTTTGTATGCCAAAAATTTGAATTTTTTTCCTAGTCTCTAGTCCACACTTCACTCACTTCTGGGCCTCTACATTCAATATTTATTCAGCTGTGATTGAAACAGATTACTGGCCCCGAAATGGTTGGCCAATTGTTCGGTTGGGCTCATTGCATCCGTTCGCCCAACTTTTCCTCTGCTTAATGCATTATCATTAATATTTTCTGTCGTTCGTATTGCGTTCGTCCTCCAGGACCTTGCCAATTCGTATCTGTGTTCGTTCATCAGTTGGTTTGGACTTTGTACTAGGAATTGGAATTCATGTTGCCGTGTAGCATGCGCACAAGCATCGAGAGGGAAAGAGTGTGATGGAGGGATCAAAAAACCAACCACAGAACACGAAAAATACCACAAAATGTGGTCACTTCACCACATGTCCCGACCCCTTCTGTCCCTTCTGCCACATAATCCATGCGTGCTGTGCTCTCCCTTTCGTTCTGAATTTATGGGAAAAAATTGCTTGCAACTGAAAGCTGTATTGTTTCGTAGGCCTCTAATTGGATGGCAGCGCAACGAGCTTAAAAGGTACAGCGGTAAAAAGGATTGGGCTAATTTTTTGGAATGCAAACTGTTCGAGAAATATGTACCATAATGGAACTGTCTTAATGATGTTTCCCGTACGCGTATAAACTCTCATCAATAATTTCAATAATTTCTTGCGAATCACTTTGGACAATTCGTTCGCGAGAAATGACATTTTGTTGATTGAACATTTTCAATCGAGCACTCCGCTGTATTGTATTAACGTTGTACAGTTGTCGCTCAGTCAGCTGCACAGTCAGCGCCATTTAAATTTCACTCACGATTTTACCCGGATGAGCATTGCACTGTGCTTCTGCAGTGCTTCCAAGCAAACAAGCAAGAAAGAAATTACGCGAATTGAAAATCAACGGATGCGAAACGGATGTACGGGTACTCAGAGCCAGCCCAGCCAGCCAGCCCAGAACGGTCTCCGCATCGTCCTCTGCATCCGTCTTCTGCAGCTGTCAGTTGGTAGGAAAAACTGTCACTGCAATCAGATGCAATTAGAGCTACCAGTGCCTTATCACAGCGACAAAAGGGACGGAGTTCAGCAAACGAAGTCGAATGGAAATTGAAAACAAAACAAAACAAAACAGCGAAAGTGAATCCGTTGCCATTCCCAATCCCTCTATCTCTCTCTGCCCCCATTAGTGGATGTCCCTGTTGTCCTTGTCAAACATGTCAGCTGTGCAGTGTAGGCCTTACATCATTCCAATTCATGTGATTTGGGCCAAGTTTTGCGTGTAGGAGTGTCGAAACAATGGATGGAAATGGCATTACCTTAATGTATAAAAAGGCGTGAAGCTCTCAGATATAGATTCATTTGAAAGCTATGCATTGAAGGTATTTTAAAGGCAAGGTCTTTAGAAAAAAACCCTAGTTAAACTTCTGAAAAGGAACAAGTTTTGAAGCCTCTTCAAATATTGGACTGCTCAACACTCATCCGAATATCAAAGAGTATCCCATGAAAATATGAATGGAATTGCACTTATCTTTTCCGTGGACTCCGTTCTACCTCGTCACACGGCTGAGTTGCACTTGAGAGCTGCAATGCCGCTGCAGCTGTCACATCGATAAATAAGATTGCGACCGCCAGTTGTGGTGGACAGAGGCGGACAGGCTCATTATTTTAAAATTCACTTCGAGCTTCGTCCGGAATGAAGCCATCCATATATGGTACTCGCACAATAACCGACTCCACTGGATGCAGGCCCAAAAATTAATGAGTGGGTGTGCTGCTGCTCATGGCCTGAAGTTCCACCAGAGAGTGAGAGACATAAATCAAGGGAAAAGTTTTTTGCTGCGATCCTTCGGATACCTCGTATTTCATGCGAGGGATTCTTTGGATTCCTTGGCGAAAAGCCACACGGCGATGGATTAGAGCAGGTCGAGATGAAATACGGTCCAGAAGCGTGAGCAGATTTCGGGGCGCACAGCTTTATGGGCGACCATATAAAAGGTGTGTTGTTCTTTCCCTATATCTTCTTGTTGCTTTTTATGGCCCCATACGTACCACCATCCGTGCCCACCGTCCCACCGTCCCTGCCCTGAATGTCCATGCGCCCAAGTGTCGTTGGGGCTGCCCGAAGTGAGCGTTAGATGGCGCCAGGTGTGTGTACATTAAAAGCCATAAAAAATTCATAAAATGCAGTTCACACGCCCAAAAAAAAAAACAAAAAAGACCGCAGCATATCCACAAATACGAGTATGAGTACAGTAGGTACATACGAGGAAAGTATCCGACCAGCAGTGTGTACACAAAACATAAATTTTAAAGTCCATAAAGAGTGTTTACGAGAGCCGTACACATGTGAGGTGAGAACATCCGCATATGAGCTCAAAACCCATCCAAGTGGCAAATTCTTACTTACCTTATAGGGCACATCGTTACAGATTAAGAACTAACCTTGAGCCTCTTATTAAAAACCCTTGCGAAAGTTAGTTTTTAGCACTCTGAGGGATAGCTGAGGTAGATGATGCTTTTTTATTTGCAGATGTGGTGGTAGGGCGCTGAAAACTAAATATATTTCCCAGTTTAATTCTGATTGTCAATTTAGAACGTCTCAAGGCAAACGAAATGTCATCTTATGGGCGTCACGTACGCGACATTTGCCAATTGCTGCGAAATTGCACACAAATTATATCAATCTCGCAGCGTAATCATTGAAAACTTATCAATTTTGCCCGAGACCCAGAGCCACAGATTCTCCTTTCAGACAGACATCCGATCCAAGTCACATTCGCCGACGAGAGATGTTGTAAAAATGTAAGAAAATCAAATATTTATGATTCCGAGTATGTTTGAGCACAATTTCGCTGCTGTAGAAGCTGGTATGGAGGGGAGGGCCTTGCCTGGCCTGCCTGCGGCAAAAGTAAACTACAAAAATTTTCCTTTTTCGGCTGCATTTCCGTTTGCGTTGGCATTTGGATTTATGAGCGTGGCGTTTGAAAATTCAATTTAATTTTCATTTTTTTCGTGCTGTTCCGCTGCTGCTGTTGCTGTTGCTGCTGTCTCTGCTGCTCTGCTGCTGTGGGATTTCCTATGAATTTTTGAGCCTCTGCTCCTTTGCATATTTTGTAAGTTATGGTTAGCCGAGAATTGTGTTAGCTGTGGCGGGATACAGATTCCTCTAAACCGCGAAAATGTTTTTTCTTTTCTTTCGCTCTTTTTCCACGATATTATCTGCACAAGAGACCACATTTGAGCAGTCCTAAGACGGAACGTAGAAGGTTCTTGGGATATCCAAAAGATCTGTCTATTTGGGATCTATGTACAAAGCACGTACAGCAAAGGATGTGGAATAAAACTGATTTAAAGAATATATCTACATATGTATGTATGTAATTCTATTCACATGTACATACTTCAATTGCCACAGCCATCTTGTTCTGTGCATTCTGTGCATGCAATATGGCAATTTGATTCTTGTTCAATCGATAAACTCCATTGATGCTAAGAATGTTTCATTGTTAACCTAACCATCCCATTCCCCATTTCCATTCCCCATTTCCATTCGCATTCCCACTTCAAGTGTTTCCTATCCGATGCTGTTAGTTTTAGCTGTCGAGAGCTTCGAGAGGAGTAGCAGCAGCAGCAGCAGCAGCAGAACAGCAGCAACTGGCAATGCATTATGCTAAAATGGCGCTAGTTCCATCCGTTTCTCCATCTATGTATCTGACTATCTGTCTGTCTGTCTATCTCGTTCTCTTGCTGCCTGTCCTGATGTTGGCACTGCATATTGTGCTCCGGCTGTCGGGAGACGGATTAAATTGCGACTTATGCTAAGCGGATGGGACTGCGAGGCCAAATTGAATGGAAGCTCGTTTATTTTGCTCGTCTTGCGGCAAAGCATTGATGCTGTCACTGAATTTGTCACTGTCGTTCGAATCGTTCTAGTTGTGTCGAAGTTTCCTGGCGGCTTATAAATGCCTGGCAATTGGCGATACAAAGGAATCCCAGGAAGGCCAGCCAATTTCCATTACCCACTACTGCGGGACTGATATCCATCCCCTCGGGCAGTGCATGAAACGGCCATTACCCCGTTGGTTTTGCTTGGCCACAATTACACATTCCATTGGCACAATCACTCTCTCAATTGCATATAAAGTGCCCAAGCCAGAAGTGGACATTCGTCCCCCACATTGTGCCCAGCGAGCTACGTTTTGATTTTAGCTAGGTTTAATTGTTCTGCAGCTCCCATTGAATCAGTAGAATGGAATGGGTTATAAGAGAGTTTGCCATGGCCATAATGCGGCCGCGTTCAATCTTAAAGAGACCCATAACAGAGAACTCCAGGGGATCTCGTGCCAGCTGCAGTTGAAAGCTCTCAAACTGCAAAGGAAAATAACATTTTAAAGTGAATTTCCGATGAAAAACCAAATACCCACCGAGGCCTCCAAGCGTTCATCCAGTTCCTCGCCAAACAGTGTCCGCTCCTCCAGTATTTTCATCATCTCTGCATTGGCATCCAGCAAAGTGAATCCAATATGGATGGTCATCAAGGTGTCCGCATAGAAGAAGACGATGGAGAAGACGATCAGCAGCAGTCCCCAGTTGGAGGCACCCAGTCCGGAGGTGTTGTACCTGAGCGTGCAGAAGGCGAAGTAAATGGTGCCCATGGTGGACAGATAGTAGACGATGGTCATGCTGAAGCTCTGTATCTGGTATATCTGACACATGCTGTCGACCAGCGCCTTCAGCTCGGACTGTGTCTCCGCTATCCTATCCAGCCGATCGGACAAGTCGCAGCACTTGGTCATAAACATCCCGCCCCGACGTCTCGTGCTGCCACAGAGCGTCTGTGTCTCTCGCATCAGCTCACGGAGCTCCCGCTTAATCAGTGTATAGTGAGCCTTGACCTGCAGCATGGCTATGTAATACTGGGCCACGATCATATTGAATATGGATGTGAACATGCACCAGATCACCAACTTGAAGCCCAGAGCCGGACTGAGCTTCTGGCGAAGGGCGCCCAGGTCCAGCACCATGTGCATAGAGTCCGACATGAAGGTGAATATAAACTTGAGGATTAGCCCCCGACGATATAGCGGTATCATTTCAGGTCTTGCTTCAATTGTACTGGATAATCGATTCCAAATGCGCATAATGTCGCAACGGTGCAGCCATCGACTGACCAACGTGAACAAAACTGCCCATTGACGCACCGCAGTCACCAGCAGGAACACGTACTCCTGCAGGTTTTTGGGCCTGTTAAAGGCCAAGAATGCTGTATTGTCGTTGAGCAGCTGGAACGCCAGCAGACCAATCAGACAGATATTGTGCAGCAGCGCCTGGATCGTGGCCCTGCGGGTAATCTTCGCTCGGCCTGTTCGAGAGTCCACTTTAAAGTTAACCACTCCCACGATTCGACCATAGAGGTAGACAAAGCGCTGAATTATCCAAACTATGTCAGCCATATCGCACAACTAACGCGCGACTCGATGGAGGAGTCACAGCTGTCGCGACCTGGCAGGCAATCCAATCAATACCCATGATATGCCCTAGGGGTATGCCCAGGCAGGATAATGGGCTGGCGATTAATTGCATCGGAGGACACACGCAAATGGTTTATTCAATAGTTCTGTATATCGTATTGTATGAGCAGTACAGAGTTGATTAATATGGAATTACCCACGTCAAATGCAGCGAAGCGATTCAATTGAAAGAGGCCAAAACACTGGAGATTCAGTGGATTGCGGGCCAGGCTCAGCTCGAAGCTATCAAACTGAAAGCAAACGAAGGTCAGGACAGGATGTGTTAGTGTCAGGCCCCATGGCAGGACTTACGGCTGACTCCAGTCGCTCGTCCAGAGCCCACACAAAGAGATTTCGCTGCTCCAGAAGCTTGTGCATCTGCTGATGGGCTTCCAATAGGTAGAAAACATTGTAGGAGTTTATCATGCAATCGGCGTAGTAAAATACAAAGAAAACGGCGCCCGCCAGCAATCCAAACTTGGACCAGCCCACTGTCATGTTGTTGTACTTGTAGATGCTAAACAAGATGTAGATGTTGGCCACGGACGTCAGGTAATAGGTGATGCACAGGCATAGGACCTGTACCTGATAGATCTTTGACATGCGCTCGATCAGCGCCTGCAATTCGGATTGGGTATGTGCGATTTCATCCAATCGATCGGCCAGGGAACAGCATTTCGTGACAAAGACCCCGTTGCGACGTTTCCGCTTGGGTCCCAGAGACTGGGCCTCGGCGAGCACCTCTCGAAGCTTGCGATTGATGAGTATGTAGTGGCCCCGGGCATTACCCAGGGCAAAGAAATACTGTGTAATAATTACGTTGATAATGGCGGTCACCGTCATCACACTCCAGATGCCAAGCAGCAATGTGAAGGTCAGGTGATTCCACATTGCCAAGATGGCCACCAGAAACTGCATGCTCTCGGCCACAGTGGCTAAAAAGCATTTGCAGATGAAGCCACGGCGACAGAGCCCCAGCACCTCGGGATTCTTGAGGAACAGGCAGCGAAAGGAGCTGATAAGTCGCATGTACCGACGACGATTATACCAGCGACTTGCCAAGGCCGCCAAAGCACAGGAGATGCGCATCAAAGAGACGAGCATGAAGACACTCTCGTGCAGCGAATTGGCATTGGTCCACAGTTGAGCCATTCCTCTGCTTCGCCAAAAGTGGTGCCCCAGGATAGAAACCAAGCACACGTGTGCACATGCTGAGTAGATGGTGGCTTTTGTCGTGACTCGCGTTCTGCCCGTCTTTAAATCGATCTCAAAGTTGAGAATACCGGTTAAGCGTCCATACAGGTAGCTGACGCGTACAAACCATTTCACCAGGTCAGGCATTGCGAAACACTAAAACGCAATTGGTTCTGTCTGGACTGACCGACACTGACCTTTCGGGCGGATGAACTAATGGACTGATGTTTGGGCTGTGATGCATTAGGAAAACTGATGTAAGCAGACTATCTGGAATCAGTCAATTTATTGAATGAGTTTGGGCCAGTGTGTACGCATAGTTGGGGAGCTTATCTGGGTATGTAATGATGCATCGTTATAGTCATAGAACAAGCAGAAGAACTATATTTCCATAGGTTCTAATATATGTACTCCCCCAATGGAACTTTCTCAACGTAAAATGGATTGTGGTGTACACGTGACCTACCCTCTGGGCGAATGTCTGTGCAGAGTGTTAAACATCTTGTGGTGCCTTCTTGTTTGCAGTTTGATTCCACAGTACATAGCTTGACAAACATGGCCCTGTTTCGAGAGGACAAAGATGAGGATGCGGATAGGGATGATGCAGCGAAATTCTATGCCCGTAGAATGTTTACTCAACACTTATTTTTAGTGAAAAGCCTGCAGAGGCAGCAGCATAGCAGCAGCAGCATAGCAGCCTCTGAAAGGCATACATATGTAACTGAAACTGAAACTTCGACATGCATCCTCGTCACTCTCCGCCCTCGAGTGCATATCAAACACAGCGTAAGAAAGCGAGAGGAAGCCCCCCAGGTCGCCATTTGTGGCTGATGTCAGCGATGTCTCGAGAGTTTTGCCAAAGTGCCAACGGCCATCCAACCAAGAATGCAAGTGATGCTGATGCTCAGTGCTTAGTGTCAGTGTCAGTATCTGGCTTTAAATATCACCGAAAACATCCGCCAACGTTGTCTTTAATTTCAATTTATTATGGTCACATCACCGGGCTGGCAAATGCGAATGAATTTTTATAGTTTTGCATTTGTCATTCTGTCAAATGGCAGAGCACGAAAAAAACAAAACAAAAAGAAATGTGACAACTGCAACAACAACGCAATTTCGCGCATGGCGGGTGTCAAAAATGTTGTGAATTTAGGCAACAAATCAAATTCCTAAAAATCCATACACACACACGCACACGCACACACACTCGCAGCTCAAAAATGTGACTGTCATGCAAAAACAGGAAACGGATGCGGATTCCAAATGGTTTCTGATTGCATGGAAATCCAATGCAGCACTCAACCAGAAAAAGTTGCATAGTTGCGGGGAGCATCAGGCGCTGCATGACGTCGAGCAAAGCAATGGGAATGTACATATACACACCAGTTGATTAAGGATTGTTTCGTTATTATATCTGGGAATCGGAACATGAGTAGAGCCGTTTATTTATGTGTAGAATTTAAGCCCTGACAGCCCTGGCTGCTAAGTAGAAGTTTTGAGCAGTTCGCAGACATTCCAAGTTCAATGTGTATACAGTTTCAACTGAAACATTCTCCTCGAAAAGCTCCAGTTCCTCTTCTTGACATTTATCAAACTTTGCTGCCTGCCACCCGAGTCTCTGTCATTCGTTTAAAGTTGCCGAAGTCATCTCGAAAGTTGTATTCGCTGCAACTCAAGTGCAGACGCTATTAATTAATATAAATGACGACAGTTTCTAATGTTTGTCCTCGCGCTGGGGCTTGAAACTACCTCCTAATCACCATCAGCCGCATCCTACACACACACACACACACACACACACACATTCTCATGTGGTTCACATCACCCATTTTTTGGGGCGGGCAAAGAAAAATGTCGCTGTTTGTGTGGGTGAAGGAACATGTCGCGTTTGTTGGATGTCATTAAAAAAAATGAAGCAAAAGTGCCTCTTACATTACAACCCATAATTTTCGCATATTAGTCGGAAGTTGAGTCGTGTGTAGGGGAGGGGACTGCCAGTAGACTCTGTGCGGGAATCATATGCACTTGACATGCAATTGCGTGCCGAGAGCCCCCTCAGCGAAGGACGTGGGACAGCCGAGGACCAAAAAGGAACGTTGGCAAAATTCGCCTGGCTGAAAATTAAAACATTATTCATAAGCAGACGTCGACATCGAAGGGGACTACTGCGATGGCGGAAACCAAGGATCCCCCACTAATGGCATGCTACCCGAATCCCCTGTCTAGGTGGCTGCAGTGGAGGGACCTCTGTCTGGCCGTTGCTTTTACAACTATTCAGGCACTAACGAGTCCAAAGCTTTGGTAATTGTAAACTCTACGTGCCCACAGCTTAGTCGACTCCACCCTTACCCCCCGCTGCCATCTATCGAGGTGGTTTCGAGTGGCTTCGACATCTTGAGTGGTATGGCTGAATGTAATCAAGAGCGATATCAAAGTCTCCCCGTGTGAGTTTCTAATGAACTGGCGTGCCAGTGGTTCTCAGTTCTTTGCTTCTGGTCCAATTTATTGAGCTATAAAGGTGTCAAAATGTCTACTCTTCTCACCTTACTGGCACTGGCATATTCGTTCATTGTGAATAATTAAGAAGACGCTTGCGTGTGGCTATCCCTTCGGCATCGGGTTTCCCTGGCTCCCTGGCATCGCCATAAAAAATCTCATTAGGCCAAATGTGTATCATAATGACTTTCCATTTGCCTTTGCCACGGACTCTTCTCTTCTGTGTTGGTTTTCCTGTTTTTTTTCCCCCCCCCTTCGCAATGTTTGAATTGGGTTTGGTAATTCATTAAATGAATGAAGGTAAATGAATGAATATGGGAAAGGGAATGGGCATAGACTTCGTTAGTTAATCATTGACTGGAGATTAGAGTTCCTGCTTGGGATTATCATTAAAGAATTTATCTTTGCTTTGGTTCTAGTTCAGCTTTGAGTAAAATTACCTTTGAATGAGGATATTGGAATCCTTTTCGGAGTTATTGCTAAGAAGAAAAACTCAAAGGAGAGACTGTGTGTCATAGATACTCCTTCAAAAAATAAACAAATTCTATATACAGCGCTTTTTCGACCAAAAAAAATTCAGATTTCAAAACACTGTTAAGGATTCTCGCAGTTTTATATGTATGCATTAGCTGACTGTTACTTCATCATCATTAGCCGACACCCTACACCCAATCACGCAGCTTTTTATCCCTGGAGGCGTGTCTGCTTTAATTACATGCTAATTATCCAAAAATGACTCGACAGAATTCAGCAGAATGAATTGCACTTTTTGTTGTTTAATTTGTGTGGACCTAATCCCTCTGTGTGTGTGTGTGCCTGATTAATTTCCCTTTAAAACACACACACACACACACACACACAGAAACATCTCCGCTTTTGCGTATAGAAAAATGAAGGCTATAGTAATCAGTTTGAATCAGCATTCCAGTCCATGTGTGTGTTGTGGTTAAAGCAATGCAAAAAGCAAAGAAAAGCAGTCAGTGGTAAGCAAAATTCACAGCCAAAATAGGATCAAGTTGTGGTTAGACTTGGGCCTTCAGTTGTCCTCAAGTTTTTGGTCCGGACATGGCTTCTGTTCGATTTGCGATGCTTTTGTGGTCAGTGTGAAGGATGTGGACCCTTTTCAGGCATCGTGTGAAATATGCGGAGCACTCGGACCAATCTTTCTATTCCTCGTCCTACTGGAAACTTTTGTTGTTTGTTGGTCCAATTGTCGTAAATTAGTTTTAACACCTGACTGAGTGGCTTTCGAGTATCTGTGTAGGTGTGGGCCCAGGGCCCTATGTGTGTGTGTGTGTGTGTGTGTGTGTGCTGGGAGTTTTTCGATTCACATTCTCTCAACAAGTTTCCGGGCCACTTTGTCTGTCGAGTCTTTCCTGGGGATTGGGAACCCTTTTGTCGTTCGGCAGCCATTCTGTTCGAGTTCTGACCTTGCCATCTGGTTTGTGGTGGTGTGAAATTAATGTAATCGGCTTTGTTTAGCCATAAACTATGTGTGAACATGGATTTTCAATTAAATTGAATGCGATAAATGTGGAAAATTCTGCTAGCCATTGCCTTGAGTGAAAGGTGTTGCAAAGTGGCAGTGCCTGGCGGCTTGTCTCTGCTCAAGTGTACGAGTATATAGTGGAGGTTTTCTGTAAGTGGCTTAAAGTGTTTCGACATGGGTTTTGGTCTCTTCGGAAGTCTCTTCCTTCATTCCTGCCCTTCCGCCATTTGCTATTTATATATTCACATTGAAATTCCATCTTTTTGAGGAGCGGTTTCTCGATTATTCGCATTCTGCCTCATCATTAATTACAATGTACTTTCGGGGCTGACTTTCCCATTGACTGACTTGGCTTCGCACCCTCTTTCGCATTGCTTTTTGATTTGAGTTCGTCGGGTGCTGCGGCCGCCATTTTCCTCGCATTCATTCATGCACACAACCGTACAACCATACATACATACATACATACATGTGTGCATTTTTCATTTCCGCCCTGTCGTGGCGGCATTTCCGTTCATTTTTCACATATTTTTACGCTGGCGAGACGATGACTTCACATGTGTCTCTGTATGTGTATGTGTGTGTGTGTGTGCTTTTGAAAATTAAAACTTGGCTTCTTTTTTTGTTGTTGTTGGCTTGCAATTCATTTTTCATGTCACCAGCTTCCTTCGAGCTCTTTTTTTGGCATGGCTTTGCCTTAAAGCTTTTGGTAATCCTTTCAGAAATTACATTTTCTCCTTACTCTGCTTTTCTCTGACTAAACAACATTGTCAATACTATGTGAACAATGGAGATGGAACATTCATCTCAAGCGTTTCACCTGAGCGACCCAGCCCAAGGTGGAAGAGCTTGTCCAAAATATCCCAGAGTGTGGTCTGATTTGGTAACGGAGCAACGGAGGAGGAGGCGAGCGGACAAGTCATAAACCACTCAGTGGCCAACTGAAAATACCACAAATATTTGCCGCTAACCAACTTGCCAGCAAATCTCTCTCCATCGCCCATTTCCCGCTTCCCATCTCCCATCTCCCGACTCCCAACCTTTCTCTCAGAGTCTGTCCGATCTCTCTACATCTCACGTTCGTTTAGTTTTGCTGGTTTTATGTGCTTTACTCTTTCGTCTTTTGATATATGGCCATTGCAGGGTCCGCTTTTCTACGTTTCCACGTTTCCACCTTTCCAAATTGCCTTTTTTTTTCGAGGTTACGGGCAGAGAGCAGGGTACGGCAGTGTGTGTGTGTGTGTGTGTAAAACCGAAAGTGCTGCCATTTATTTTATTGCCACCTCAGGAGCTGGAACTCCTTGCAGAGACTTGCTTCTGGCTCTTGGCTCCAGCTGTCCCATCAACTCCCCTGCCTTCCCTATCCATACCCTTTCATCCCGAACCGCCATGAGTCTCGACAGCCACGGCAATGAGTAAAAACTTTGAAAGCTGCCATAAAATAAACTGAGACCAAAAACCCAACGATGGAGCAAAAAAAAAGTACGGGCTTAGTGGAAAAAAAATAAAACATAAACGAGGAGGAAAGAAAAGTGACCCAAATGTTGTATTTTTACAGTGTTTGGATTTGTGGAGCGTTTTCGTGTGTTTTTATGATGGGATTTTAACGAAATTTGCTTGTCTGGTGGACCGATTGAATAGTTCGCCTGTCCACAAGCGTGTGCACATCCTTCAATCCATCCAATGGCCATCCAGCAGCAGGTGATGGTCCTGGAATTGCCCTGGTCTAGATTTTGCTTCGATGGGTTTCTGTGTCAACGTAATGGGAAGCTTATTAGACGCAACCAACTGCAGTTGTCAGCTTGTTATTTTGGGCATTGCGATTGACCTTAGGTCATCGAATGTTTGATTGCTATCAGCGGTGCTTGTGCTGTAGGTTCAGTGGTGCGGCTTAATCTGATTTCTAGTCCGATCATTCGCCTCAAGCCTTTCTAACTAAAATCTAAATCGTATTCTTTTCTAGGATCTAGAATACCTAAAATATATGTACTATACATGTAACTATTTCAATTAAAGTTTTGCCACTACGGTGTCCAGTTCTGTTGGTTTTTTTTTGTATCTGAAATATCCTGCAATACTACCCCAATGTTCTCTGCCAAACCATACACCCTCGACATCATAATCGACCCTCTATTCGATGCACTTTACTAACTATTTCCTTTAGAGCGCAACTTTTGTGATGTGACATTTGAGAGGAGACCAAAAACAAGATGATGTGCTTTTTCGGGCTAATGAATTTGTTTAAAACTTTGGCCGGCCCCCCCCAAAAAAAGTAAAAGTTCTGCTCTAGAGCTTTCTATAGATTTTAGAAATATTCCGCATGTACCAGCACACATGCACACACGCACCACCTCAACCATAATCCAGAATGAATAAAAAGGAGAAACAAATTTACGGTTTTTGTGGCCAAGTTGGTTTTGAAAGTGAGTTTTGTGCCGGCTCATGGGATCATTGTTTTTCGTGGAATGCTATTGTGGCGGGAGCTAGTGTTGTGGAAGTGCTTAACAATTTAGAAGGCCCTAATTGACAGCATTAGGATTTAGGAAAATTGACAGGCCCCCGAGTCGACGAGGCTCATAAGTATGCTTTAAAATGTTCTCGGTTAGTTTTTTCTTCTACCCGGTCTCTGGCCGCCTCAGCTCAAACATTTACAAATATTTTATGAGCACTTAACTTGGGGCACTCTCACACACGCAGCAAAGGGGAGGTGCGGCATGTGGGAAGGGAAGTGTGGGAATAAGGGGAGACACGCAATAAAAAGTCAGCCACTGCTTGACAAGAGCGTGGTGGCGCAGGTTGGGGCTCGGCTCCTATTCGAGGGAGGGAAGGAGAGCCTTTGCGAAGACAAAACTTGTTCGTGCTCTGCTCCTGGCCTGATTCTTCTCTTGATGCTCCTTCTGATGATGTTGATGATGATGATGATGATGATGATGCTGATGCGCCTGCTCCTGCTCCTGCTGATGGTGATGTCGATGATGACGATGCAGCATGACATGTTTGCCAAGTCCTAAATGAAATCAATTTAATAAGCTGTCAATAATGCAGCGCAGCATGAGAGAAAAGAAAAATGCGTTAAGTGAGCGCACACACAAGTGGAAGTAGTTCACTGAGTGAAGTGATCCACTCAATTGTACGGAAAATGCTAATAAAAAAACAGAGTACCAATTATTTCTTGCTAGTGGGATGAACTCTCGTCTAGTATACTCGATGAATAATTGCGCTTATATTCTTTTGAGTTAGAGATAGATTTATTTTCTTCCTTAAATGCTTTAGCCATTATTCGTTGCCCGATACTGCTCGGATACTTCGCTTGACAGTCGTGAAAAGTTGTTGCAAATATACATATGTACGTATGTATTATTTCATCTGGGAATTATCCAATCAGCCAAATAAACAGCTCCAACCAGACCACAGGCACCCCCTTCGTCTGTTGAGTTCAGCCAAAGGTTATGCGTCAATTATTCTGTTTTATGTCTCACTTGCAGATGTACGTACATATGTACATATGTATGTACATCTATAATATATACTGTATATATTCCGACCAAAGATATTAATAGAACTGTCTAACATGTTTATGACATGCCACAACTTTTGCTCACACAATTAATTTTGGGGCACAAACCACACTCTTCCTCCTGTATCTGTATCTCATCCATGCGAGTGGCTTTAAGCTGTGCTTTAAAAATTGAGATACAAATTCAGAAGGAGATAGCGAAAGAGAGAGAGAGAGAGAGACGAAGAGCGAGAAGGGTAGAACATGTGGGGGAAGGTAACAGGCAACACTTTATGGGTGAAAGTGTGTATATTTTCATGGCAACGTACGATATTATTTCTTATCTTGGGACAAACGTGATGTTCAACCAATGGTCGGTCGGTTTCCCCCAAACACTCTTTCCGCTTTCCGCTTTCTCCTTCTCTTTTGCTCTTCTTTCACTCTATTTTGATCCCTTTTCCGCCTCACTCTCTTGCTCTTTCTCTAGGCAGCCTTGTTGCGATTTCCATAACTATAAATATCGATTACCTTTGCTGCCAGGCATCGCCCTCGAGTGCTTAAAGTTGCCACACAGACATAACGAAGTATAGACTTCCACACATAAAAACATATACATACATGCACATAGATAGGCAGAGACACACACATGCATACAGCACCACCACCTCAATAGAAAGCAACTTGAGGCTGTCATTGTTTTCTTCCTCCTTATGTGCATTCGTTCTTTCCGTCTTCCTCTTTGGTTTCATCCCCTCCATGTCTCTATGTCTGTTCTTTTCCCTGCCCCTTTCTCCAGCGTCGTCACCGTCTCGTATCTTTGACGGTTTTATGTTTTAGCTATTGCTTTTTCTCCTTTGCTCCGCTTACACTTTTACCTGCCTTATTTTTCTCTTTGACAAATAAATTGACATGCCACATTGCGATAGCGACGAATAAGATACACACGGATACACACGCACACATTGAGTAGCTAACACTAACACACACATAGCACACGAGAAAATGGAGAACGACATCCACATTTTCGGGTTGCAAGGTAAATTCCTTCATGTTCTCATACCCTTACTGCGAACTAGTTGATCCCTGATCCCTCTGGTTAGAAAGGCTCGCTCGCGAAAATATATTGTAATGATTGAAGAAGCCAGCGATAACATTACAACATTTCATGGGTGTTCCAATATCTTCTGTCACTTTGAACTTCTTCAGTCTTTCCAAAGGTTGAGGAGTCCTCAAATACCAGCGTACCCCACATTCGGTTAGAGTATCGGAAACTGCAAAGAACGGCAACAATATCGAAACTTGTATCGACATCGACTCAGTTTTGGGGCGACATTTGAAGGTTGCTCCGACAATGATGGTGCGTGGAATCCACCTCCGATCCGCACTTGCTTTCCCCCCTCCTACCTTTCCTCCTTCCCATGCACACCTGCCTCTTGCCGCTGCCCGCCTCCTCGTACCACATTCCGACGGAGCTCTCTCTTCCGCAACGAAAACAATGAAATGTCAGGCACGTACGAAAGGAATTCGTTTACTTCGACTGTT
Organism: Drosophila subsilvestris; assembly: GCA_035043285.1. NCBI lineage: Eukaryota > Metazoa > Arthropoda > Insecta > Diptera > Drosophilidae > Drosophila > Drosophila subsilvestris. The sequence goes on from JAWNNB010001795.1 coordinate 1,429,388, forward strand.
TTCCTTCCTTTTCCTCTCATTCATTCTGTCTCGTTCTATCCCCTTACCACTTTCTATTGCTCTCCCTTGCTCCGAGGGTTTTTCTTTTTGTTCTGTGTCGACTAGCTTGGCGAATTTGACGTGCAACGTGAATGTCGACGGCATGAAAGAAAATAAATATGCCACAATATGTTAACGACAAGTCTGCCTTGGCCCCTGGCCTGCCTGCCTACCCACGCACCCACCTCTCTCGCACTCTGTGGCAACAACCCGCCGCACTGCTCACCGTTCACATTAGCACTTTGAGGAGTGGGCGGCCTGCGCCTGCTTTGGGCTAGGTGAACTACGTGCCGTGCTATGCTTTTGACGCTCACTGTAAATAAATATTATTTAAGCGACACTAAAAAATTGTATTCGATTATTCACCAAATGCTAAGATAAATGAATGCCCCAGGGGCGGGCTAGGCTGGTCCCGTACACAGGGTAGTGGCAGCTTACCACGAATTATGTGCAATAAATGGAATGTGGCAGCATAAATCATTATAGCAGATATAGCTTCTGACTGTCTCCACAGATGGGAGTGTGGTAGTGTGGTGTGGTGTGGTGTGTCTCATCCCTTTTTGTGGTTCTTTTTGGTCTCGCCGAAAAGTATGCAATCATTTTTCAATAAGCTCTATTAGCTTGTCAGCCAACAGATGGCATTTGCGTAGGCGCCTGTAATGAACAAACTCCTACACATGAGTATGTGTGTGCATGTTGTGCGTGTGTTTTCGAGCGTGTTCATGTGTGGGTAGATCAACCCATATCCATTGCCGTCAATATCAAAAATATTCAAATATTTCCTCGGTTATGGAATGGCCTGCGGGTGTTTTTGTGTGTGGGTTCACTTGGATTCGTAATATGACCATTGGACTGTTATTGGGACACATTTTTTGGGTGACGTTCTCAAATTGCCTTCTCAGACATTGATTGAGAATTTAGGCACTGAGCAAGCTAATATGTCGGTTTAATTTTGGATAAACTTATTTAATCCGTTTAGGAACATGTTAAAGCTGAAGCTGAAAAATATATTCGTGATACGTTAAGCTTCTCATAAGTAGAAAGCAGGAAGCTATCCTTTTTCTACATTCGCAAAGAAATAACAAAATTTGTTAGAAACCCCAAAGCTTTCCCATCGAAAACGTTTCCATGAACAGCTCCGCATGGTACTCCATTAAGTGTACGCTCTGACAAATTGCAATCACTACTCGTCCGTGAGTGTATCTGTGTACTGAAGCAGCGAATGCAGTTGCCAATTGCCCAAAAACCACTGGCACTAATAAGTTTGCCAATAAAGTCGGACTCCACAGCCGGTAGGCCTGTGAGGGAACAGAGAAGCGAGGAGCGACCATAATTACAAGTTAATGGTGTCCACATGTAAGCTCTTTCCTGTATAGAGTACAGTCCTGGTCCTGGTCCCTTCGCTCCTGGTAATAACTTTATTAATTACGCCTCCGGACTCCAAGTGGGACACTCGGAAAAAAAAGAAAGGAAAGACCTCGAAGTCTGGGCAACAGCTGGTCAGCTCTGGGTTTTTGTGTGTGCCTTATTAATTTATTCCATTTCCCCTTTTTACGACCCCACCAAGTGAATTAGTTGCTGAAAGTCCTTAAAGCACTTTCTCTGTCGCTTTATTTGCATTTCACAATCTCGACGGAATTTTAAAGTTTATATTTTTTCACCCAGCTTTTAGCGTTTCTATGCGTGTTTTGTTTTACAAATTCTTTGTCAGCTATACCATTGGATTTTCCATCAGCGCACGCTTCACATAGCATTTACATACCTCAACAAAAACTGCACGAAAATCCATCAAAAATCAATGGGCTTTGTATACTCTACTCTGGAAACCATTGCAATGGTGAAAGTGTGCGCTGTCGCATAAAAAATGTCTATCTAAGAATTTGAAAATTCAACAAATTGAGTTAATTCAGCTTTGTCACGTACCCGTCCCGTTGGGTATTTGGATACTTCATTAATGTTCATAAATACTACTATTAATAGTTAAGCTAAGCGTTTTTTTCCTATCACAAATTACCTTTGATAATTGAAAACGTTTGTAGCCCATTGCTGACCTTCGCTGCGGTAATATTTAATTTTTTTGGCATAATTTATGGCAGTTGGCCTTTGTTTGTTTGCCAACAGTTTACACTCGGAAATTATTTAATATGTCAATACAATTATAGGCAATGCATGAAATTCTTTACGTTTGTTTCATTATTCTATGATTTATGAGTTGCATTATTGTTTTATTCGTTTGCGTTAATTGAAAAGCAATCATGTCGAAAGTCAAGTTCATAAATTAAAAATAAAGGGAGCGTTTTAAAGGGAAATACATATTTGTACTCGTATTAAAGATGAGTGGAAAATGTATCGTTTTGTTGACAAACATTTCTGAAAGGTACTGAAAGGAGTCTTTAGATAGAAATCAGTAAATATCACGGCATAAATCACTGACAACTCCACTTCAGAGCTGGCGCCTCATCAAAGACCACCGACTGTTGCTTAAGCTCTGGGTTGGGTCCTCTGAGGACGCCTTCTCGCTGCCTAAGCGCCTCCCAGATGGTTCACATATGGCAACTATTTGGCCGCAAATTGGTATAAATGATGGTGGATTAAGGCAAATGCTCACCATAAATAAGAATTCCAAATGTAGAGGGAATTGTTAATGAAGGTAGCATAACCTAGCCGATTGAGACAATACTCTATCAGAAATATAAGAAAATAGGATAAGCTTGTGTCAAGTTAAGGATAGTTAAGGATTTCCAACAGTTGTGAATGTAACGGACTGTTATAAATATACCTGGCTATCCAAAAGCCACTATACTCTTATTTAAGTAGAGTATTCGCACACCCAAGGCGGAAAATCCCCTCGAGGAAGGCCGGACGAAGCGGACGAAGCCAAAACGCAGAAAAGTAGGCAATGATTTTTATTAATTGATAAGCATTTGCAACAAGTTGCACATACAAGCACACAAGCATATACAAACATAGTGGCATACGCTGAACACACTCACAAGAATACAGTCACACAGACGGACAGTCAGGCAATGTGTATTCAAGTCAGACGCAGCGCAAAATCCTTTTCCCTGAATACGTTTCATATTTGAGGTGGGATTTATCATATCAGATCATCGCCATGCGATAAGCCCCATGAGGACTTTGAGAAAAAACTAGAACATAAATCTAAAAGAGAAAAAAATTGGGGGAAAAGAGACAACCGAGAGCAATGGGGTAAAAGGAGAAAAGGTCTCATAGAAAGACTACATCAAAGGAAACAGAACTAATGGTTTTCAATGCATAGTTGAAAGTTTTCTAGAAGAAAGGCAAATTCAAGAGAATCTAAAAGAATTACCCTTCAACGAATTTTCTTTAAGCTTCTTAATTATTTTTAAATTATCAGAGTAAACTGCTGCCAGAGAATATATTTTCATGCAATTACTTCGATTAATGTTCGTGCAGACCTAAAACGAAGATAATTAATAATATTTGCCAACTAATTATTATGAAAATTTTCAACTTGAACTTATTTGAAGAGCCAATAAGAAGAGGAATGGGGGGGAACATTTTACAGCAAAAATGTGCATTCTTCAACTTTTTTCTATTTGAAAAAAATACAAATATTTATTCCCCTTTCCGCTTCCTGTTTCTTCAAAGTTTTATTTTTTTTCTTTGAGTCCTGTGCTTCTGCATAAAGTTTGCGCTTTTCTTGGGCAATAAAACTGTGAGTGGGGGTAGAGTGGAGAGAGGGCTGGTTAGAGCCAAGAAAAATGTGCACTTGTCAGCAAAAGAAAAGCGCAAAAGCACGAAAGCACGAAATAAAAGAAGGAAAATAAAGGCAAGGGAACGCTGCTGGACCCAAACCAAACAAAACTGCAGTCGAAATCATTAAAAAAAAAATGGTAGCGTAATTGATAAAGGAAATGCGGGTGGAATGGAGGGTCTGGAAAATGGTGGAACTGATGGGGAGTGTAGGCAAAAAAAAAAGAAGACGAAGAAGTTTGAGGTTGAGAAGCCTCAAGTTTATTGCAATGACATCGTTAAAAGTCTACCAAAGTACGAGTACACTTCCCCCAGTGGTCTCTCTCTCTTAGGTCTCCTCTCCTCCCTGAAAGACTTTGCTTTCTCTTTGGGCGACTCTCCCACTCTCTTTCAAGTGACTACTCAGATGCCGAATTAGTGGCCACAAATTGGCTCGACTACCGCATTCAAAAGATCCAAAGACGGCGGAGAGAGCGCAAAGATTCATTGCAGCAGATGGAAGATTAAGGAATGTGTGGTTAACTGTTAGCCATATTTTCCCCACAGCCAAAGAACCAAGTCCCTATACCATTTAACAGCCGTTGGGAAAACTTCTTGTAAAATGCAAATGAGGGAAATATTTTTCTCCTTTACGTCTGCAGCCATTTGAGTTATTTGAACCAACTACAATGCCATTCTGTGTGTATTTCCCTGGGAAACAAAGGGCAGCCCGAGAGGAGAGTCAAGCAGAACTGACCTACCGCCCCACCAAAAGTATCCCACAACCTTTTCCACGGTACTTAAACCAAACTAACAAAAAGTTCGCTTTATTTTTCCCTTCTATTTGACTTTGCTTCTCTCTTTCTTTGAGTCATATGCATTGGGTGAGGGGGGGAGGGGTGCAGCGTGAATTGGGGGAGATTCTCCGTTGCATAAGGCATTTGCATAAGTTGCTGTTAACCTCTGCCAACCCACTTGCTTCCTTTCGCTTCTGACTGAAATTGCTATACCCGCCATTTTGGGAATGGAAGGGTATATTGTATTCTCGTGGATTACCAGCGGTTGATATCTTCAGCCAGAGAACCAGAGGTATCTTCTATTCGTGTTATCCACAAAAGCCTTCCTTCCATTTTTGTTTTCCCATTTCGTGGACCACCGTCAGTTGAAAATGAAATGAAATAAAATGGAAAATGGAAAACTTTTTGGTGGAAAAATATTTAGTTTTTAGCTTGGCTGCGGGATTTCTACATACATATATCCACACCAATAAACTAACAAAGACTATAGTTAAAAAGTAACAAAATTCCCCAAAAGAGGGACAAAATTCGACAAATAAATCAATACAATTTTTGCCTTCTTCGGTGTCCTGCCCTTGGGGGGAAAAACAATCAAAATCAATTGAGAATATATACTGTGTTGTTTTCTGGGGGTGTAGCGTATATATTATATAAATATCTGGGGTATTTGCAGTGCCGGCAGCCAGACACTGCCACGCCCATCATTACCAAAGCGTATGTATGTCTAGGAGTCCAAATTGAAATTTGTCCCAATAGGGGTCATGGTTTCCCATCCAAGAAACATAATTGGAAAGAAAGCTCTTAAAGTTTTATGCAACTGGCAGAAGATACATACATATATACCACCCTATTCTAGATTCAACCATAAACCGAAACAGATACAAAAGTTTTGGCTTAATTAAACATATAATAATAGCTTAAATTGTACTTTTACTTGCGGACTGTGGACACTTTGACAAGACAAGAGAGTGAGAGGAGGAGTGGGGACGGAAAAGTTGTATGCTCTTCCGTTGATAAGATAGAATTTGCCCCATGGACTTGTGCTGTTCACGCCATGTCAATGCCAAGTTCAAGTAGTCATCGCCCTCAAAAAAAGGGTGAACCATAATAAAACAATAGGTCTGTGGAGAGCCAGCCAACACATACATACCATCTATCTGTATGATGTACGTACATATATATACGAAGAGGAAAAACTTTTGCCTATTTCTATGTGTTCACATTATTTCTTGCTGCTGTTTGCACTTTATTACATTTTGACAAACGGAAAATAAGTTTTCCTTCCTGCCAACACTTTTCCTTTTCCTTCCTCCGCACTCAACTGACACATGAATATCCCTTTGAATGGTGGGGAGGGGTGCAGCGGAGAATGGCCAGTGGTTGATTGTTGTTTGGCCAAAATGATGTTGTTCTTAGGGAGTGAAAACAACAAGTGCCAAGATCATAAAGTAAACCAAAGAACTTTACTCTAGCAGCCCAGCCTCCCAGATGAGCAGTCCATTTGTAGCACCCCCAAACGAGTCCATAAAGTTTCACAGTCTGTGGGCGCTGTCATCCCATCATGCCATCATCCGGTTCCGGTTCGAGTTTAATTTTCTGGCTTATTTTCGTGCTCATTTTTTTGGGGAGGAAATCAATAGCTGAATGTATTATTCAACAGCAAACAGGAAACTCAAAATCAACTCATGTTCCAGGCACAGACACAGTCACAGGACAGGCCCCTCTCAAGGCCATCGTTTGGGCCAAGGTTGCCACAAATTAAAATTATAAAAAGAAATCATGTACAAGTACAAGAATATACTCGCATACAGAAATTCATACTTGAGCAGCACTCGACAACATATACATAGCTGTTTGTGTGTATATTTGGTGAGTGCTCGATGGGTAGGGGCGACCTCAAAGTCACGCGATTGTGCCTCAAAGCCAGCAGAGGAGTGCCTTGACTCGGCTCACTTTTCGAGTGCGTTTTCCATTTAATTACTGTTTTCTGACTGCTGCTTTTCCACCGCCCGGTCCCCACTCTTTGTCCCAAAAGTAGGAGTGTTTTTGCAACTGTGGAACAGGGGGGGGGGACTAAGGAAATCGAATGTGACATAATGGGCTTGCTTAAGTCGTACTGTCGATTGATTGGTAACCCATTTGTATCATTTATTCACACATGTGTAGTACTTGATTACTTGATCTCCTGGAAAAGTGATTTGCTTGGGAAATTGGTTCATCCCTTGGACTTTCTATGATTGAAACTTACTCATTTGCGACCCATTAATGATGCTAGGCAAATGAGATTTTCAGCTCGAGATACTCCAGCGGAGTTGTGCCCCTAATTGACTTTGCAATGAGCTGCCTTCTGTGGCTTGCTTGGGCCAAGAGTGAGGTGTGTCCATTAGCTGCACTTACCTCTGGACATGTGGGTAATCAAAGTCGGACTCGGAGTCGAATGCCGAAAGGGAGTCTGGGAGTCAGTCATTATGAGGTTGGGGAACCATAATATCCAAACACATCCTTCCTGCTCCGCTGAACCACACTCGGGTTCAACGCCAGGAGAGCTGGTGCCGCGAATAGTTTGGGCCTTCTCCCGTTTGCATATTTTGTCATTTTATTTTTTGGTGAATATGTATGTATATTTTTCTTCGTGCCACAGTGTGAGAGAGGGAGTGAGAGAGAGGGAGTGAGAGAGAGAGCGAGGGATTCGAGTCATGTGTGGCAGACATGCATAATTCAAAACGTGGCTGGGAAAATGTTTGCCCTACCCTGGGTGTACTATATATATGGGTGGGTGTCGGCGTGTCTGTATGTATGTGTGTGTGTGTCTGTTAGCCACTTTTTATGTTGGTAATTCGACTATGGGGACATGTCTGAGTGTCCTTGCGTCCTTGCTGCCTCGTGTCTCTGTGTGTGTGTGTGTGTGTGTTGTGTGCTAACGCAATTTTCGTATGAAAGCTGGCCAAAAAAGAGAGGAATGAAATTCTACCGCCACCGCCATTCGCCAACCGCCAACCGCCAACCGCCTTCGCCTTCTGTTTGACATATTTTTCACACACAACGTCTGCTTGTTAAATTGTTGGCGGCAATTTTGAGGTTAGCGTGACAAACACAAGCACACTAGCGCGCACGCATGCACAGACATGTATGCATGTATGTACAGTGAACACACATGTACATGTACGTACATTCGGTTGCTTGCAAGGACATGTGGCAGTGCAGTGCCACCAACTTGATGTTTGTCAAGTTCTTCGGGGCGATACGATACGAGTATGCGACTATAGTGGCTGTTGCAGGCATGCCAAGCCGCCATGCCATGCCCCCCCCCCCCCCCCCCCGTGGCTCAGCAGTCACAGTTTGCTGCTCTTTCGCTTCTTATTTCTCACACATTTCCACTTTGCTGTATGGCCAGAGGAATGATAATATCCTCAAAGAGGATGCCATTGTCATATAATCAGATCAAGTACATATTCTCGTTTGATATTTAAGGATGTACTTTAAGATACCCAAGGATATCAATGGAATGGAATTTATTCAGCTCTAAGCATGGAAGAAGTTCATAATTCATTTCCACAGAATGGAATCAATGGAAAACGTTCATTGTACGCTCTTAGTGGTAGGAAATCTAAGCTTCGAACTACGTGTAGCCCATTGCATAGAGTTTCCGCTATACCCTCTCTAAGGGTATTGAAAAAATGTGCAAATGAAAATTGAAATTAAACCCTTTCCATGAACACTTTTTCTCTGTTGCCTGTGCATCTCACACCATTTTTTAATGGACTTCAACCTACGTCTGACAGTGTTTGTAAATATGCAAAGTTCGTTTTTATCTTTGCACATTTCTCTCTGACGTTTTCCATACTGTGGCACGCGAATGGGAGAAAGAGAACGAGAACGAGAGAAATAAAGAGGCAGAGAGCAGGAGACCTGAATTGAGAATCGCTTGCATGTTTAGCACTTGACGGCTTAATGGCGAACAATTTGGGTTAAGACAAAAGGCAACGCCCATTTGCCGACTCAGCTGGACGGTGGCTCCAAGCATGGATTAAGAGAAGAGGAGGAGGAGGCCACTGGGAGAGCTTAAATAAGGACATTTCAATTATTGTAAGAGGCTTTAAGCGAGGCCTTAATGGTTCACCAAGTTATGGAATTTTCAATTGAAACTTAAAGCTGCGGCGCATGCATGCCGCAATCGGTTTCTTCACAGCGCAATGCATTCGAAAAGATGAAACTCTTATTTAAAGTATATGCTCGCAGCCCAAAAAATAATTGTTTTAACTGAAACCGTAATTCCCAACATAAACAACTCGCCCTAAGCTCAGTACAACAGTTGAAGCGTCGACAGAAGGGACAGGACAGGACAGGACAGGACCAGACAGGATACGGACATGACTCAGTGTTGTCCAGTGTCCAGTGGCAAACAGAGCAGACAGCGGCTTATGGCGGGGGGAGGGGACCTCGGGTGGGGCTTAACAAACATGCAGCTGCCAACAATTTATTGGTCGGACAATGACAACGACAAAGTCCGAGCAGGACAATTATCATTGCAAATATACATACATACATACATACATATGTATGTACATGCAGCAAAATGAGGGATTGCCGGAAGTGGAGGGGAAGTGCCAAAGGAGGAGTGCTTAAGCCACTCATTCGAACACATTTTTATTTGTTGAAACAATGTTCGATTCCCAGATGTATGTTTTATCGCTTAATAGGGCTACAACCAGCCAATCCAGCATGAATTTAAATTGTATACTTACATTTAATTCCTGAACATTAAAATATTTTTATTTTTTAATTTTTTTGCTTTAGCTATTAAATTCTGAGATATTCTTTTTTGCTGTACTCCATTGATATTTTGCCCTCAAGCTGAGCAGCTTGATTTCCACCCACTCTCCCAGCTGAATCTCTGCTATTCCATTCCTTCGATTAAGACTGCGCTGCGTCTGCTCCCTGCCGCTAGCAAAGTTTTCCTGAGACACTTTTGTGGAGAACAGTTTCGGTTAAAGTTGAACTAGTTGAGAGAGTGGGAGAGAGAGAGAGAGAGGGGGAGAGAGAGCTCTACTCTTGCATTCCTGGAGTTGCAAAGTGCATTAGACGCAAAGCAATCGATATGTAGGGGGGGGGAGGCAGGTATCGGAAGGATACCAGCGTCTTGCGACTGCTTTAAGCTTTCAATCAAGAGATGTGTTTGAGTTATCGTTTCTTTTTTGTGTTTGCGGTCGTTGTATATCCCACGTTAAGTTTACATTAATGCGACTTATCAGTTTACCCAAATTGAAATGTTTGCACTTGACTGATTCTGAACTCGCTTCCTTCCGGTTTTGTTTGCTCTGTCCTGTCTCCTTTCTTATACATACTCGTACATACATATGTACATATGTGTGCATATGCCCATCGAATTTGCTTACTTACTTATTTAGGTAGCACTGCTAATGGCATATACTCGTAAGAAAGGACCATGTGGGGCTGTTCGTCTTCGTATACGTGGGCGTGCACGCAACTCACTAGCTGTTTTAATGCCAGGGTTAGGTAAACACTTGCGAAATGAATTAACTTTAAGCCGCAAAATTTGTGCTCTTGTGTGTGCCAGTGCTGCTTGGTGTGGGTCTGGGTGTGCGTGTGCGGGTGTGCGAGTGTGCGAGTGTGCATACATAAATGCTCGTAATTGTTTATTTACATAGCTTGACATAAGATTAAAGACGCTTTTGATTAACGATGCGAGAGACGACAGACTCTTGAAATTAAATCGTTGACAGCCAGCCGTAGAAGATGTCAACGAATCGAGTGGGAAATTAAAACTCACAGCAGAGTCCCAAAATACATAGTTATAAATAAATTACTATTTTAATTAATATACCTACTGTATAATTAAAATTGAATTCATGCTGAAAACTAATATTTTTTAAGCCAATAAATACTTTTTTTTGCTTTCAATTAGCGTGAAACGTTTTGGAACAAAGCAAATTTGACTGTGCCCTTAGGCATTTCTGAAGGGGATTTATGCGAAAAAAAAGCCAAAAAGTCAACGCAAATATAGAAAGAAAGAACCAAGATAGAAAATGAAAGTGAAAACGGCAGAGAACGTGGGAAGATAAGAAACGAGAGAGAGAGAGAGAGAGAGAGCTGGGAGTTAGGGCAAAGCCGCCGTAAGCCATAATTTAATATATTGACACAAAGCTTTGTGGTAAGACGTGTCTTTGCACCAACATAATCCCCAATATTGTATATTGACAGCTGTCAAAGGAGCCACTTCCCGTCTCCAGCCAGCAGAAAAAAACAAAACAAAAAGCGCACAGCAAAACTGAAAGAAAAAAGTAAGTTTTTGGCTTAATGCGCAACTATGCGGAAAATATTTGCTCTTAGTTCAAGTTTAGCATGGGGAAAATGTTGTCGAAGGCTCACGTAAGTGTAGAGATGGAAGTATGCAGGTTTAGACGCTAAGGGCCTAAGCCCTCCAGCATTGGTTGGCACACAAATGAACTAAGAGTGAAGAATAATATGGAAAAACGAGAAGGAACGTGAGTCGCTTCTAGTCGCGACTCTACTTTTATACCTGTACTCAGTCAGTATATAAATTTATGAGCTTATGATTGAAATTAAAAAAAAAATTTTTAATTTTACATTTTACATTTTTTTGCTACATTTGTTAACTACATGTACATGTAAAATGTAGATTATACATCTAGAACAAATATTCTACATATACCATTTAGATTCTACATCTCCTCCGCTAGGGGTTGCTCGCGCATTGCACAGGGCAGAGTGTGTGCGAGCGAGACAGAGAATGAATATCGTCAGCTGCGCCAGAGGAGGTGGGGGAAGCAACTGAAAATTAATTTCTTTATTCTGGCTATAATAATGATCCGATCTGATTCAGATTCGGCAATCTAATAGATATGGTCATTCTCTACGATACTGCGTTTTTAGTTTTATCGTATCTTCAAAATTGTGGCTGCCACAGATTTTCGTCTTTTGTGAAGGCGGAAGGGGGCGGGGCGAAATTCTGAAATACACTTGTAACAGTGTGATATCACATGAGTCTGGAAACAAAATTTCGTTGCTCTAGCTTTTATAGTCTCTGAGATCTAGGCGCTCATCAAGACGGACAGACAGACAGACAGACAGACAGACAGACAGACAGACGGACGGACAGACAGACATGGCTCTATCGACTCGGCTATTGATACTGATCAAGAATATATATACTTTATGGGGTCGGAAAATTTTCCTTCTCTGCGTTACACACATCCACTTTTACCACAAATACAGTATACCCCTTAACTCTTTTTGAGTACGGGTATAAAAAGAGATCTCTAATTTTGGGGTTTCCAGAGCAATTGGAATGTGGATTCGTCTTACTTAAAGATGGAATTCTCCCATTGATACTGTTTATTCAGATCCAAGACTAGATAGATGGATATTTGTGTGTGTTGTAGAAATCATGTTTTATGTATCGTTCCCTTGTGATTTGTTTACCAAGTCCAAGGCTTTGGCCATCAGCAGCGAGGCATTTTGGAATACGTTCAAATTCCTGCGGCTTACCTCCGGTTCCAGTGCCGGTTCCGGTAGAGCAAGAGCATTAAACTGTTCCCGTTCGGGTCTTCTGTTCTCGTTGCGATTTTGGTAGTAGGTCAGAGTATCCATATCTAAGGATCGGCGTGCTCTGGTCGTTCTGCTCGAGCGGTTTTCCGCGTCCGGCAGGGATGTGGAGGAGACAAACCATTCCAGATTGGTCAGGGATTGCGATGCATGGGTCGGAGTGATCATATCCGGAGGGGAATTGATTGGCAGGCAGGTACCGGACATGGATGTGGCAGGCTCCAAGAAGTTGGTTCGAACCAAACGCTTTGGGGTCTGAGCCGTCAGTTCCTTGACGCGATCCGCATAGCGGAGGGTGTTCAGGGTGTGCTCCACGCAGCGCAGACCCGGCGAGATCGTCGCTATCATGCAGGTCTTGACCTTCTTGCCGATGAAGGAGTCGCGCAGCACCTGGGTTAGCTTGCAGCCGCGGAATGGAATGTGGGACGCTTGGCGGCCCATGGCCCTGATGCACTCCTTGAGCACCAGCAGGGACTTGTTGATCTCGGCGCCTTCCAGGCGTGTCCTTCGATCCGCACTGGAGTTGTCCGCCCCCCGCTCGTTCCCCGCCAAATCGATCAGCGATAGCTTTCCATGCAGACGGTACGTTTCGCCGGTGCGCAGTACAATCTGGAATATGGCGTGGGAGCGAGAGGACTTGGAGTTGGCCGAGGTCTGGCCCGAGGTGCGGGCACAGTTGCCCAGCTCCAGGAGCGCCAGCACATCGGCGGTGCTGCACGCTGGCCTCTCGGCGAGACCCACCACCTGGACCTGCTGGTGGCCATCCTCGAGGACGCGTAGCTGGTCCTTGCCCGGAGTCAACAGGTCGTAGATGCGCGATCCATAGATCTCGAAAAAGCTGCAGCCCACCTTCAGTCCCAGGCTGGCATTCGAAGGCTTCCTCAAACTGCTGAACACATCGGCGGCCGCCATCGCATAGATGCCGTCCATGCCGTGCTGCTGCCTACCCGTGAACTCTCCCCCCATGGTGTGGGTCTTGCCGCTCCCGGTCTGGCCGTACGCGAAGCAGGTGGCCATTCCGCCGTCGAAGATATGCTGGATCAGGGGGCAGGCAGTGTATTTGTAGACGGTGGCGTTCGAGCAGGCCTCGTCGAAGGTGTAGTCGAAGCGGAAGTTGTGGTTCTCAAGGAAACGCACAAGATTTACGTGCCGGCGCGGCGAGTGCGCCACCAGCATGTCCGCCCGGGGCATGCTGATCACGTCCAGCTCGCGCTCGGCCAGTTCCTTCCGGTTGAGGGGGCGCTTCCGCACACACACCACGATGCCGTGCCTCTTGAGGGGTCCTGGAAAGCCGAGATCCTCCAGCGGCCGGCTCTCCATTTGCATCCGATAGAACCGAATCATCCTGGCAGTGTCCCAGTTGGAGTCACATCGATCAGATCCGTCCCGAACTTCCCTCTGCTGATGCCGCTCCAGCCGGTTGGGCGACCGCTGCCTGGGCGTGGCACTGCCCACCTTCAGGCGGCGCATTGAGATCGGTGAACTGCCAGCCGGCAGACGTTGCATAAGTATGTTCCACATTCTGGTTGCGCTCATTGTGGTAGCTCTGGGCGGAATGGACACCATTCCGGCCATGTGGCCCTTTCGCTGTGCCTCGAAGACATCCGGATTCAGTTCGATGATCTGGGCCAGTGCAATCTCCTTGCCGCGCGTGCAATCGCCCTCGGGCCACTCCACGGTCACGGAGTTATTGGTGCCGCCGTCCAGCTTGATGATACTCGCCTGATGGATCCGTCCATCCGTGCGGCGTACGAGCACCTTCTGCGTTATAGAGAGCACATCCATGTAGCCGCAGACGAGTTTCCGAATGAGTCGAGGCGAATGAGATGCAACACGAATGCGCGATATGTTGTTGGCTTGCTCTGTGATTTCTACAACAGAATTTAATACTGCTATACTGCTAATTTAATAAAAAAAACTATGGAACATTTAAATTTTTTTTTAGGAATGGGGGGTGGGTTTTTGAATATTTTGAAAACGGGTACGACTAACATTTCGATAGACTGTTGATGAAGGCAAAAAGGACACACAGATCTTGTTATCCGATTGTCTTTTCCATGCAATCGAATGGGTCTATTCAATTAAGTTGCCCATATAGTGACCACCTCTGATGTGGTAAATTGAATGACAAATAAGTCTCAATGCTGATGAGGACATTCTGTTACTTAAGACCTTGTAAGACAATCGCAAATATTGTATGTAAGACAGGAAATATTGGGTAAGTGGTGGAATCTTTTACTACTATGCTGCCGAGATTGTTTAAGCTATTTGTTCAATTTGAGGGCAAACAAGACAACTGACAGCCACAATAACCAAATCAACAAAGCGCCACCACTGCCAATGCCACTGCCACTGCCATTCGTCGGGGTGGGGTGGTGTTTGCACAGCGAGTGGTGCGGTGCGGTGCGGTGCGGTGGGGTGGGGTGGCTTTTGGCCATGTTCAACACGAAATGAAATGAAGTATTCTTTTATGCACACAGACATACACACACACACACACACATACAGTGGTAGAGATAGAGAGGCAACAAGATACAGATACGTTTGCATAAGCCGAGACGAAACGTGTGTAACGTACCAAATTGTTATTTATTTTTTGAAGTGCTTGCACATCGCTCCCTCTCTCTCTCTCTCTCTCTCTCTCTCTATCGGTCTCTCTTATTTCGAGGAAGGTGTAACTGTGGCACAAAGCGTGCGAGTATCTGTTTCTGCCACTGCCTGTGTGCGTAGGCACGGATACACGTGCAACTTGTTTCAGTCGTCTTTACTGGCATCTTGTTTGCTCTTTGGCGTCACATTTTACCTAATTTACCGTGTAATTATCAGCAAAAAAAAAGAAAAAACTTCGAGCGAGGCAAAAGGCTTTCGGCCAGAGCTGCAGCCACTAATGCAACAATAAATGGGAAAATAGGGTACGCAAGTAGTACCGCTGGCTGCAGTCTGATATGCAAATTTTCATCGGGTCTCCATGTCCGACTGACTGCGCTCCGGGCTAGTTTTATTTGCCCTGCCCTCCCCCTCCCGGACACTAGCCACTGGCATATTTGTTTAGCCAGCGGCATTCGCTCGGACAGTCGCTCCACCAGCCAGGCCAGGCAGTTGTGGAATTTCATTTCCATTTTTAGCTACCAATTTTGCAGCTGCTTGCATTTGCCGCACGTAAGCTCCATATTTGCACCGTGTCCGCCCGAAACTGAAAATGTAAAACGAACTAATAAAGCAATTGGAATGTGGGGAATACGAGTATTTGCAAGTTTTTACTACAAAATGAAATTCTAAATAAATCTGCGCAGAATTGCATTCCCATTTAAAAAGATACGAGTGTTCAGTCAGTGGCAACGCATAATGGGGCACATTTTAATTGCTGCTGCTGGCTTGTTGTTCTAACCGTAGAATACATACATATATGTATGTATATTCAGTGGTGGCTTTAAACTAAAATTGTGACTTGTTTGATATTTAATTTCCACTGCGTGAAGGTCAGAAATTAAACAATTTTTGAATGTTATGTAAGGGGAAATGTAGTTTTGGCAAGGGATGATTTCTGTTGTCCCATTTCTAGAACCTCTTGCTGTCAAGCTATTAACTATGCTACTTATAAATTCAAAATCTATTAGCACTTGCAAAAAAAAATGCAATTAAATAATAGCACTGCTACGGCTGACATGGCAACAATGTAATCAAATAAAATGGCATGGCCATCAGCATGGCTTAAATGGTGTTCGGTGGCATAATCAAATTGAGCAATTTTGACATTTCAGCTAATCCCCTTATATGATCCGCATGCAATCAGACCACGCGCTAAGCCTTTGTCATTTCCATTTTCATTTTCATTTAATTGTGCCGCCAGAAATTGGAAAAGCTAGAAAATAAATGAATTGCATCAAAAATTTATTGAATAACAATCAAACAGTGGATTAATCGGGGAATATGTACAATGACTTTGTTGATTTGTGCATCAGGATTTAATTATGTTTAATCGTCCTTGTGTAATATTGATTGTGGATTTTTCGGGGATTTGTGAATTGACTTGTAATTAAGTAATTAATTTTCTTTTTAGAAGAGCATTCGAAATTTCCGAACGAAGTGGCGCTCGAACCAGTTTTCCGTTGGCTTTGGACACAGATCCTTCCAAAAGAAGTGCAAAGTCTCACACATTATGTGCTTGGCCTTCTTCAGCATCATGTTTGACTCAATAACTACGATTTTATCTGCCGGTTCGATCATATTCCAGACGATGGAAATGAAGCAAATGACAATGGCGCACCTCAGAAAAATATTGCATCCGTTGGAAAACATTTTTAGAGTATTCCCATTGCTCGCTTCAAACGAACACTCAACTGAATTCTCTATGATAGTTTGATTTAAAATTGATTAGAAGATTGTGATGGAGTTGATTGAACCCTGAACATATGGCTTAGCTTTGGGTGGTGGGGGGCTGAGTTGACAAGTGCTCCAGTGGTTGCTCCCATTTCCTCAATTTCGATTGGGGAGCACTTCAACTGCAGTACAATACCATATCGAGACGAAGAATGGAAAAACTAGTGTATGTATAGTTGAGAAACCAGAAACAATAAGAAAGCAATGCCGTTTTGCTTCCCATTCAGCCAGGACATACACAAAGCCCCAACGAGTCCCTGGTTGAAGTGATTTCCGTTGTACGAGTCATCAGAACAGAACAGAACAGCACAGTCCAACAAGTGCTCGGAGCGTTGGTGCATTCAATGGAGTGCACTCTCCGCAAAAGGAACACTTGAACTGCAGAAAGAAAAGACGCTCAATACAATGCAGATGTCGAGGGGCTTTGTTTGAATATTGAGTCCTGCATTTGCCGGCATGCCATTCGCCGGGCAAATATAACCAAGGCTTTTTATATGCCCCATTTCACAGAATAATAAAAAAGAATAAAGCAAATTGCTGTTGTTCGGATTTTGGTTTTGGTTTTGGTTTATTTTTAACTGCTGAAACATATGCGGATAAACAGCCTTCAAAGCTGGAAAGTGTGTTGCGGATGGAAGCTGCAATCGAATTAAAAGTTAGATTGATTTAAACACCAATACGAATACGAATTGGAATATGAATAATGTCTTACATGTCCTCGTTGGCTTGACACAACGACTCCACGAGACGCGTCAGCGGTATATCTCCCATGCAGATCTTATAGACGGTTGTGAATAGTGGAAATCTGTCAAGAAAGAGATGAAACCCATCAGTAAAGGCCAGTAAAATGTTCGCACACGCACTTATCCACCAGTCCCTTTTTCTTGAGTATAATGTGAACCAATTCGGCAGTGACGGGACCCAAGGGCTCGTGGCCTGATATGAGTATATGCTCGAGTTCGCTCAGAGGCTTTCCAGTTCTTACAAAGGCCTCGGCCAGCTTCCGATTACGATTGGCTATACAATTTAATTTCTTTAGCTTCATATATGGTTCTGTACAGGGAAAGCAATTACCATAGCAGCTGGTGACCAGATCGGATATGCCGCAGGCCTCAAAGAAGGTGCCCATGCGGCAGCCCGGATAGAAGACATCCACAAATTGCAGCATCTCCAGGAAGCCTCTACGAATGATGCCCGCCTTGGTGTTCTCGTTCAGTTCCATGCCATCGGAGCAGCCGGCAGCAAATGCAATTATGTTCTATGGATTAATTCAAAGTTAAAGCAATTTGAGATAGCAACGACATTTACCCTTAGTGTAGAGCAGATCTCAACACAGTCGGCATCTTCGGTGACCACCACTCGAAACGTGGGCGACTTGAAGATGTCACGAAGCACGCGGTAGTACTTCTGATCGCGACATCCCACAGTGCCTTCGGCAAAATTATCATTGGCTATCTCGTGGGCCAAATTGCAGCCCACCATAACGGAGCAGGACACCTTCAGCTGGCGCATGATGATCTGAGAGATCAGTATGATCTGTCCATCCTCTCCCCGCTCGAATCCTTTGATCAGAGAGACGGCATGGGCCGTGGGCTTCACCTTGCCCAACAGGGTCTTGCAGCAGCTGCTCACAAAGGTTGGGGGTATGGCAAATATCAATATGTCGGAGTCCCTGGCAGCAGTCACAATATCATCCACGGCCACCTGCAGAAACAGTTATACGAAGACAAAGACTTCGAATGATCAATTGGATCTTACAATATTTGGTGGCAGCTCAAAGTCCGGCATGTACTTCACATTGATGTGTGTGGTGTTGATGATGTCTGTAAGCTTTCGACCGTCGACTATTTCCTCGTACACATACATGAAGACCTTTTGTTCCATTGTGTTTGCCATTGCGGCCACATTCCTGCCGACATTACGGGCTATGGTTGTGGCCCAATTGCCAGATCCAATCATGCATATCGCAATCTTATCGGCCATTCTATAGTCTGGAAAGTGTATTGATCCGATTTGGTTATTATTGTGTTATTGAATTGATTGTAGAGTCAAAGGCATCTATGATGCGGGAGCTACTTGTCCTTTCGGTTAAGTAAAAACTCAACAGTTTTGTTGTTTAATTTTTATTCAAACCCATGGGGAGCCCATGGTCAAACTTTGTTGACCTTAAAAGTGAATGCATAAATATATTTATGGATAAACGAGAGCAAATAAACTTCTATAGTATATGCTGCGTAGATGGTTACATACATATGTATGTACATATACTTCGTATGCATATATATTGATTGAGTGCTGGCCAAACAATTCATCAGTGAAGCGTTTGTGGGGCGAACAAATTACGCATACGTCACGTTCGCCAAACTGTTCGGGCAAATAATTAACTGTGGCAACTGTTTCGGCCACCATCTCCCTCCGGCAGTACGTAGCTCTGAACCACTGCGGCCAGTTCGTGGGCCCATTCGGATTCATTGGGATCCATGCATTCATTCATATTTGCGGCGAAATATATACATATATCGAGAATTTTCATAATTCTCGTATTTATTTTTTAATTACGCTTCCATTTTCTGTAATAAGAGAAGTGGAGAAGACTGAGCGAAATATGTGTATGTAGTATGAATAAAATATGAAATTGCCAGCGTTAAAATGCAAAAGGGCGAAAGCCAAAGTGAAAGTTTCAGCGAAATCAATGTGCAAGAAAGTAAACACTTGAAAGTTGTGTGCGACGCTCGGTCGCGCAGTCTGGAAACCGTAGTTTATAGTCCTGTCGCCCAATCCAATTCCAAATACTACGACTACGACTACGAGTGCCACCCAATCCAATCCAAGCCCACCCAGCGCCATCCACTCGACTATGAAATCAAAATGGATGATGGGCAAAATGAAAATGGAATTTTTAATGAGCTGCCGCCGAGGCAAAGGCCAAACGAAGGCCCCGGACTCAAAACAATGGCGAGGAGACAAAACAATGGAAACTCGTCCCGCGACTGCGAATGGAGTGGACCAAGGTTGCAGCAGTCAAGTGGGCCGCCGTCGCAATGGAAATGCCCGCCAACACTTTAAAGAGCAGCCAACACAAGGATTCAGCCATTTTGTACGCTCCTTTGCTGGTCATATTTTTAGCTGTATTTATCTTTTGGTTAAAGTTTGGGGTTATTTAAGGATCGGAAATTCTATGTTCTATTTTAAGGGGGAGTACTATTTGCATTGGGAATACTTTCAAAGCAATTCTAGTCCCTCATTTCAAAACCAGACACAAACATTCCGGAAGTAACTCGTTTATTCTGTAGTAATAGATTAAATCACCGACAGACACACTTACAACATGCCGCCCAAGGAAGATGCCAAGGATGAAAAGCCGAAATACTTCACCTGGACACAGGTACGTGCGTCTTTGATAATAGAACCAACTTGGACAGCTCATCGGTTTCGTGCTGCAGCTGCTCGTGGCCGTGTCCGTCTCCTTGTGCTCCTTCTGCACGGGCTTCTCTGGTGCTTACACCTCTCCGGCCTTGCCCTCCATGAAGGGCAAGGATGGCAAATTTCCCATCACTCGGCAGCAAGAGTCCTGGGTGGGTGGCCTCATGCCGCTTGCCTGCATGGTGGGCGGCATCCTGGGCGGCCTACTGATCATGTATATTGGCAGAAAGTGGACAATTATGATCACGGCTCCTCCGTTCATTATCGGCTGGCTACTGATCGGCTTTGCCACAGCTATCGGCATGGTGCTGGCGGGTCGCGCCTTCTGCGGCCTGGCCGTGGGCCTGGCCACCATGGTCCTGCCCGTCTATCTGGGCGAGACGTTGCATCCAAAGGTGCGCGGAACTCTGGGATTGATGCCAACCCTGCTGGGCAACGGGCGCCTGCTGATCTGCTACGCCCTTGGCTCCGTCCTCAACTGGTACATGCTAGCCTTCGCTGGTGCAATTTTCTGCATTCCCTTCATCGTCCTGATGCTGTTCGTGCCGGAGACACCGCGTTACCTTTTGTCGCGCGGCAAGACCGAGCAGGCCCAAAAGTCGCTCGCCTGGCTGCGTGGCAAGAACGCAGACGTCGATGGAGAGATGAAGGAGCTGGCCAGCACCCAGGGCGAGGCTGCCAATGCCAAGAGCACGTACGGGGACATGTTCAAGAAGCGCAACTGCAAGCCCATTCTCATATCGCTCGGCCTCATGCTGTTCCAGCAGACGAGCGGCATCAATGTGGTGATTTTCTACACTCAGCAGATATTTTTGGACGCCGGCTCCACCATTGAGCCAGCCATTGCCACGGTCATTGTGGGCGTGGTGAACTTTGTGGCCACCCTAATAGCCACAGCTGTCATCGATCGAGTTGGACGCAAGGTGAGATCTGTGTGATCTCTGATTTGCTTTAATCTTTCCACTGAAATCCAGGTGCTGCTCTACATCTCCGACACGGTCATGATCTTCACCCTGCTCACGCTGTCCATTTACTTTCTGGGCAAGCACAAGGGCTGGGATCTCTCGAATGTGGGTTGGCTGCCGCTCTTGGCCGCAGGGCTATATGTGCTCGGCTTCTCTGTGGGCTTTGGACCCATTCCCTGGCTAATGATGGGCGAGATATTGCCGGCCAGTGTCCGTGCTCCGGCTGCCTCTGTGGTCACCGCTTTTAATTGGCTGTGCACCTTTATAGTCACCAAAACGTATTTGGACATGATCTGTGAGTTGTCATGAGAGTGATGTATGTATGTGTTTTATAATGTCCCCCCCCAGCACTGATCAATAGCTATGGCGCCTTTTCCGTATATTGTGTGTGCTGCATTATAGCCATGGTATTTGTAATTTTCCTTGTGCCCGAAACCAAGGGCAAGTCCCTGGAGCAAATCGAGGCAGAGTTGACTGGTGGAAAGGAATAGATGCCAAAAGTTTATTTTCATATGCACATACACACATACATACATACCTACATAAATATATTCAGAAATATTTCCCATTCAGCATTAATTTCAGTTTTTATTATTTCACAGCCGCTGGAATTTTCCTCCTCTTTCTGCTCTTTTTTGTGCTGCCAAATAAAGTAAAACTTAACTGTGGCAGTTGTTTGGAATCGTCTCTGGGATACGCACATAAAGTTTTTACCACAAGTCTTTATGCTTTTCCAGTTTCTGCACCTTACGGCGACGGCGACGGCTGCTTGGGTTCACCTTCCTCCCCGCTTTTACGTGGCAGTTACTCATATGATTTTGTGGCTACAAAGTTGAGGCGTAAATAAAATTATTCCATATTTTCGCTAGCTGCAAACGTGATTCCGAGTGTCTGTGTGGCAAAAGTGTAAAAGTGTGTGGAAGGGGCTGTGCTCAAATGGTAGCTAAACTTTTGGCATAGACAATGTTTTCACTCTCACTTTGCTTCGACTTGAAAATAACTTCCTTTTCCTCGAGATAATACAATTAGATTGAAGTAGAACAAACTGTGTATGGCTTTGTTTGAGTACCGAAAGCGAATGATATTTCTAAGGATTCTCGAGAGAGATAATCGTGCAACGCTGCTGCCCCTGCAACTTAAATCAAAACTATATAAATCTTTCTTTGCTTACAATTTCATCATATGTCCGGACTTTCGACTAACTAGTCACAGCAAATTGAAGTACTGCTGCTACTCGCTGCTACTTCAGACGGATGAAAAGAATAGAGCTACCATTAGATAGAAGGAGAGTTGTTTGGGGGTCTCGTCGCCGCTTTAAAATGCATTAAATTGCGCGCAAAGCAAAGTTTCGGCCCAAAGTTGGAGCCGGAGGAGTTGGCTGAATTCAAGTGGAAATCAGATACAGATGCGGATACAAAGCGAAAGCTTTTCAGAGTGGAAATGCCGAAGCCTTAGCTATGTACTAGCTTCTGCCCAGATGGCGTGCGAAATGCAAGCGAGGAGGAGTCCTAGGTCGTCCGATGGCAGAAAGTTGGTCGAGGAGGTGAATGATACGGCCAACTATGCAAACGGCGAGTAAAACTGTGTTCTGAGACTGCACGGCACGTCATGGCATTGACGGGCTGGGGCTTGGCCTGGGCTGGGGCTTGGCCCGGTCTGAATGAAATCAAGATAAACTACTCACAATATTTACTTTTAATTGGAGAAGTTCAAAGAATAAACAAATATCAAGGGAGAGAAACAGAAACAGATAGAGAAAAGATGCGGCACTAAAAAAGTTTTGTTTTCTTTACTTTCCCTGTCCCTTTAGCCCCCCTCCATTGATTGGGCATAGTCTTTGAGGCAGATTAAGTAGATTTCTCCACGATTCGAGTTCATTAAGCTCCTTAAATATGGACCAAAGTCGAATTAATATTCCAGCAACATTTGCCGCATTCCCCCCCATCGGTGGGGGAAAGTTAAAAGCACACAGGCGAGGGTCAAGGATCAGGGCAGTGGGCATGAAAGGCAGTGCCTCTACAGTTTTCTCTTAATGTACCCTCTGGTTCCACCCCTCTCTCTCTCTCTCTCTCACACTCTTTGGTTTTTTTTTATGTTTGCCTAAATGGTAATTAAAATATGCCCAGATGGTGTCTGGATGAGCTTTGCCGTTTGTCCGTCTGTTTGCCCGTTTGGCTGTCCGTCAGCTGGGGGGCAAACGAGTTGGCGAGTCGGGACTCTCGAGGTCAATTGCAATCAGAGAGCTCGGTCTGCCTCCCTTACCCGTACTTTGTGGCGGGTAGCAAGAACGCTCAAATTGCGAAAAGGTCAGCTTCAATTGCTACTTTTTCTGTCCATCCTTATCCTTCTTCTCATGCTCATGCGACTTGATAGAAGGAGTGAGAAAAACAGAGTGAAGTAACCCCAATAAACTTACCTTGGTTTGGTTACTCCTCAGATTGCTCTGTGGTCAATGAGAGGTCCTCTCCACATCTCACTCTTTGAAGATAGTTTCTAACTTTACCTTTTCTCTACAACTCTTGCAGAGTTCCCTTTTTCAGCAGTTGCGCAACTGTACTTCTCTCTCTCGCTGGGTTCTTCTCTTTAAAATCTGTAGCATTATTCAAGAAATTCCAGAAATTCTCACCGCTTTCTCGATTCCATCATTTCAAGCACTTTACCGCCATTTTTCAGTCATAATTTTAGCATAAAGCAACATTCTAGAATATCCTACGATGGTCTGTGACGGGAGTTGGGATTCAGAACCCAGCTGGGGAACAGGGAAACTGTGTCAACGCAGCCATTTGCTTTCCGAAACTCACCTACAGTCCCCCTCCCCTTTCCACACTCTCAATCTCACTCATCCTTTCCGGTTCTGCTTTTGCCGCCTATTCCTTTATGCTACACTGTGTGCCTCCTTTTTTGCGCAACGTTGATGGCGACATAAATAGCTCCCGCTTGGTTGATGGCTTAGTCCCACACTCCACCCTAAACGGTGGAAAAATCCCCCCCCCCCCTGGCTCATAAATGTAAACTTTTTCGGCTAGTTACATGTAATTATGCCATTTTGCTGGCAGAAAAGATGACAGAGGCAGCCGCCAGCCAGTCCTTTCGTTGCATGAAAATCATTCTGCCGACACCACTTCTGGTTCTGGTGCTGGTGCTAGTGCCAGTGCTGCTGCTCCTCCCCTCTCGCTCTCTTCTGATGCTTTTTCAGTTGATTGCCAATTTAATCGGCTCGCAATTTCCGCCTTGACGCACGCCTTAGCTCCATGATTAGTGGGCGTGGCCGTGTCTGTCTAATTTGCGTATCAGTGCAAAATGAGGATTTCTCAAAGCGGATTTCTTAGTCGCGACACTCACTGGAAACGAAACGAATGAATGTGCGAGTGGATGGTGGGAATACTCATACGAGTAGAGGACGGGTGTACTCGTATATTTATTTATTTTTCCCTCTCCGACATCGTCTGACGTCTGGCATGTGTGTGTGCGTGTCCCGTCCATGGCTGTACGGCGCAGCAGCCATAATTCAAATTCGAATACGTGCCGTGCATATGGCCGTAGAGCGGAACCGCCGGGAAATGGCGTGGCGACAGTGTCTGCAGTTAATCTTCGGCCTGAGCCAGGGAAAACGTCAATATTGCATGAGAGAGAGGATAAATATGCCAATATTTTGTGTGCGCGCCTGATAGAACATACAAAAAAATTATTTTGCAGTATGCCACACTGAGACAAATAAAGTGCTATCCCACCGATATCACACAGTTTAAGATTATATATTCTATGAGTTTTTGAAAACAAAGAAAATGATATTTCTGATATTAATCAAACTCGATTCGAGCTGCCCCTATGACTGCCCACTGTGCAGAAACTCTTTCATTCACTTAATGTGTGCAGGCAGTGTTTTCCAACAGGTCACATTGCACAGCTCGGACAGCTCCATTTGCATAAATATTAAGCTAAGCAAATGTTAATCAATCAAAGCCGCAGACAACTCTTTAACCCATTACCCTGCCATGCTGCTTCTAAATTGTTCAATTCGCTAAATGTTTATGTATAAATAGTTGAGCATAAAAAAGAGCAGCATGCTACATGAGAAATGAGAGAAATGTGCACAAAGCACAAAAAGAGAGAGTGATATGCAGCAATATGCTCTTTTGCTCTTTATACAAGATACCTCAGAGTGGGTTTGACTCGTGCAAGTGTAACTAACAGGCAGAAGAAGTAGAAATGCACTTAAAACATAAATTTATATACGTATATGGCAATAGGTATCCAACACCTATTAAAATATATCAAAATAATAACAAAATTGTACAAAATCCATGCATAGGTATTAACCGATTTGAGTAGTGGGTATCTAATAGGCGGATAATGCGACTATCGCACACACTCACTTGTTAGCTCTTTGCTTTAGGTTTCCTCTTTTGCACCCACGTGCATGCGTTTGCTTGTTTGCTTTGTTCCGTTCCCATGAAGTCAGTTGTTAAATTGTTGGTGGCGCTTTTGAGGTTTGCTTTCGCCTGCTCATTCCCCCCGCTGCCAGCCATCATTTATGGCAGAGTGAGTTCCTCTCTGATGCCCTGTACTCGTGGATTAGTTTGGGTACATTGAATTCGTGCAAATACGTTTTACATATGAAAGAGAGGGAATGACCTGCCCCATGCTGGGGAATCATAAAGTTTGCAGAAGTCTGTGGCACATCGTCTCCCTCCCACCAACCGACCAAAGGGGGGGATGGTGTCTTATGGTCATAAGTAATATCTACTAGTACTGAATTTTCACTAGTATTTTTTGTGCTCATCGCGCAGGTGGCACTGCGGCTTCGGTTTTACTCTGCATCGCTGTGCTTGCGCTTTTTCGCTGGTTTTACCTTTGCTTTTGCTCCAACAAATAGACTTTAAATATTTCGTGCTCTAAATTTATCCATGCGATGGTGTGGTGTGGGCGTTCACACATTCACAGTCATGTGGCACGTGTACACGTTGTCCACGACAGATAAGATTTATGCCGAGCAGCGGTAAGGACTCCCAGGAATAATGTAAATATTTTGCACGTGAATTGTGTTTTGCTTTTGGTTAGAAAGTTTCCAAAATGATCCATTTATGTGTCAAAGAAAGGGTCATTCGTTCGCGTATTTTTGGCACGTCTTTGTTGGGTTATAAGCGTGTTCCGTTATGGTTTTTCAATATAACCCCTTGCCGCTTTCTTGATCTGTTTTCACCAACGATTCATTTGAAAGGAAGCGAACGTCCAGTGGTCAAATCTCTTTTCAAATAGATACAAATTCAACTTAGAGGCACAATCCATTTGAAATCATATTTCTTTGTAAGGTTGCTACTAGCTACGTACTTTCGCTTTTAACTCGAACTAATTTGATATATTTACTATGCATATATTTTAAGCACTCCCCTGAAAACTATAAAATACAATTTAGGGCAGGGCGATTTCCTTGCGTTTGATTCAACTTTTTGCATATTTCACAACAACAAAAATTTGCATAAAACTTAAGCAATTTTAACTTCTTTGGCGAAGCATGGCTCTTGTTTTTTTTTTTTTTTTGTTTGTTTGTTAGTTATATATGACTGGGAATTTATAACGAAAAGTTTTACATTTTGCAAATCATTTTTAACACCTGCGGCAGGGTTAAAGTTCAGAGAGCGGAAAAACTTTGCAAATTAGGAGCCCTGCAGTAGCTTCGCTCCACCTCCACCTCCACTCTCTCTCTCTTTCATTCTCTCGTTCGTTTTCCGTTTCTGGCTGCTAGTCAGATATTTATATTGCGCTTAACGCAGATTTCATTTAAAATGAGTTAAGCTGTTAATGGTGCATTGATGGAGAACGAAACAGGGTTGGTGGAAAAATTATTCCAAGCATGACTCGTAAATTTGTAAGCTGTCGTAGGAGCAGGCACAGTAGCATTAGCATTGGTAGAAGAGGGTGAAGCAAGGGAGATGAGAGATAACTGTGCCGGACAATGCGTATCCCTGCGCCCACACACACAAACACACGCATGCACATGTGTGGGGTCACCAGGCAAATCAGCTAAAACGGCCACGATGCTGACCATAAGCAAACGGTGGAGATTTACGACCAACTAATCGACGCCAGCAATCCCATAAATCTAACAACAGTTCGAATGTCAAATGGCCGAAAGGTCGGCGAGGTGAGGCCAAAGCCAAAGCCAAAGCCGAAACTGAAACCTAAGCTGAGATCTCTGCCAAAAAGGCAAATTAAAGTTCAGACCCAATAAATGTTAATCGGTTGCTCTTTGTCTTCTCCTCGCCGGGATGCTTTTCCTTTTCCCTCTTACTTCTGTTGTGCTCCATTCTGGCCTTGTTTCTATCTCCTTTTACCCCACGATGCCATTGTTTATTAGTTTGCCTTTTTGGTCTCATTTTTGTTTGAAAGTCTTATAAATATTTATTTATAAAAGTAAACCTGTTAGGTTAAGAGAAATATGTTTCAGGGACGTTATGTTCTGTAGAGATTTAACAACTTTAAACAGCAGCAAAAAATTAAAATATTTTGTAGATTTGAAAAAGTTTCAGCATTCATGTGCGTAAATCTATAAAGTGGGAAAAACTTTAATCCATTTTCCTACCAATTCAAAACCACATCAATAGCTTTTCCTACTGTCTGTGCCAGAGATCTGTCCATCAGCACTTTCCATTTGAATTTTCCCAGTACAGTCACCAATCCCAAACTGTCCCCTTGGGTTTGCATGAGTAATTAACTTTTTTTGAAAGTCCAATCCAAAAAGAGAAGAAAAATAATGTTCCCGTGTTTCTTGCGCCACTTTTGTTGTACAGGGCAGGTGCCAATGATGGCAAAATGTTGTTGAATTTATGGCCAATAAATTAAAAAACTTTTACACCGCTCAACAAAGTCAACAGAGGTGTGCATGGGGTGTACGTGTACAGGCACGACGAGTATCTGTGTGTAGCAGCCCGCCTCCCCCAAACATTTACCCAACATTAATTGAAAATTGTTGACTCGAACAAGTGTTCCGCAGCATATCAAAGGCAATTACAGATGCCGTTAACAGCAGCAAAATGGCAGTCCAGCACACAAGAAAAGCCCAAAAGACATACTACATATCTGTGCTCATCTCATTATTAAGTTAATTATATGTTTGTGTGCCGGCAATTACAACTCAGATTTCATTGTTGGCCAGAAACCATTTTGCGGCCTAGTCGGTTGCCATCAAAGACGCTGCTGATGATGATGATCATGATGTCAATGAAGGGGCAGATACAACTTTGCAACATTGCCTTTGGCCCCACCGCAAAACTTCTAATTAATTTGAAAGGCAACATTGGAGACGCCTTGTTGTGTGGTTACTGCCACACACCCACTCACGTACGAGCTCGTCCATGAAAAGGGTCCTGCAACAGACACACAACATATGCACACGCCCCAGAGTCGCCAAGTAACCTCATTAGAAGGCAAACCATTAAATGGACCATGGAAAAGCCTCCACTTTTCACTACAATTTACAAACAAAATAAAGACGACAACGAAACTGTTTATAAATTATCAAAGCCAAAGCTAAATGCCATCCCCAAACGCCCCAACTCTTGTGTGCTTCGTAATTCGTTGCCAAAAAAACAACATCCTCGAAATCTGTCAAAACTATCTTGGCCAGCCGAAAGTTTTGTCCCGTTTTTAAGCCAACTTTACTCTTAACACATTTAATTAAGTAGCGGAAAAAAGAATAAATTTTGTGGCCCGTAGAGCCGAACACAATGCAATAAAACTGAGCAGAAAGTGAATTTGTTGGCCATGCAACTTTTGTTTCGGCCAATCCATTTGCGTTTGGTTACATCATTTCAATGGCTTATGGCACTCTACCTCACCCCACCCCCTAAGCACAGCATTCACAGCAATGTTTGCAAATCAGCTTGTGATATGCCAAAAGCCTCTGCGCATTGCTGGAAAACAGAAAACAGAGGGAAAAAATTTAAAAGTTTCTTCTTCGCTTTTTGAGCTCGGGAAATTGTTTGAACAGTTTTGTTGCCAAAGTTTTTAATAAGCTTAATTTCTACTGATTTTAGTTTTTTTTTTTGTGGTAAATTTTAGTCTGTTTTTTATATATTTTATATTTAAAGTGCGGAAGTGGTGGATGGAACTCTTTTTTTCTTCATATCTTCATATTAATTTTCCAACAGCGTGAATAAACTAGTACATGTGTATGTATATAAGTAGAACGTATAAAACAATACTTAAGGAAAATTATTCGCTTTTTACAACATTTTTCTATTCAGCAGTTTTCTGTTTTCCACTTTTCCACATTTAATTTTGACTGCCGCTGCAGCAATGATTTCTGTGCTCTTCAGCAAAATTTCAACTCGTTTGTTGTTGGTCATTTGAGATGTTTCCAGACCAGTTTGTTGGACAGTAAGGAAAAACTCCTGGGAAAATATTACAGATTTAAGTCAAGAATAAAACTGACATCTTACCTGCTGGCCAGCAACGAGCTTCATTATAATTATGCCATGGGAAACATGTCGAGCGAGAGACCAGACATGACAGCCGCAAACTAAACCGAAATTCGTTGGCTGAGTAAGGAGGCACAGGTCACAGCAGGCAGAGGAGGGCGAATCAGCATAAGTAATTAACCGAGTGATAAAGAGCCTGGGGCGACGTGGCAGTACGAGTATCATTCAAGGCGACGACATCGTCTTGTCATTAGCGGCCAAAAATGCTGCATTTAGTTGTACGTACGCTTGATGAATATGGTTAATTTCGTTTGTATATTCTAAGAAATCCGAATATACGTACATACATACATATGTATGTGTTTGTCCCACGGCGACGATGACAGGACCTGACCGGGACACATTTTTCGTTTGTCCTCTAATTGCATATCTGAGGAGGCTGATGATGATGATGATGCTGATGATGAGGCAGGCAATACAATTAACAAAATCTCCTGCTGTGTCTGTGATTGTGTAGGGTCTCTGTTTTGATGTCCTGGCCAGAGAATCATTTGGACAGTCCCTGGCATACGTATAGAATGCCAAGTTTTAGTGTCTAATTAAAAGCAACAGCAACTGGCCTTTTAATTTATGCCTGTTCAGGGACAAGCCCCTAAGAAAAGGAAGAAAACCCCCCCGCCCCCCTAACAGCGTAGTCACATTTGGCTTTTCTTTTCAGCATTTACATGTTTCTCTGTACTGAAAAGTTTTCAGCATAAATCGTGGCCAAAGCTCGTAATTCGCATCTGTGGCAGAGGTGGAACTGGGGGTAAAGCTTGTGGGGGAGACAGCCCTAAAGCACTAAACTTACATTTATGTATATGTACATATGTACGAGTATATACATATATGCTTTGAAGAAGTCTTTTGTGCAGTCACTGCTTGGCATTGCAGAAACAAAAAGTACACATTTAAGTCCGTAGATGGCTTATTGCCCCAAAGGTCTTTTGTTTGTCGTAGGGGAGTAAATGTTTAAATAAATTTTGATTAAATTTAAACAGGCCTAGCAAAACTAAAACAAATTCAGTCAGTATTTACAGCTCCAACAGACAGGACTGTTCAAATTTTTCTAGGAAATCATATATAAAAATAATACAAAAAATTCTTTTATTTTGTAATCATATTTTTTAGAGCTAAATTTCAAGTGCAGCAAAATGGCAGATCCAGATGCTCGGGATGCGGAAACCGTACCGCCAGCAATTGGCGGGGACAACACTCTTAACATGAACAATGAGCGTTTGGATTGCGAGAACCTTGGTAAGGAGCGACAATCTGGCAATACACTCTCAGTAGAAATCAAACAGAGATATTCTTCTTTTAAATAGATGAAATGACTGAGAGATTGGTCAATCCGGATAGGCCAGCATTTCCATCAGTGCTACTTCGATTCTTTGGCAATATATTTGGTAAGTGTGCGAGAACTTATCCGACAATTTTCTGATTTTTCTGAGGCATAATATTAAATTATTTGATTTTCTGCTCAACTAAAAGTTGATTGCTTTAGGGCCATTTTTGCCTAGAAGAAACCCTGGATTATGCTGTGACACCAAACTTTTGGCAGATTAAATTGTATAGCTAATAAAGCTCTTTATATAAAATTTGTATAATTGCTGTGCTATTTTTTTTTGGGTATTCTACATATTTTGGCCACCCAAACCGCTGCATTGGATAAATACTTAGTGACAAACGATCTCGTCTGTAGCGGATGGCTTGCAGTGGCAAGTCACGTTGTCGATCTCATCGATAAGGTCGGATATCTCGTGGAGGAAATTCTCCAGATTGTGGGGATTATGGAAGATATTATTTTCGACGGTGAGTCGCCTGTCGCCCAGTATCTTCCAGCGACGCATGCTAGCAATGACATCGCCACAGAAGTCCCGTTTATTCTTCTCGAGAAGCTTCAATTTCTCCTTCAAGAGCTTGTCACGTTTCTCTGCAATCGCCAAAAGGATGCTCGAAAAGTATTTAAAAATTAATTATGAATACCGATTCGACTCACTTCCGGCTATGCTCTTGTGGAACTTTTGAACGTGCGTATCCTTTTGGGCCTTGTCGTACATCTCAATGATCTTGTACATTCGTCGGTCCATGTCCTTGGACATGCGCAGCACCCCTCACAGTGGGGCGCACAGACACTATCGAAGTTGGGACCAGGAAACGGAACTTCTGTCACCTCTTTGTTCTTCCTGAAGCGATCCCGCTCCACCCGGGAATCAGCGCTCCGTTTAGCCATGTACGCCCGCACCCGACCGTTATGGAATCGAAAGTTGAGACTCGCCAGCAGCTTCTCCACTCGCGACAAGCATCTGTGCATGGAGACAGAGTTTCGGAGGGATCTATTAATGTTGTTATACACTCACGTTGTATTCTTCAGAGAGTAGACGCCGGGTATCGAGTAGGTGCGCAGCAAATGGTGCAGCTTGAAGGCCACACAGTTGAGCAGGTCCTCGGCCGCACAGACCTGCATCTGGCGCAGGCTGTACATATCGTGGACCGTGTGACGGATCCACCAGCCACGGAACAAGGCCTGAATCTTGATGGCCGCCTGGTTGTAGTGCATCTCGATCCGCTTCTGCAGCATATTCTCCACGGTCTTGAAGTAGTTCTTTCGCACCGAGTAGCCTCGCCACCAGCGCTGTATGGTGGTGGCCGCCTTGTTGTGCCTTTTCAGTGTCTCGCGGCAAAGGCAGCCTCGCCAGTGGCGCTGGATGGTCCGTGCGGACTTGAAATGTGTGTAGTCCAGTAGCAGCATCGAGATCCTGCGGATAAATTCAAGGCACTGTGGCATGCTCTGTGGCAAATGCAAGACTTTCCCTACCTCGTCAGCGTTGGCGGTATTTTTGTGCTTGACGTAATACCCTCCTCCCCCTCGGTATCCATGAAGAAATATTCATCGCTCCTTGAATAGAAAAAGGTTATAGGTGATTCAAATGACTGATCGACTTGGATTGGACTCGTGCTTACGAGCTCTCCGTGTCCGGCATCCCAGCCGTCTGTCTTCGCGTGCCAAAAGCCACTCGATTGCTGTCCCAGAACATATTCTTCTCAAGTGTTTCAGTTGCTCCCTAATGGGTGTCTTTTTGGGTACCTATATATCTTTGTATATTGTTTCCATGAGTAGTTATTTGTATGACTGAATTTAGTGTTGATTGTCTCTGACAGGGTATTTAGGAATTGACAGAAATGACAATGGGTACGAGATTCGGGCTCCTTTTCATGGAGGAGATTGGCCATAATTTATGGACACCAACGTTTATTTCCATATAAATCTTGGCCTCCATTGTGCGGTGGCTCCATTCAGGGGACATATTTTACTTTCGCCAGCGACTTTTCTCTGTATCAACATGTTTGCACGCTTATCGCGTCGGAGCAACACAAATTTACGAGGCAAATGTATCTCTGTCCTCTGTCTCTGCCTCTATCTCTCTCCTTCTGGATGTGTATATCCTGGGGATCCAATAAATATGCCACTAGTCCAACACTTTTAGTTCCTCTAAAGCTGCATTTAATTGAATTGCGAGGCTCTACATACAGCTGAGGCAAATCAATATGACCCATATTTCCAGCCACATTTCAATGGCTCATGGGAGATGCCCTTGACTTGACTGCATCATTTTCGGCTCTAATTGTGTTCTAATGCTGACAAATGGGGGAAAAGGCAACCGAAATGAAGAGAGAGGAAGCAATGGCGGAGGCTGTGGCTGGGGCTGGGGTTGCTGTGGCAGTGGCAGTGGCAGAGGCAGAGGCCTGAGTCCTGAGGCCCGAGGTCAAGTTGCCATAAATTTTCCAACATTTTGCTGGCAAACCGAAAATGCCATTAGGAGGTGGTCCGAGAGCTGCTTTAAATGAAAATCAATATAACCTACATAATGGCGGGACATTTTCTGTTTGGCACGAGGCAGGCATTGGCATTCCCTGCTCATTATGCGCCACAAATGAACCACACACACAGACACACACAGTGACTCGACACACAGATGGGCTGGCGCACACACAAACAAAAACGAACGGAAATGAAACGGAAATTCTCATTTATGGCGCCCTTGACGCCATTTCCAGTTTCCCACTATCTATCTATTGGCCCTGACAAGTTGGCACTGCTTTCAGCTTGCTGATTTCTGATTCAGATTGGGATTCCGCTCCTGATTGCAGTAGTACGAGCGACTGCGGTTGCCATGAGATTTATGGTCTGGCCCCCTCATGATGCTGTTTGCTGACCCAGTAACAGATATCCCTCCCTACCATTTGGGTTTTTGGGTCTCCGCAAAGTTACTTGTGCACTGAGGAGAGCATCTAATTGCAATGACATTGCCCCACATGCTGAGCCTTTCCCGCCCATCGATTAGGCCACAACTTTGCAGACACTCGACTCCACATGTAGGCGGCTCTGTGGTTAGGGTCCTTAAAGGTTTTGCTGTAAATGAGAATTTCCACCTGACCCGAAATCGAGGGCATGCCACGGGTACAACTTGTTGTTTGATCCCTAATTCAATCCGCAAGCAGCTCTGAAACGGATTCCATTCCTCGCCTCGCTGGGGGTTTAATTGTGGACCAATCAGACGAGATGTCTAGACGAAATGAAAGGAAACGAAAGGGGAGCCTGCGTCAGCTCTTTATTTTTGGAGGGGGAATGAAGCCTTGTATACGCTTGTGTAAATATTGAAAGGTTCCCCCTCCCCCCATGAGTTTATGACACATGAGGAGAAGGGTTAGCGGCTACGACCGTGCCCAAATCAAATTGGAAAAGTACTAGCCCGTAACGGAGCAATGTCCATATATCAAAGAGTGCCACAACCCAAACATGTCCACGATAGCCCATCCCGCAAGGCAAGTTTACGATCCAGCACCCAAAAAATGCAAACCATAAAATTGGTCTGCCTGTCAGGAGTCTGTTCCAGCGGACAATGCCAGGTGGAGGTAGATTTTGGTGGACTACTTAAACCAAAGCCTTTACATCATTTATTTTTTACCATATTTCCAAATCTTAAACACAAACTCTGTTGATTAATAAACGAGAGAAACAGATTTTTAATTGAATACAAAAATATAAAAAAAAACCGTAACAATGGCAGACCATATTCCCCCTCTTTGACTGCTTATATACCATGGCAGCTCTGAAGGGTACACAAAGCCTCCCCCCTCCATTGTTATATATTTTGTATCTTTTTGTATTTCAAGCAGTTAATGTAAATTCAATGAAACGTAGCGAATAAAGTGTATTCTGTGTGCTCCGCTTCTTCCTTCCAAGTCTCAACTGCACTTGCCCAAGTTTTCCGCCTTCACTCTTTTTATATGGCTGCAGGACCCTGGGGTTGAGTAAACAGGAGTTTTTCTGGTGGCCAAACTTTCTGTATGAGTTTCGTTGTGTTCTCACTCTCCCAGATACAAATTTATGACCGACCAAAGTGTAATCAACAACATGAACCAGCGAAAGGAAAGCAGAACCGCTGAACGAAAGAAACAAAACCTTTGGGGTGGATTTGTTAACTTGGTTAACTGGCAATATTCCTGGCAGCATGTGTAACAGGTCCAGTGAGAACAGCGAGCGCAAAAAAAGCGAACTACACGTAAGAACTGCGAACTTTTGACTGCAATAAAGCAGAAACGAGAAGGGATAACAGGTGGTGGCTAAATGGAGGGGATCTAACGAAGTTGGAATGCTCTACGGGGATTTCGACTCGGTGAAGGGTACTTCATAGTTTTGAAAAGTTTATGGTTCCCTCAAGGAGTCATCTTTGGTTCAATTTCATTGATCACAATTTAAGCTGCAGTTGCTTTATTATGAACTACGAGGCATCGACCATATATTTTAAATTATTATCGATTAATTATATTTATTAAAATTAAATATACAAAATATATATAAATATTTGATTTAAAAAATCAAACAATCAAATTAACCATGGAGGAAGAATCTATGGAAACTCTTAATATATTTAACTTTAATAATAATTATTTGAAATTTCATTAGGAATGGCTAACCAAATTGTTAACCAAGCCGTGAAACTGATTCGGAAAATACTTGTAAACTTTAAAGTGTCATCCCTGATGATGATGATGCCCCACCGCAAGCAGCTGTGGACAATTTCCTGCTCCATCTCTCTCTCTCTGTCTCCCTCTCTGTCCCCAAGTATATGTAAAATTTGCCCAGATGCTGAGAATTGCAACTAATTCCATGAAGAAGTAGCAGCAGGATGAAGACGCTGACGAAGACAGGGCCCAGGGGCCAGGGGCCCTCCCAGCCAAATCAGTTGCGCTCTAAACTTTTGCAGAACTTGCCACACATACACAGAGATCTCTCATTTGGAAAACTTTAAAATTAGTTAAGTTGGAGCCCAGATATCCAATAATGCAGCCCCGAAAATGTGAACAAACAAATTTATCTTGCCAGAGAAGAGACTCGACCCTCTCCGTGTGCTTACATTTGAACGGATTGGTTGGGCTTTGTCTGGGTTTGTGTTTGGGGTTGGGGTTTGGGGTTTCGGTACGGTTTGGTCATAGTTTTGGTGCGTGGGGCATACGGCTTACTTCGTATATTTGCATCAACTTTTGGCTGCCTGGGTGCGCTTTGATGTGGCCTCAGATTTGCGGCAGAGTACGAACTCGCATGTGAGGGGACTCTGCAGCAACAAACTTGATCAGAAACTTTCAATCAAATTAGCCCCGATGCATTCGCACGCACATGCATGTTGTTCGCCAAGAAATGGGATGAGAAAATCCTGTTAAAGTTTTCATCTGGGTAATGGATGTTAATTATTTTTAGTTGGTCTAATGAGGAAGACCGGAAATACTCTCGACCCCCCCTCCATTGTATCCCTAAGCTGCTGTGCAGGAAAGTGAAAGTGCAGTTGAAGAGGAGGAGGAGGAGGAGGAGAGTCTTACTGAAATTTGTGCGGTGCAGCTGGGAAAGAAGTTAAAAGGACAATTTACCGTCTCCTTGGGCTTCTCATTCGCCTGCTGCTTGTGCTTCCACTTCCACTTGTGATGGTGCCTCTGCACTTTGCCTTGGGAATGCATGAAAGGGAAAAGCACAAAGCATTTCACGTTTCCAAACTTTGTTGGTTTTTCCTAGTTTTCTTTTCTTTTCTTGCTTTTCGTTCCTTTCCCTCTTCTCCTGTGGGTTTTGGGGGGCTTAAGCCATAGCAAAGTACTGCACTGCCAACGAATTTAAGGGTTGAAATTGGGTCTGGCTGGTGGCATGGTTTCAACTTGAAGCAAAACACTTAAGTTTTAACCCAAATTGTTGCCAACAAAGCGGTTTGTCTAACATTCTTTTTGAGAATATTTTTATTTTTTTTTTGTGAAAAAGTGTTTTTTAACATGAACGTAGACCACACACACACAAACAAACCAACATATGTCTGTATATGTATATGTTATGTATATGGATGGATGGATGGATGGATGTGTGTGTGGTGTATAAAGAAAGCTGTGAACATCTAAAGAGTAAACAAGGCATCCAAAGAGCTAAGGGGCAGGTCTCTGGATCTCTGCCCTAAAGCTAAATAACAATAAACGTTGGGGAGCCCAGAGCCCAGAGCCAGTGGCGTTTGCTCCTTAAAAGCAGTAGATATCAAGGCAGAAAAGAGTTCTTAGATGGGATTTAGGCGATGCTTCAGTTAAGTTGGGTAAAAATGTAGGCTAAGAGAGCGCATGGCATAGGGAAATCAATAAGCAGAGCATTCCCCTAGGCCATAATTTATATTGTTCAGGTGTAATTATAGTTATACCTACATAGAAAGAAATGTAAGTTACATAAACATGTACATACATAGGAAGAGCGAAGTGGAGAAATAAAATGGCAAAACTTTACCCAAAAGCTAGACAATCGCTTGGATGGGCGACATATGTATGCAAATGGCCACTCACATGTTGGACCAACTAATATTGGCCACTCATCACGCCCCGTCCTGTCCACCCCCCCACCACGTCGGATGCCCGCGGCAGCTACTGGCTGTGTGTTAGCCATGTCTGGCCTGCCTGCCAGCGACATGTTGACCTTTAAAAAACTTGACGTGTTCAAATGTTGCAAAACAACTCGAGGGCTTTCGACTTGAGCACTTTTTCTGTTCGCCGTTCGCTGTTCGGCTCGCTTTTGATGATGATGAGGCTGGGCTGGGCTGGGTATATCGTCGGTATGCTCCTCTCTTTCCCACTTTTAATCTGTGCTACACTGTGTGTGTGTGTGTGTGTGTGTGTGTGTGTGTGTGTGTCTCTCTCTCTTTCCATCCCGTTCTGCCATTCTGTTTGACGCACATGAAGTGCCGCACTTGAAATATGCTTTTCTGCCTTTGGCCAAAGCAAGCGGGGTACAAATTGGGGGGGTATGATGGCACCACCACAGACAGGGCAGGGCGGTGTGGAAAATGTGTTTTGACAAGTGTCACTTATGCATTGCTACTATGAAATATGCAAACCCCTTTCACTTGCTCTCTCCCGCACCCCCTCGAACTTGTACCATCCCATCCTCCTGTGCGGTTTGTTTTTGCAACTGCAATCGAGCTTAAGGGGAGGGGGAGGGCAGAACAAACGAGGTGGCGCATGCAGCAGAGTGGGCTACATATATATATGTGTGTGTGTGTGTGTGTGTGTGTAATCAATACCACCTACCGTTGAGTGCTCCTTGAGGAATAGACAAATGTGCAGAAAAATTTAATTAATTTGATCAGAACAAGAACTTTGGCAATGGGAAATTCGAATACGCGTTTTTAGGCTCCATAGAAAAGTTTCAAACTCTGTCCAAAAATAATAAAAATAATCTTCTTTCCTCTAAAACTTTTGATTAGATCAATCCACAGCCAATTGATAACGCTTGAGCCCTTGGGGTGTTGCCACCGCCACGCCACCGCCACCTCCGCACTCTGCAGGAAGCACTACAAAAATTACAAAAACCAAAACAAAATCCCCATGGAGCTGGAAAATTTAGAGGCAGCTACCAAGGAGAGGCTGGGAGATAACCCGCTCCTTAGACCAGGGCATTTAGTATGCGAACCTTTTTCGTGCTTAAATTTCACAAATAGACGGCGCACAAAAGCCATTCGGTACTCCTGGGACATTGCTATAAATATTAAAGCAAAGTGCGCCGACTACGCTGCAAGAGAATATTTAATATATATGTATATATTTTGATATAAATTTAAGACCGACTATTCCCTGGGCAGGTCGGCTCATGGGCTCTCGCAGCGTATACGTAATGCGGCCATTAATATTTAGGCCACGTTAAAGAGTTCTCCAAAACGAGACTTTAAAGAAAAGTCTGCGGCTTTGTACAACGTTCAACTTCTCTCAATCGTCCCCAGGGTCGCCAGTCATTTGTCAGTGGGTTAAAGTTTTCCTCGGAAAACTGGAGCACAGCAAGTCCAATGCTCTGTTAATTAGCATTTTACCGCAATCAAACAGGGTTCACCACTCACTCAGCTCTCTCTTCTAGCCCCTCTTCACCAGGCCAGGCCGGCTGGCTGGCAAATGGCAACTGGAATGTAAAATGCGATAAATGTGGAGCGGGTTTGCTGTGCCTTCTGTGCCATCTCTGGAGGAATTAGACCTGCTTGGGTAATGTGCTTTTCAATTGCTGCTAATCATGAAATATTTAAGCCTAACCCTTGGCGCAAATCTCTCTGGAATTCTTATATTTCAGCTTCTAGTAAAACAATAAGAAATCATAAGAGATGAGTGGGGAGGTGAGTAAGGTTGGAGTTTGGCGAGTTTACTGGGTGCGTGCTTTGGTTCGTTTGGGGGAATCGGGAAGATTTAGAAAAGGCTTTGATATGGTAGGTACTATCTACCATTCGACTCATTAGCTATTCCTATTCCCAGACTTATTTGTGACTGCAAATGGGCGCTAACAATTACGGCAAGCACTTACTATCAATCTTGCCTTCTTCCCTGCCCTCGACTATTAGGGGAATTAGCATAACCAACACTTTTTAGTGTCCTTCCCACCTTCCCATTCTTCGGTATCCCAGTCCTCGGTATCCAAGTCTTCGGTATGCAGTGCTTTTCCCATTCTTTGCTCCCTGCTGCATAGTTTTTCACACCTTTTGTTCGCTCTTAGAATTTTCTTTTCACTGTACGACATTCGGGTCAAATGCGTATAAGTTTTTCAGGCAAAACATTCTTTGCGACAAGCACACATGCAGCTGCTACATTTGGGGGCACATTCCTCAGCAGGCAGGCAGGTGGCGTGCGGGGACAGGCGGAGCTTATTTCCTTTTGGCTAAAAATCAAAGGCAAGTGGAAATTGAGATCCCGAATGGGGAAACGCTTAAAAGCAATTACAAATTCCGGTTGTGTCATTCTCGGCTCTGTCGAAGCGGAAGTCATTATCGTGGCAAACAAAGCCTAA
Source organism: Drosophila subsilvestris (assembly GCA_035043285.1). Lineage (NCBI taxonomy): Eukaryota > Metazoa > Arthropoda > Insecta > Diptera > Drosophilidae > Drosophila > Drosophila subsilvestris. Next base: position 1,469,100 of record JAWNNB010001795.1, read on the forward strand.
TAGAGATGGGGGCATATCGTATCCCTAAGCATACCTATCCTCTCCTACCCAACCCAACCCAACCCAACCCAATCCTCTGGCAAACCGCAGTAACAACAACTGTAACACACCATTACATACATTTGCGACAACTTGGGCGGGGTTCCGGGCTTGGGTTCCGAGTTTAGTGCTGGGTCTGGGTGTGGGTCTGGGTCTGGGGTATTGCTGGCTTTGACTACACACGGCTACTGCTTTTGTCCTCATTATCGAGTTAATTATGTGTGTGTGACCGTCTTTATATGTGGCACTGTTTGAGTGTGTGTGGTTGTATCCGTGTGTGTGTGTGACCAAAGGTAATTACAGAAATGCTTCCATTGTTGGCCAACTCGAATAGCTTCAGCCAACCGATTTTGGGTTCTTGCCTCCTTAGATGTGCTCTTTGTGTGTGTGTTTTCTCTCCTCCGCCCCGCCACGCCACGCCCCGCCCCGTTCATTCCGATTGCCACATTGCTGGTGCAGAGTTCCCTTGAGTTTTGCACCTTCCGCTTCGATTGTAATTAATTTGCAAGGCGACTGCCCTAACGATGTGGTTCGTGGTCTATTTAAAGTGATGAATAGCTCAAGACACAGAGTAAATCTCATTCGTACTCTCTGCCCATTTATGTGGGGATGCTCTCTGTGTCGGGGATGGGAGATAGGATTTCCGTTTGCCGAGATGGCGAGAATATGTTAACCCATCATTTACACGAAATAATCAAGATTATTTTTTTTGCTCCATCTCAGTATCATTCCCGCCCCATCTCTCCATCTGTCCGTCTGTCTGTCTGTCTGTCTGTCGCCCATTGGTGTGGTTCGGGGTGACCCAACTCAATGATTCTGATCCTGAAGGTTAATTACGCAACTGAACCGCAACTGAACCCGCAGGACTTCCCCTTTCCTCTTTCTATTTTTTTCCCCTCCTTTTTTGTTGTAATTTCTGTTTGCTTTTTAATTTTTTTAAATGCTGGCAAGAAAAGAAAAAAAAAATATATCAGAAAAAGTCGAGTTCAAAGTGCTGGCAGCAATTTTCTCTATCTATCTACATGCATATCTCTGGGTGCGTCTCCCTCTTCTCTTTCACTCCATCCGTACATCACTTTTTTTCGCTGGCATTTCTTTTGGGTAGTGCTCGTTGAAGCGCCTAAATAATAATTAAAAATTGTTGCATTGACGCTCGAATGCGTCTGCCGTTTATGTAGTTTGGGGCGGTGTCTTGCTGTAATTTCTTCATGGATATCCATGGAATTTAAGGTTCAGTGGATTAAATGTAATCACGGTTTTTGGCTGGTCTGTTTTGCTATATTTTATGGGAATTCGGGGGCGTTTTTCCTTTATTTTGGAAAGGTTTTCTTTTGCTTAAAGTCATGGACTTCTTTGTTTAATTCCAGATTAAGCTGGATTCCGCATATCTGTGGTTTTTTTCAGCTTGTTAATCTTACAAATTATTCTGTTGATTATTAGTGCTTTATATTTATATTATATACCATTAATTCATTATAATTAAATCTGTTTTGGCCATATGCTATTCCCAATCATCATTATCCATTCTTTAAGCTTTCTCGCATTGTTCTATCATGATTTAGTCTCTCTTTTGCTGACTTAGCTGTCTCTTCGGCCCTCCACAACTGAAGTTTTATTGTTAGAGCCAAACCAAGTCAGACTCTCCTTGCAACTTTTGTAGATCAAATAAAACATTTTGTTCTCCAACTCCAAGGCAAGCTGCAACACTTTTCGGTACATCTACGGCTGTGTTTGTGGATACCGCTCACGTGCCACGTGCTGCAGAGCACCTTCCACTGGCCGTGGACTGGACTGGACTGGTCCAAATTGCCAAATCGAATGCATTGGCAAAATAAATTCTGATTTGACAGCAAGTACGAGTACGTACTCGACTCGGTATTCGGCTAAAGGCAGCGCAGCGTGCAGTTGGTAACTTTTTTCGTGCAAGGTGTCGGCACGTTCCAAGTGATTTTGGGATGAAGCTTCTGAGCTGCGCTTGGGGGGGTAGGAAATAGAGGTATTTTTCTCTTATGATGACGCTACCAGTGTTAGGCAACAGTCAGAAAATCCGCCAGCAGTTGCAGCTGCTAATCCTAATCCTAATCCTAATCGCCGCAGCAACATGTTATGCAACATATGCCACAAAGTTATGCATGCAAATGTGTGTGCCCTTTTACCACTCGTTTTGTCCATGCTTCTGGCCATTGCTCAGCGTGCTGGCCCATTCAGCCATTGCCAGCTTAAATATATAATTTAATTACGCCAGAGCTCACACAGACACACGCACACACATGGCGCAGGGCAGAAGTAAGAAAGGGGAGCGAGACATCAAGCATTCATCATGCATTGAAAAGGAAACAGCAGCACAAAAATGAGAAGGAAGGAGGCATTTATGTGGCTTTCTTTGAATTGAATTGAATTGAATTGAAGCCTGATGGTGCTTGCCTTTGACTTCCTTTGGCTCGGATTCTAAAATGCTTTACTTTGTCCGGCTCAGAGAGCTCCTCAAAGGGCTGATATGTTGGAGTTGAGGATATTCATTTGCTAATTATGTTGATGAATATGCGCCATTCATATGACAAATGATGTGTGGCAGAGGAAACCCTTGATGGGAAAAGCGTTTTATTTTTGAATCAAATCTGTTCCACGTGTGGGTACAATTAGCTGAACTTCAGACTTCTAAAGACACAAAAAGTTATTTAAAGAGAGTGACATCTCTTGTTGTCTCCTCCCCCCCCACCAACCGCCTCGTGTCGTATCTGGATTGCCACAACAAGCAAACACAAATCGTATCCGGCGGAAACGGGTGTCATGTCGAGGGCGGAAAACACCGAAATATACAAAGTTCGAGGTTGCAGCAAAGCGCGGATTCCGTACCCCCATCGAAACGGATGTTTGCCGAAAACGATTGGGTCGGTGGGGGGGAGGGGACGGCGTGGAAACTCAAGGCAAGCATTGCACTCAATACGCCTATTGCTACCCTCCCCACAAGCAGTCACGAAACATTCCAACAAAACTCAAAGTATGCAACAAAATGCGAACATTTTATAACCATATTTTTGATTGCTTTTTTTGGAATTTTTTTGTATCGTAGTTTTGGGCGCCGGCCATAATTTTGTCAATAATATTTTTGTTTGTTTTGGCCATAAATGCAAGTTTGCTTTTTATTAGTGGTTCCTCCTCCTGTTTCTCTTTATTTCGGCGTGTCAATGGCAGCCCCCCCAAGTGGCGGTTTCCCCCTCCGATATTGATATACGAGCGGGAGTCATGCAATGCGGCAAATGATAAACAGCAACGCCTCCAATAACAGTTACAATTGGGCAAGGTGAGCAGGCAGCCAGGAGAACTGAAACTGAGGTGGGTGGCAATGAGAGGCCACTGGCAGAGCCTCGAATGAGGTAAGAGTTTGTATAAATAGAAAACCGAATGAAATTAATGCGGTACATGCAATTGAAAAAGAAGAAAGTGAAGAAGAAAGTTTGACAGCTTGAAGTAAATGATAAAGGAAGGGAAAGGTACACCAGAAGAGACATCACTCAAATTAAGACACAAAAACTTGGAAGTAAGGCTCTGAAATAGAGCTTCAAAGGTTCTTTGGCCCAGTGTAACACCCCGAATACTGAAGTTATTTATCTATATAAGGCATTGTGAATTCCACCTTTTCTTCATTGACAAAGCTGTTCATAAATATTTTCACATCAAATTGATTCAAAGAATTCCAATGACTAAAAGAGAAACAGCTGATTTTGCAACCAGAATTAATGCTAAAATCACGCAAATGTTTAACGACAGATAAAAGCAAAGCTGTTGGGGACTGCCTAATAAGTAAGTTTGTATCGATTGAAGAGAGACCAGTCCAGAACGAACGGTTTGAGGGAACAGTAATGCTTTCCAATACGACGGCAAACAATGAAAATGTCACAGATATCAAAGGTACAGTCGTCCACGCTAATGACATCCACAAGAAAAGTGCTATAAACTCTTTCCTCATTTCCTGCAGCAACAGATGAGCCAAGGGATCAGGACAACCTGATGATGATCATTGCCACCTTAACCTGGATGCTACTCAGCATTATAAGTGAGCCACAGCGATGAGCAAAGCTACCTTGATTACATTTTCCGGTGATCTTCTTTTACAGCGCTCTTCATTTACTGCTGCAACTATTGGCAGGTGCTAAGGTCGCGGCCGCGTCGCCAGCAGAGAGAGTTTGAGTCTGAGCTTCAGCAAAGCACTCTGCTCTCATTGGATAATTAATAGTGCCACATGAGCAACCATAGCGGGGAGGATGATGATAAGAGCCACATGCGATGAGTGTGTGTGGATGATTACGAGAGCCACGGGGGTAAAGCCGCAACAAAGGGAACGATTCAGAGATACTTAGTGATGTGCAACAGCTGGCGCTGATCATCTGTGGGCTCCGCCATGACACCGGCCATATGGCCGTGTGCAGCAGCTTCCATTTCCATTTTCCATTTCCATTTCCGTTTCCGTTAAGTTAATTCCACACGACAGCAACAAAACAGAAATGAACAAATAAATATTAAAAAAACCCAAACGCAAAAAAAAATGGAAAATTCCATGTGTTGGTATTTCCCTTTTTTGTTGGTTGTTTGTGTCTCACCCTCCACTGCGTCTCTGCGCCTCTGCGCCCTTTGCTGTTTAGTTTACAATTTCTCTTAGTTTTTCATTTCGTTTCGCTTCCTTGTTGCTCCGAAAAATATTTCACTTCTTCACTTTTCCCGGGCAGCCCGTCAAGGAGGGCAGGGGAGGAATAGGAAGCAGACCTGAGATATTCTTGCTGGAAGAGTTTTCATTTCTTTTGCTGGAAAAGTGAAAAGCATCTTTTATGCAAATTTACCAGGTGGATGCTCAGGGTGCGGGGGCAGGAAGTCAGGGGCTGGCAGGCAGGCAGACAGGCGTGGCAGGCCGGAGGTAACATGACTTCCGCTCCTTAACTGGCTTAATGGTCCAAAGGCAATGGCACAGGCAAATGCAAAGGCAAAAAGAGTTCACATAAAAAGTATGTTCCCTGCTAAAAAAATTCCTTCCCCTGGGTACCGAAAGGTAAAAATTATTTGATTAAAGCCGAGTGCAAAGCGAAGCAAAGCAAAGTTCAATGTAAACAGATATCTTTGCGGTTGCCCCAGTCCCTTATCCGAGATGCTCCACAGATATATATCATAGGAGCAGGCAATGCCAGGAGATTGCCTTGTGTGGAGAGCATCAAAGTGAAATTTTAATTTACATACGAGTACGAGTACGAGTACATACGAAAATAGACACATTTGTTGTCTTACTGTTTCCTCTTCCGCTTCGTATTCGCTTTAACTTCGACCTTAGATTAGGCATCTGTATTGAGAGCATACCGAAATATTTAAAACTGAACCGCTTAAGCAGGAAAATATCTTTCAGTCAGAAGACTCTTTTTGCTGCTCTCCTGCCCAGCTCTCCTGCCCAAACTTTCACTTTCAGCTTTAAAGTTTCTGGCTGGAACTACTATAACACATAAAGTTGAGAGCATTCAGAAAAGCATTTATCCTGCGGAACTTCATAAGCCTCATAAGCGCCGTCGCCTCCTGCCCCTACAAGAAACTTTGAATGTAATCCTCCGTATCCCATTGACGGTGGCACACATCATTACCCTTCTACCTTCCATCCTGCACAGCCCTTCCATCTTTGGTATTCTCTAAAATTTCATCAAACCAAATCGATTCGATGAAGGCCTTGGGGGCAACATAACCCTTTATCATACCTACAACTCAGGGGATTGAGCAACGGCAGAGTTGACTTCCCAATCTGCTGGGCTGTCGTGGAAGAAGAACTCTTGAGAAAAGTTGGCGCTGGCACCAAATCAAATGCCGATTATCGCATAGTTAGTTGCACTCTCAAAGGGAATGGGGGCCAAAAGGAATCATCCGTTGAGTTGAAAGCCATTGGCAGTCGCAGGCAAATTGTTGGCACAGGACCGGGACTGGCACCAAATGGGGCCTGAGTTCCCTTACTCTTGTGTGGGGTGCAAGGGGGAGTGGTTGGTTAAGAACGAGAACCCACGACTGTTCTCTCATTATCGGCGTGTTTGTTTTATGAAGGTCGTTTCCAACAGCCCGCACAAAAGGATTTGGGGCACGCACGCACAGACATCGTCATTGTCGTCACCATTCAGTCGTCGTTTCCCCGCCCTTCTTTAGCTACTCCTCACCCTCACCTACCACGTCGCCCACCATTTAAGACAGCTTCGAAGACATTTTTGCCTTGTTATCTAGCTGCTGCTGCTGCTTTTTGCCTTTTCGCCCCCTCTTGCCGCAGCACGCACTTTTCCTGCTTCTGTTGACACTTTTCGTTATTGTTGACTGCTGACTGGTCCATCTCAATGATATCTTTGATAAATCTCAGCTTTCGCTTGTCCAAGCAACCAAAAATTTGTCTCAACTTCCCCAAGTGCTAATAGGAGTAGCCACCCAGCCCATCCCCCTGTGCAGTGGTAGGAGTGCGAATGAGTGGCAGGAGGCCGCTCAAGTTCCTCATAATGGCTTATGACGAGCAGTCAGAGCAAATCTATTTTCGTGCTTCAGGAGAGGGTATGGGTAGGTCGTGGGGTCGTTGGTTAGACATGGGAGTCTGGCTCTACGCATTAAATTATTTCTCATTATTGACAGTTTATCAAATTGATTTAACAAACCTCATGGCTGCCTCGTCGTCTCTTTGTCTCTCCACCAGCATTTCACCCACTTTCAGTCAGCCTTAAGTGTCTTCGTGATAAATGTTATCGTTGTTTGCTGGCTTCCTTCCATCCTTTGCTACAACTTGCTTTAGCTCTCGCCCTGGCTCGCCCTCCCTCTCCTCCATCTCTCTCTCTGACTCTTCAAACTAAGCTTTAATGTGCTTTTCCTGCTCTTCCTTATGATGTGTTTATGTGTGCCTGTGTGTGTGTGGAATTTATGTAATGCCCAAAGTTGAAGCATACTTTTCGGCTGTTTGCTTTATGTTTCTACTGCTGCTGCTGCTGCTTCTGCTGCTGGGTGCTGCTGCTTCTGCTACTTGTGCTGCTGCTGCTGCTGGCTTGATGGCTGCTACTTCTTCTGTTGCCACTCGGGCAACATTTTTAGTTAATTTTAGTTTGTTTGCACAGTAAAGTGTGCTCAAACCGGCTGAATGTTTTATTAATTTAAACAAGTAAACAAAACTTTTGCACTTTATATATTTTAACATAAAATAGTAATTTGGGTCGAATGATGCATGAAGGACGCATGTGCTCATGTACCAATGCACAAAAAGATGAAAACAGTTTTCAACTAGGGAGATTTTCAATTTAATTCAATAAAATCAACGAATTCTAATTAACTCAAATGGAGCCCCGGCAAGCGACTAATCGGGTAGAATTATCAATCACATCGGAACTTGTTTCCTTGTTGCCGGTCATAAGGCAATTGCCGGTCGACGCTGCCATGGCAATTGTTCTCATTCTCGCCCCCCATTCCATTGACAGAGCCAAGAAATATGAAATAATAATGCAAACGGAATCGATGACTCGAGAAGAGCTTTGTCCCACGCCTTCTGCTGTAACTACAGGATACTCGTGTTGCCGAGGGGAGGATGCCTCGATTCAAATGGAATTTGCAATCGAAGGCAAGAAGTGGACCGAATGGCAAACAACAATCGAGAAGCGACAGAGAGGAAAGCTCTTTCTGTAAGCAGAAATAATCCGATATTCATTTCCCTTTTCCATTCCCACCATTTCCATTGAAAGTTGTTTGCTGTATACATACATAAATACATACATATATATGTACCTATGTATGTAAGTACAAGTTGTCGTACATTTTATGTGCATTATGTACGTATGCTACATATATTTGTACTGTTCTTCTGTTGTAATTAAGACCAAGTCCTGTTGGAGTGCATATTAAACATCTTGCCGGGCATTTGGCTGCGTCTCGAGTGGGAACTGCCAAGGATTTTATAAGGATTCTGTACCCCGTTGTTTGCCATTGACAATGGTGATTCCATTCAAGAATGGCACGTCCTTTGTTGCACAACGAGCGGCTGAGCGACAAGCGAGTGTCTAAAGTGCAGCCCGGCGGCACATCAATATGGGAATGGGTTCTGTTCGATGCTCCCCAGGGAATGTTCACAGTCAAAAGTCTTTGTTTATTTTCCAATAACATTTACACACATAATCTTTCACTTTAGTTGGTTGTTTTGGTCACTTAATTGCTGGCAGGTTTTTCATTCATAATTTATTCACAATTTCCATCTATTTCCGTTCGACACGAAGCAACATTTCTATTTACTCTGTTGACTTTTCTTTGAATAATTTATTTGCGTAGCAAGCGACAGTAGGGTAGGGGAGATACTCGCACTCACACTCGCACTCGTATTCGTACTCGTATCTGAGTCCAGAATCCTGACCAAATACATTTGTCAGTACGCACACACATTTTTGAAACTTTCATTGCCAAAATGGTTAATTAAATATTTACTTGGCAAAAACTGTAGTAAAACGTTGATTAATTATTTAAAATACTCTGTCAGAAGTCAGACAAGACTCGGACTGGGGCTGGGGCTCGGGCTTTCGCCTGACATAACGTTTACAATAAATGGGAACATATCTAGATTTCTCAACTGTTGACTGTTGCTGTTTGTTGCTGACTGCAAACTTTCTAAAGTTTTCACACCCACTCAACCCGGACCCCCTCCCCCCAGGCTGTTTTCCATTCGTCCCCACCCCTCCGCTGTGCGACGCTTGTTTTTCGGCTGTGGGGTGGCTTGGGTTGGGTGGGGGTGGGGTGGTTCAAAGACCTCAAAGAAGAGGTCTAAGTGATTTAGGCTAAAGTTTTTCACCGGAAATGTAGCGAGGAAAACTTTGTTGTTGCGCATAATCGTTTTGGCGGAAGTTGATCAAAAGTTGCAGGGGGGGGGGGGGGGGAATACTTTTACCCGCAAAAGAGCTGCTCTCGGCTCTACGATAAGTGCATTATGAAACAATCAATAAATTTACTTGTGCGATTACTTTGCTGAACACCCAGCTAGGACCCCCCTATCAGGGTCCATGTTTATGTGCTGCTTATGCCGAGGATTATGTGATGATGACGACTGCCTCCTCATGTGTGTGCGTGTGTGTGTGTGTGTGTGTGTGTGTGTGTGTGTGTGTGTGTGGCACGTGGCTGTCGCAGTCACAGTCCTAGACCCCGTTCAGTAATAATTCATTTGCATAACATTAACGGGCATGCGGATGCCGAAGCATGAGCCAGGCATGCCAGGCGTCTAAACCAAGTTTTAAATAAATTATTTATGCCAAGGAATTAACCGTAAACAGTTAGCCAGAGACAGCTGCAGGATTGCCGGGGGAGGAAAGGGGTGGTGGGTTTCATGCGTGGTAAATGGCAGCATAACCTTAGCCAGGCATAACAGCAGGAATGCTGTATGTTATGTGTGCTGCAACATGAATCCTTAACTCTACTTAACTGTTAACTTGTGGGTTGTGTGGGGGAATAAATTCCAATCCTTTAGAATATTTCTTTATCTCTTCTAGGAATCCCAACCATTCTCGCACATTCAACATTCCTCTTCAGGTTGTATTCCTAGGGGATCCCCACTCTAATTTGCAACTTCAACTAATTTAATTTTTTGTACAATTTTATTTTGCATTTATCCCTGACACAATTCCAGTTCATTTGATCGATTCAATGCGCTTACTTCTTCAGCAAGGTGGAGACCACAGCGGGGCCAGCGGCATAGGTGGTGACGGGAGCAGCATAGGCCGAGTAGACCGACGGTGAGCCCAGATACGCTGAGGAGTAGACCGATGGTGCATAGGCGGAGTAGGCACGTGGATAGGCAGCGGAATAGGTGGTCACCGGTGCGGCATAGGCCAGGGATGGTGCTGCAGCGTAGGTCAGGGCCGGAGCAGCGGCATAGGTGGCCACGGCGGGTGCCACAACATGAGCCTGGGCGGCGGCGATGAAGAGGGCCAAGCAGATGAGGAACTAAAAAGCAGAAAATGATCAATGCAAGATGTTAGAGATCTCTTGGAACGTGCCCCAATTTAAGGTTCGATTCTATGAGGGGTTGCCTCACCTTCATGTTAATATTTGTTTTGGGTTTTGTGTTTGACGAACGTTCTCAAAGATCGAAGGAAGTGCGTTGACTGATGCCATTACCCAGTTGGGCCAAAGCTTTTATACCCAATCGAAGATTGAAAGATCGAATTGTCAGAGAACAAGTTCTGCAATATGCGGATGTGGATGTGGAATTGGTGGCTAATCTGGGCTTGCATGCCATATCGAATGGATTAGCATTGTTCCACCCGGTACAAGCTCGGTACAAGACAACCAACCACCTGACAAGGGTCCACGGACGGCCGGACGGATGGACGGACAGGCAGTAATGAGATCTTGATTGTTTGTCGTTTTGTGTGTGTGGTCAAGTCTGGTGACAAGCCAAAAATGCCAGCAAAGAGCTTTGCTAATGGCGGTAAACGAAAGTGGCAGCAAAGCGGAATCACACAAATATAATTACACTCGAACGGATAGCGTAAGTGGCAGCAAATCATTGTAATTGACGTCATCAAAAATGTTTGTTACAATTGAATCTTTGGCATTGACAGTGATAATTCCGGAAAATGATTGAGGGCGCGCAGGAGAGGGTAGCCCACAAATGTCAGGGCGCGAGTGTAGTTATTGGCATGGATACTCGTGCTTTTGGGTACTCAATAATCTATCAATAACCAACGGCTTTACTTGTCATTTTCATATGAAAGTGAAACTTTTCCTCGTACAAAAATATAGAGAAAAGTATGTCAAAGTCATAGTTGGCTTGTGTTTTGCGGGTCAGAGACGCGCGGGCGAAGATCTGGCATCTGAAGGGCCACCGCATAAATGGTGCCCTTATGATGATGGATCAGAAAATGAGCAGCCTAAAACTAAAGAAACTAAATATCACCGTCAATAAATGGGTTCGGTTAACGGCCCTCACGGGGCTACGCGTATTCCAATGTGGCACTTAGTTGTCCGGATGGGGAACCTTCTCGAGTGTAGTGAGTGTAGTTAAGCGGTTTTGAAGTCTCTGAGGATCAAAGTATATATATTTAGCAGAGGCAAAAAGTAGCCCTGGCGTCCTCTTGGAGGCATCTTCCAGTGATGTATTATACTTTCCCGTGAGAGAGCTCAATAAATAGATACTTAGATACTTACAAACATTTTTCAAGGAAGCCACACAAATTAAACATTCAATTTATGCTTACAGCAAAATATGTCAAAGTCCCTCTGGGGAGCAGACACACACACACCCATCATTGCCATATTCATGTCGACAGAGCCACAGGACGGCCGCTGGTGTCCTGCTCGAATTACCCATCCACATGCCGCTTTGTAACTGTCAGAGAACGTAACGAACCGAACAAAAACAAAATGTTAAATACGAGTATACGCGAAAAGAAATGAGAATATGCCACGACCCGCTCCGCCCCACTCCACCCCGCCTGTGTGTGGCGAGAGGGACGGAAGGCTCATTAATATCAATTTATGAGCTGAGACACGAAATTAGTCTGTGACAAGTTTCGCCGCAGGATGTGGACACAACAAACAAATATATCCATCCAACCATTTAGACAGAAACACACACACACACACACATGCACACATGCACATGTGTTGCAAGTTCAGTTTTGACTTCGTCTGGGGGATTTGCGTTAATTAATTCCAAAAGTGTGTTGCGTGTCCTGCCAAAAGGACAAATATGCGTACACGAATTCATGTCCTGTGGCGAAATGGTCTTCATGTTGTGGTTCCTCTCTCTCGTTTTTTTCCCCTTTTCAAAAAATATGTCCAACTAAATCAGGAAACAGAACAGAACAGAACAGGCACTCGTACTGCGTTTTTCATTTGCAAAAAGTAAAATTAACTTTTGCTAACCAAAATAATTAAACAAATTTCTGCTTCTTTGTTACACATTTTGTTCAAAAATGTTCTTTATTTCTTTGTTTTTCCACATATTTTCCTCATATTTTGGTTTTTGTTATATTCAACTTGAATTTGCTTTACATTAAGAGGGGAGGGCCCAGGGGGCGATTAAAACTAAAATATATGTAATCATTTTCAAACACAAAATAAATATACATCTTTCTTACAAAATCAAGGGTTGCGTTTACTCAAACTAAAAAACTAAATTTAGGACTATGAAAATATATTCAAATACGACGCGGCTCGTAATTATGGAGTCAAATATTCTTAGCTTCTATATCTAAGCCAAAATTTAATTTTATTCTTAAGATTTGTTCTTGTTTAGTTTCATACGTTTTTCCAATTTAAAATTCGAGTCACAATTCAATTTGATTTTGTCATTGAAGAAGCACTTTGCATGTGTGTGGAGGGTGGGGGGGGGGGGGCTGCAATATACATACATATATATAGAAAGAACTTACGAATAGAGCGGTAGTTAAAGTTGAATTTGAAAATTGTTTTCGGGGCAGGTGGTGGTGTTTGTAGTGGAGGACACATTAAACTTTAGTTTGGGGTTTTTATACCCGTACTCAAAAAGAGTTAAGGGGTATACTGTATTTGTGGTAAAAGTGGATGTGTGTAACGCAGAGAAGGAAAATTTTCCGACCCCATAAAGTATATATATTCTTGATCAGTATCAATAGCCGAGTCGATAGAGCCATGTCTGTCGTCTGTCCGTCCGTCTGTCTGTCTGTCTGTCTGTCTGTCTGTCTGTCTGTCTGTCTGTCTGTCTGTCTGTCTGTCTGTCTGTCTGTCTGTCCGTCTTGATGAGCGCCTCGATCTCAGAGACTATAAAAGCTAGAGCAACGAAATTTTGTTTCCAGACTCATGTGATATCACACTGTTACAAGTGTATTTCAGAATTTCGCTCCGCCCCCTTCCGCCTTCACAAAAAGAGAAAATCTGTGGCAAGCACAATTTTGAAGATACGATCAAACTAAAAACGCGAGTATCGTAGAGAATGACCATATCTATTAGATTGCCGAATCTGAATCAGATCGGATCATTATTATAGCCAGAATAAAGAAATTAATTTTCAGTTGCTTCCCCCACCTCCTCTGGCGCTGCTGACGCTATTCATTCTCTGTCTCGCTGCGCACAACTCTGCCCGGTGCAATGCGCGTAGCAATCCCTAGCGGAGGAGATGTAGAATCTAAATGGTATATGTAGAATATTTGTTCTAGATGTATAATCTACATTTTACATGTACATGTAGTTAACAAATGTAGCAAAAAGTAAAATGTAAAATTAAAAATTTTTTTTAAATTTCAATCATAAGCTCATAAATTTATATACTGACTGAGTACGGGTATAAAAGTAGAGTCGCGACTAGAAGCGACTCACGTTCCTTCTCGTTTTTTTTGTTTTCTTTGTTTTTCTTTGCTCGCGCACACAGTTTGGTTATGGATCATACGTACGTACACATCATATCATATTATATTCATATTCTATATAGACTTGATAAAGGTTTTCGATCGACAACAGATTTTTATAAAATTTCATTTCACACTTAACAAAATATGATTCGATGCACATACACAATTACATATACATATACCCATATCATATGGTAATGTATACTTTTAATTATACATATGTATGTACATATTTATATATATTCTAGTTTTGCGCCTATTTTTTTTTTCCGATTTCTTTAATGTATTTCCTCTGCTGTTGCTGTTGCTGTTGTTTTGTTGTGGTTTTTTGTGCTATATGTATTTATGTTTATATAAAGATATGCCATTAAATTCAGTAATTTTATTTAAATATATATTTATTCAGTGGAGTGGGGGGGGATAGTCTTTTCGTAGATTCGCAATGGGACTAACTAAGTTCAATTGAGCTTAGGCTACGTTTAGTGGCTAGTTTAAGTATTAGCTGACCTGCTTCTTAGTTCCTAATTACACATATACGTATGTACACACTTACATAGCTAGCTCCGATTTCGCTAAATCTCTTAGTTGAATTTCTAAACTAGTTTTTGTGTTCTGTTCGGGTTTTATTTCGTGTCATTTCACAAGCATAGCTCTTTATTTGTTCACTGAAGTATTTGCGCACAAAGATCGTTCGGGCCTAACCCCACATTGGATAAAGGAAGTTCGCGGGGTGGCATCAAACATTCATTTTTATGGTACAGTTGTAAATTAAATAATATACTCGTAGGTAAATGCTTTTACTTCATTCGGCTCTAGACACTGCTATATTCAGTATATGTATGTATGTATGTATGTATGTATGTATGTATATCCTATATCTATATAGAGTTCTTTGAGTTCTTGAAGTCGGAAAGTCTTGTAAGAGTTTTGTTCGCTTCGCTTTTGAAAGAGATTTTCTGTTTGTTTTCTTTTTGTTTTGTTTTTAAAGCGAGACCCACGCCAGCGGCAGCTTTATATCTATAATACAGATTTTTGGGATTCAGTTACCTCTGCTGCTGCCTTTTGCTCCAGCTCCTCCTTCTCCTGATCCTGCTTCTTTTGATTCTCCCCTTAGACAATGGTGGTGCGCTCGGCGCCCAGCGCTGTGGTGGTGCACGTACTGCTCCCCCCTATGCAGACTATCTGACATTTGATGTCCTCTTTGGGTAACTCTCAGGAGCTCACAGTCTCATAGTTCCCCCCGCCGCCCAACAGCAGTGGCGACTGCACGCACACAGCAGGTGACACACCTCCCCCAGCGTGGTGAAGGCGGTCTGGGAGCGAGGGGACGTGAGCAGCGATTGGGCTGCGCCAATGGTGATGTTGCCGCTGGTCACCGAGCTGGTCAATGCCGCCGAGATGCCGCTCGTGTGTAGGCTGCCCGGATGGGGCAGCGTGTTGCAGGCACCCAGCCCGCCAACGCCACCGCCACCGCTGCTGTTCGTCTGCAGCGAACCGTTGGACTGGCCGCCAAGCAGGGGCATGGTGCAGGTGGTTGTGGAGCCGTAGGGCGAGGTGGGTGAGGTGCGCGTCTCATACGCAGGCAGGTGATAGCTGGTGGCACCCACTCCTCCGGGCACCATGATGCCACCACCATTACCACCCCCACCGCGGCCCGGGATGCGCGTGTAGATATTGGGCGGTGTTCGGGTGGAGAGCAGAGGTGGCGGAGCGGTGTAGACGGGACGCTGTGCGGCCGGGGCACGCTGCGGTGTGTTGTACAGGCTGAAGGCGGGGTTCGTTGTTAGCGACAGTTCACCGTACTGCAGAAAAGACATAGAGAAAGAGTTGATAGTGTGTTGAGTAATTATTAAACATAAAAACAAAGTGCGCTGCTGTCCTGCCGAATAATTAAAAACAAAACTTTAACTTTGATGGGAGCCTCGTCTTCCGCACCTCCCTGAAACAAATTGAAGTGGGGGGGCGGGGCGAAATTCTGATCGAAAAGTTCCGAAAGTGACCCACAAAACACCAACAACTTCTAATGAGCTTGTTAAGCATTCGAGAGAGTTGGCCAAACAACAGGGGAGAAATAAGAAAAACTGAACAAAAGCCAAACATTTTTCAACTTTTGCTGGCGACTGGACACACAAAAACATTTGCCTCATCAAAATTTGATGGTTTCCTCCCCCGCTTTCTCTTGCCCCCCCCCCCCCCCCCCCTTTAAAACCAAACAATGATACAACATTGTTTAGAGCATCGCAGTGGCTGTGGTCGGACAGAGGGGGGTGGTTGGGTTCAACAGCAACTTTGTTAGTGGTGGTGGTGGCGGAGGGAGGAGGCAAAAAAACAAAAGAACTAATTTGTGTAATTTATTTCGGCTAATTGGAAACATGAATGAGAAATTAAGGATTGTGGCAGGACGAATCTTAATATACCCTGCAGATTGTTGATCGAAAAACGTCTGGCTGTGATGCAGAAAATCAGAGGAGCACACTATGAAGGGAATGAGGAATATTTCTTACTACAAGGCATTTTATTTAACATCATTTTTCAACGCTTTTAAATATTGTCCAGGTCCAAATTATGCCCAGAGCAAGTAAAAGGTTAATTTCCCTAACGAATCCGTTTATGTTTTCCCTTTGGCTTGTGCTTCTACTTCTTAGATTGCGCCTCCCCATTGAACCTTGGCCCTAAATCAATTTGAGCAAGTGTCTATAATGCGTAATAATAAGTTTCGTTCCATGCAAGACGAGCCCTATCATTAAGGAAATTGGGTAAAAGTCTTTTGTTTGCTGCGGTGTTAATTAAGGGATAGAGTGAGTTTTGTTCTTGTAATAGTTGTGCGGCAGAATATTTAACGAATATTCTATATGAATGTAAATATTTAGAATGGTCGCCTGAAAGTATACTGCACTTTTTGTTTTGTATCAAAGTAAACTACATACTGTAATACATTTTACACACCTATTTACATATATATGACACTTGCCCAAGTTAAGCTATTTCTTATCGCAGATACAGGGCTAGCCACTAACTCAATTTACCTGTCGACACCCCACTAAAATATACCACCTATTTGATTACCTCTCCCCTTCATTATGTGCGACATTGGGAATAGGGAAATGCCCAAACAATTGAATCCCATTTGAATTCTCACCTGCTTCCCGAAGGTGGGCGACAGCGACGGTGGCGGCGGCGAGGCAGTGTTAATGCGCGTCGGTGGCGTATACACAATTCGCTGCGATTCCATATTCAATCGGTCGAAGGCCTTCTCCTCCTGATGGAACTCATCCTCGCTGTTTGCCTCCTGCGGCACCACATCCGGATTTTTGTCCTCCAGGCTGGAATGGCTGCCCATATTGCGGGACAGTGGCTCGGCGCTGCCCTTGTCCGCCTCTGTGGTGGTGGCATCCCCGCCATTGCCGTGCCGGCGTCCGCGCTTGCTGCGGAATTTGATAAAGATCACCACACAAATGCCGACCAGAACCAATGTGGCAATGACGCCAACTAAGGCGCCCAGAAGCGGCGTCAGTTGTACCAGCACCGCTGTCGACGAGGCTGCGGAATGGACAAAAAAAACAGATACGGGGGAAATTGTGAAAAATTGAATGACAAAAAGTGGACGTTGCAACAACAACAACAACAACAACAACAACAAAAAACAATGCAGCAACGAGCGATGTGACGACCGACACTCACCTGTTCGCAACAATGGCGCCGAAAGCGTCCGACCCCTCAATCGATGGGCCACCTTGCTGGGCCCCTGCGCATTCACAGCCGTCACTCGAATGACGAACACGGAATCGCTGGGCAAACGCTTCACCGTGAACTCCGGATACTTGTACGAGGCATTGTAGAGTATCTGGCGATTAAGTTCGTCGTATATCTGCACATGGAAGTACTGCGGTATGCCACCATCGTAGCCGGGTATGCACTGGATTTGCAGCGAGTTGGCAGTGGCATTAAATGCCGTACAGTTCTTTACCGCTTCCGGAAGATCTATGAAAGAGAAGATCAAGAGAGATTTGTTTATCGTTTGGAATGAAAATGGATTGTTTAAGCAATATAACTTCTATAATCTTCATTCCAATATATTCAATACATCCTTTTAATATTTGGAACTCCTGTTAAGACTTCTTCTGTGTTATTTCTCCTTCTAAAGATGTTTTCCCAATACAAATTCTTTTTTATTCTTTCATTTTTGTTTCATGAATCTGACAGCGAAATGGTCCCTGACCCTCAGAGGTGGACAAATTCGCTGAATGGAAAATCCGGGTTTCGGGCTTGCCCTTCATTCTGCTGCCATAGAACCGAAATTCGGCCTAGTTTTCGGGCCATGGCCAGCGGTGGTTTTATAAATAAATGATGTGCGCTGGCAATTTATTGCATTTGATTATCAGATTATCGCCGAGCGCGCAGATTGCAGTTTGCTGCAATGGTGCAACAACAGAGGCAGCAGCAGCAGCGGCAGCAGTGGCAGCGGAAGGGGTAGCAGCAAACATGCAGATGGCGTTGGTAAACATGGCTTTTATTGCTGTCAGGGACATCCACATGAACGTACAGTATGGAAAGTACGTGGATGCTGCATGCAACGCATGAGACGACATTGCAACGCGTTAAATTGCCACACGGCCGTGCCATGTGGCGTTGCGTGGCGTGGCGTGGCGTGGCGTGGCGGAGTCAGAGTCGGAGGAGTCTGTGGGCCAAATGTAAATAACGAGCAGAGATTCACTCACCCTCACGAGTGGAGGCTACGTGCAACAATTATCTACTGACCAGGGAACGAGGCATGGCCACCTCAGAACCACAAACCGAATTGAGTAAACATGTTTGCTGTTGCGTTGGTATTTTGTTGTGTGTGTGCCAATCGATGTGAAATTAATTAAATACATTTAATCTTCTTCGGGATGGCTATCCACTGGGTACTGTGCACCGACCTAGACATCTCTGTATTAATTTTTCCAAGGGAACAATTGCTGTCCCTAGCGACAGCTCCCCTTCGAAGGATATATCTTCCAGGGTATCCAAATGTTCAGATAGTCTAGCGAGTCTAGCATATCCCCTCTCCTTGCCTATGTGTTTTTTCTTTCTTTATCTTACCACTACGAACTGCTGTCCGAGTGGCAGGTAACTCACCTGCCGGCTGGATGTGGTACCAGCAGGGCTGACTGTGGCCCATCGGGCTGCTGGCCACGCAGGAAATGGCGCCGAAGCTCTCGTAGCTCTCCACGTGGTAGCTGTACACGTTGTTCAGCGGGGGCGCCGACGTTGTGGTGGGCATGGTCATGGCCGGGCGATGATGCTGCTGCTTGTGCATTGCGGCCTGCCGCTTGCGCTCCACCAACTGCAGGGAGGTCGAGGCCGAGTTGGATGTGTGATGGCCAGGGCTGTGGGAGTCGATGCTGCTGCCGCCAGGGCCACTCGACGACTGCTGGCCCTGCTGCTGGGGCAGCTGTTTCCGCTGTGGCTGTTTGTTCTCCACATGGTTCTTGTGCACCATGTTGGAGTAGACCATTTGCGCGTAGGGCGTCTCCTCGCCATAGTCCTGATAGCCGTCCATCTCGTGCCCCTCCGCCGGATAGTCCTCGTCCTCGAAGCGTACGGCCGACATGTCCACGATGCTGGCCGTGCGCCCGTGCCGACCATGGAGCAGTCCTCGCTGCAGTCCGTGTGTGTGCTTCCGCTTGCTGCGCTGATAATATCCGCCCAGGTCCGAGCCGGAGCCAGGACCGGACCCGGAAGGCGATTTCAGCGACAACAGACCGGCTCCATGTTGGGGCAGCTCGATGAGACTCTCCAGCGAGTTGTTGAAGTGCCACTTGTAATTTAGATTATCGAGTGGATTCGCGTCCACCTCGCAGGTGATGTTGATTGTCTGCTTGAGTGCCGCACGTATAATCGTCGAGTCCGACTTGCACACGGGTGGATCTACGGTGTGCAGAGAGACAGAGAGAGAGAGAGATAGAGAGAGTGTGGGGGTGCAGGTTGAAGTTAAGTTGAGTCAAGTAAGAGGGTTTTGAGAGGGGAAGTGGAGAGTTGGCGGATTGGTAGAGTGGTACTTACACTTCACGTCCAAGTAAACCTCGTTGCTGGACACGCTGCCCTGGAGGTTGCTCGCCCGACAGAAGTACTGGCCGTGCGAGGACTTTGAGATGCCCTGCAGCACCAGCGTCTGGTTGGAGATGATTATGCCGCGCGACGAGTGCAGTTGCTTGTCCTGTGTGTGTGTTCCAGCAAAAAGAGTACAAAGAATGACGTTAAATTTGTGTTGTGGGATGTGCTTTTTGTACGAGCATTTCGGGAAAGTTTGTTGAAATTTACGATATTCAATTAACTTTACGATATTGATTTTACAAGATTAAATTTACGATATTGAATTCAGCAAATTTAATTTACGATATTGCATTTACTTTATTCAATTTACGATATTCGCTTTACGATATTCTATTTTATTTAGCTATTTACCCCCATTCTCTTACGATATTCACTGAATCTCTTTCTTTGTCTAATTTACGATATTCAAATGTAACTTCTACTCACACTGTGATACCACTCAACACGCGTTATTGCCGGATTCGCCTTCACATCGCACTCCAAATAGACATCCGATCCTTTGAGCAGATTATTCGGATCCAGCGGAGCTCCCAGATTCAGGATGACAATGGGTGCATCTACAAAATCAAAGAGAAATTAGCTATGAATGTACCCCAATAATTGCTTAGAAAACCTCTACGTACGTGTCACATTCAGCACGCGCGAATCCTTGAGGTACAGTCCCGTATTGCCATTGCCCAGCGTGGTCATCACCGTGGTGTGACCCTCGTGAAGCTGCTGCGACGTAATGCCCGCACTCAGCGAGATGGAGCAGACCACCTGCCGTTCATTGTCCTCCGGCACGGGTATCAACATTAGCTCGGATATTGTGGTATTCCCATCAGCAGAGGTCTGGGATGATGGTTGGATATAATTATCAGGGTTAGCTCCTCGCTGAGTATATTGACTTACAGATTGCGTGGCTCCTTTTAGGATTTGTCCAGCCTTCGACCAAATGATATGCGGCGGTGGACGAGCTCCGATGGCGGTGCAGGTTGCATGGGTTCGAGTGCCGGCCACCACTGCATGATTCAGACCCTGCAGCAGCAGATTGAGCGGTGGAACTACGAGAGGGGAAGGGGAATATTTTAAGTTAGAAAAGGTTTCCGCATGTTTCTATTAGTTTTATTCAGCCCCTGGGTCTGGTTCGATTGGTCTGCCATCAGGCGAGTGATTAAGTTTACGATATTCAGTTATTACCCCACAAGGACACCCACAGCCCACAAAATTCATATCCAAGCCTCTTCACATCCGCCACAGCTACGTACATACAATACATATATGGGGCGACCTTTATGGAAATGTTCATTATTTATGACACACATTTTATTATGCCCATCATTGGACGCCACCGTCACCGCTACAGCCACCGCCATGGGACCCACAATACGATTAGCATGGAGACCGGTTCGGACCATCCTCTGTCGCCCGCATAACCATAAATGTGCATGAATGTGAATGAGAGTCAGTCGACGTGCCACGTGCCACGTGCGACGTGCGACATGCGCGTCCTTGTGAGGCAATGACAAAACTTTAATTACATTAATTTCCATGCGAAATGTCATGCCCACTAGTCGTGCCATTTCACCCCCCCAACCTCTGACTCTGACTGTCCTTCAACTGTTTTGGTAACACCCCCCGCAGGCCCTGCCTCATTACGAATGGAAATATTTAAAGAGTATTACTTACGATTCAAGTCGAGGATTACTTTCTTCGAGAGGGCAGGCACAACATGACCATTGGTTGCCTGGCAGGTGTACATCTGAAAAGAAATTTAATAATTTATATAGAAATTATTACAAGGACTCCAATTACTAATAGCAGGAGGAGAGATGATAAATCAACATGTCCAACATTTACCTACTTCTAATTGCTGCTACACGACTCTCGCACAAACACTAATCAATTATGCCCCAAGCTCTCTCTCTGTTCGGCCAGACACACACAGAAATCGAAACCAAACACAAGAGTTCAAAAGGTTGGAAAATGTACGACTATATTCGATAACATAAATTCTCTAGCTACGAATATTTTTGGAATATTAGTGGTTGGCTGCTGGACTGTTGCTGGTAATTTGATACTCTTTGGGCCCATATACATTTCGAGCAACAACATGCTACACATACACACACACACACACACGCACATTTCGGACATTTTATTGGGCCAAAATGAAAATGATAACATTGTCGGAGCCATCAAAATATTTGCATAACTTTTGGGGTTCGCCGCATTGCCAGGCAAAAGTCTCGTTTCTCGTTGCTCGTTGCTCGTTACTCGATTGGAAAATTAGGTCATAAATTTCTATTTGGTTACACAATATGTATCTTTGTAGTCCCGCAGCTCTTATTGGGGCAGGTAGGGGGTCCAAAGTGGGTTCCTCACTCACGCACAGTGGGCCATCCAAGTGTCTCTAGGTGTTTATTGATCTCGAACGGTTCTTGTCGGCTGTCTATTTTCCATTCAAATCGATTGTAACCCAAGCGTAGGCAATCAAATTTGTCGATTAATAATTGATTTATGGTATTTCCGTGCTCTAGAATGCTTTAATTACCATTTGACATTACTTTCTTAACGAATTTCAATGTAGAATGCAGGACAATGCTTCTGTTCTACTAGCTAACTCGAGTAGAAAATTGATTTCATTTTACTTTCTAATACGAAAACAATTTTAAACTTTTAAACCATGGAAGAGGTTCAATTTCAATTAATTAGTACTCGAATTATTGTTACATAAATTTGTTGTTTTTTTGTTTGGGATTTTTGAATTGGTTTTACATATCAAATTTGTCATCTTTATGCTCTTTTCACTTATCTTTACGTCTTGCAGTATTCCACTAATGATATTACTACAAAAACTTCCTATAAAGCCGCTCTCTGCCTCTTCACAACGTTCAGTCCCGTCATTCCTCATCTTTAGGTTTAAGCCAATAACTTTTGGTATTACATGACCAGCATTCAAGTGATTCCAATCCGTTCCCAGCCACTAGAAACACAGCACAAAAGACTTGGCAGGCCAACAATTTGTTCAACCCACTGGATGGATGGATGGGGCAGGAGCAAACCCAACTGAATAGCGGGATTAGTGCGGCGCAACAATAATGTTCATTACATGGAGCCCGAGGGAAATCCGCTTAGAATCAACAGAACAGAAAAGAACACAGAGAGAGAGAGAGAGAGAGACAGAGAGCCACCACAAGCCACCCAGGGAATGCAGGGCGTTGCATTTGATTTCTATTAGCCATTGTGTGGACGCAGCGGTCGCGCTTGCCACACGGAGCGCTGTCATTAATGGGGGGCCACTGCTCATTGTGGCACACCGAAAATAAATGGCCAGCCGCGCTCAGGGAGCAGCAGAGAGCATTGTGCTCCCCGAGAACGGAGATGGCTTTGTTCCATTCAGAGCGAGAGCCGTAAATATGGCTTACGATATTCGGAGTAGGCCGCAACGGCAAAGGGCACTGGACCCGAAAAGGTCACTTACCGTCAATAGATCCTTCCGCTGGATGTTCTTCAGGCGCAGGACATTGCGCACCGAGCCGTCGGGCAGCACCTGAAAGGAGTCGTCGATCAGGGCATGTTCGCGCCACCACGAGACCCTCGGCGGTGGCACTCCCCCACTGGACAGACACGTCAGGTCGATGCTGTCGCCCTCGAGATAGGGTCCCGCTGTCTGGTCGCGTATCTCAGCGCCATGATGATCCAGTATCGTGAGCTGTGTGGGTGGCACTACACAAGGAAAGATTTAAGTTAGTGCTACAGATCTTAAGGGGAGGGGGGATTGAGTGGGAGACTCTTACCTAGAACTGTCACATTGATGCGCCAATTTCGTGTTGGTGACTTGTGGAAATCCACGCGACATTTGTACAGTCCCGCATCCACAGTCTGAATATTCTTGATTCGCAGTGCGGGTGGATTTGTGTCGTAGTGGAAGTGGGCCTTCTTGTTGAACACCGTGTCGTCCGCCCAGGGTATGGCCTGATGCAGGGGACGTCCACGGGCATCAAAGCTGGAAAAATGAAGGGAAAAAAACATAATTTAATGGCATGCGAAAACTCTTAGAATAATTATAAAACCTAAAGGAACTATGAACAGACCTAAAGACATTGATTGAATGGGTATCAGGCAAAGATTTAAAGAGAGCTTAGGGAATCAAATAAACAAAAATAAATTTAAAATAAAGCGAGCTTCTTGTAATAAAGTTAAGACAAACTTGAGGTAAAATCTTGCAGCAACAAGAAAAACCCGCCCCAATTAATTCGATTATAAATTTCTTTGTTCCCCCAAGAACACCTTCAAAATAAACCATCCGTCACTGTGCTCGGGACAGTTAATTGAACATAAAATTGAGTTCCATAATAAAAGACCCCTTTGACACGTTTTACACAAAAACACACCTTACAATGGCCAGAGAGCCAGAGAGCCAGGCAAAAAATTGTGTTAGCCTTCGGTTCATTGATTTTATTGTTGAAGCAATTGAGGAGACAACGACGGGACAAGTGAAATGTGTGTCAAATCCAGGGAATCCACTAAAAATAGAATACTTAATTAGCTTTCGCCTTGGGGCACACAACTATTTCCAGAGAACAGATACAACTACCAGAGAGAGAGAGAGAGACACACAGAGGGAGATAGAGAATAGTGCAATGAATGGCTGAAAGGCAACTTTGTTTTTATTGTTATGGCCAAACGTTTTTTGTTTTATGGCCCCCTGAGTTCTATGCATTTTGACAAAGTGCCGCATTAAATGTCAACGGAGGCCCAAAGGCTCGCCTCCGCCCTCTCACACCCCAACGTCTACCCCCACCACCTATATTCTATCTGCCAGCTAAATCGTTAAATGCATTTACAGAACTTTTGATTTCCATTTGCTTTCAGTTTTTATTCCCTGCATTTTTTTTAGAATTTTTTAAATGGTCACATTTAAATTGGTATTCATTCTCTTTTTTATACATTTTTGTATACCCATTGGTCGTACAGAAAATGAGGTGTATTGTGTTTGTGGAAATATGTACATACATACATATATGCAGCAACAGGCAGACGAATACGCATTCAATCGCCTAAGAAACCGGTTTCTGGGAGAGTGGGAGTGGGAGAGCGCAGTCCAACAAAATTTGGTGCTGTTTTGCTACGCCTTATCAGCAAACAGATCAGCCAGCGCAGAAGCAAAAAACAATTTTGCATGTCTCGTCTCTTCCTCCCTTCGCCATTGAGTTGTTGAACATGCAAGGGCTTGCAAGGCAGAGAGTAGCCGACCCACAACGTATGTATGATGGTGTGTCTGTATGTTTCTATGAGAATTCTTCATGGTTTTTGTTTTGAAATTATATGTAAATGTCAACAATGTTGTTTACTCATATTTTCTGAAACAATAATCGAAAGCTACCACCAAAAAGAGGGTATCCAATAATCGGATTTATCAAATTTGTTTTTGTTTTTTTGGTTTCAGAATTTTTGTTGACCATTTTCAGATTGTAGTTAAGTGGGGTGACTCTTGTGTCTGGTTTGATTTAAACATTTGCGTGAAACCAGGAGAATTTGTTTGCTTTTTATTGTATGGTAGAGTACATACATACATATATACATACATATGTACATACATATGTAATGGGATGTGCGTTAATTCCTTTGCATAAAATCTACAGAAGTGCACTTTTCCATTATTATTTTATAGTTCAATTAATTAATTGATCAATTTAGCGCTTGTTCTGTTTCGCCTTGCGGCTTAAGCGGATTCCAATTTTATTTATACTTTTTATTTCACTTTGTTTTTCACGAGAATTAAATATTGGTTTCTTTTTTTCTGTTTTTGCTGTTGTGGTTTTTACTGGCTTTAAGTAGCTTTAAATAAAGGCCGCAAGACATTAAAATTTCGTTTGGAGACTTTTGGGTAATAAAAATCCACATGGAAGCATTTTAAATTCTCCACGCTGTAAATTAATGGGAAAAATCTGTTCTACTACTGCAACCCAGAATCGTAGAGATCTTTACACAAAAAAATTTAGATTGATGTTGAAGAAAATCCAGTTTAAGTTCAGTTGTGAAAACTTTACTCGATTATCGCCACAGATTATCTCACATTTTGAATAGATCACGGGGGCCCCCACATTTCTGGGCTCTCCGGATGATTTATCATGAAGCCCACAAAAACATTGGGAAATGCACTCGAAAAGCCAAAGCCAACAATGGAACACAGAAGTAAGTGGCACAAGATGGATGGGATATTTGTTAATGGATTTTAAAGATAATTAAATTATGTTCCAAGAAGTGATAGTGAGAGGGAGATGGAGAGCGGAAAGCATACCTTGCTGGAAGTGGGGTTAAATAGGCAAGAGGTTATCCCCCATGGGTTATCCATGGCAATTGGAAAACAAATTTCTCATGCAATTAATCTCTCGACCTTTTGCTGGGCGTTTTGGCCATATTGAAATTTCCAGCACGCAAAGAGAACCCACCACAACAGAAACAACCGAAAGAGAATACAAAATTTATGAAGTGTAGAAAAGGCAAATTAAAATTGATGGAAAACAATAAAGAAATGCGGGCGAGGGAAGTCCAAGAGGAGAATAGCAGCATGAGGAGGAAGGAGATATCTGCATAAACCTAACTTTATGCAGTCATAAAAGCTGAAGCATGCCACCCTCTCCAACCCACACACACTTTCCCTCATTTCCCTCTCACGTTCGAGTGGCTGTGGTAATTGCAATCGCCGCCAGCTAGGTCACACTGTGGACCACATGAATGCACATCTCTCCAGCGTGCGCATTGACACTTTGACTTGACATCCATCGATTTTTTGGCATACATATACCCTTTAAAGAGGGTATGACGTGTTTGAGCCACGTGTTTGTCCAGTTTGAAGCTGCCAGAACTACGGGGAACGCATCTTTGTGTGAATAATGGTCTATTTCTACGGAAATTCTTTATATCTCATAAAAATCTGAGCAGAATCAGATGCCTCTATCCTATATCCTATATCTGTCGTAGAAAATATCCCACTTGAAGGGTATTCAAAGCTATCCTTTCTTTTCGTGTTTGAAGATTTATTCAACGAAAAAGAGAAATGAATTTAATGGAAAATAAAATAAAGAAAATCAATTTCTGGTCTATTGCGCATCTGTACACCTCCATCTTTTCCCGCCTTGAGTCTCTCTGCCTTGTTGGCTCTTCCTGGAAAATTGCTAAAGGTATTTCAACAAAAAAAAAAAAAACATAAAAAAAACACAAAAGTTAGTTGCCAACGAGCGACCTTTGAACAGAATTGCTGCGCTGCCAATCAGTCAGGCAAGTCAGTCAGTCAGTCAGTCAGTCAGTCAGTCAGTGGCTATATGTAATGTAACCTATCTACCAATTCTGTGTGCCTCTTGCTACACCCCTGTTACCTTTCACCTGTGCACCCTATACCCCCTCTCGGATCATTCATACTACACATACACACATGTTCACCCTCTCTCTCTCTCTCTCTCTCACTCACTCACCTTTCAACCCTCAATCCCTGTCTCCCCCTACAACCCACAAACCTTGCGACATTTCCTGGCTTACACAGCCTTACAATATCCGAGTATTTTCTTTGCTTTTTCGTTTATTTTCCCTGATGATGAGCTTGTTAAAAATTGTTTTGGAACCAGGTTAAGAGAGGGTGAGGGAACGAGTATTGAGAGTCTCTACTGTAAACCCCCCCACCCATCGATGCACGTAGGTTCGTCTGTGTAAGTAATGTTTATATCGTCAAATTCAACATAAATGCCTCACGTTAATAGAATTTATAATGAGACACACTCCCACCCCGCCCTACCATCAATGGGTGCCTCCTACTCTGTGGGCCACAATTCATAATTGGCTAAAATTCCCAATGGAATCCAAACCGTATTCCTTATGGGTCTTTGGCTAATGCCAACAAAAAAAAAAAAAAAAAGAATTATTTAGTGAAATTCATTTAGCTGACACTTTAGCGGGGTGTTACTGTGGACTAATACCATGAGGGAAAAGAGAAGGTGTTTTAAATCCCTAAAATGAAGTAAAGAAGTGGATTTGAGGCATATTTTAAAAGAGATTTCGGAGGAGACGATTCAGAAGTAAGGAAAGGAAAGGGAATTTGGAAGCTTATTCTATGGAAAAAAGTACATATAGGTAGGGAAAACGTAAAGCCTATGCCATGATTAAATAATAATTAGGATTTTATACAAATTTGGAGTACTAGAAATCTTCTGTATATCTTCTGTAAATTAAATACTTACGTATAGATGGGCTTCACATTGCCCTGACGATACCAGATGACCAATTGGACCTTGTCCGCAATCATTGTTCCTGGCAGCAGATCGCAGGGTAGCGCCACTTCCGAGCCCACGGCTGTGAGTACCTCCGATAGGGGTCCTGCAAAAGGTAGGCAAATGCATATTAACAAATGATAATGGATGATACAGATATATATCCTTTACATATACATATATATTTGAGATGTGAATGCATAATTTCTATGGCTTTGTGGATGTTTTTAGGGGGAGAGGGGAACAAACGCTTTTGTGGTTTCACTTAATTGAAATATGTGAACTCTGACCTGACCCTGACACTGGGCTCGCCGTCTCTATCTGGCTCTCTGGCTTTTGTGTGCATACTGACAAAACTATAAATTGACTGACAGCTTGATTTCCCTTTGATGATAAGAGGAGGCACACAGTCGTCGCTGAAAGGGTTTCGGAGACGACAGCACCAGCACCAGTCCCATTGTGCGGATTCCAACATGGAGACATCATCATCGTAGACATCGTTGTCGCAGCAGTGTCACCGCACAGCGAGTGGCGCCTCCACAGCCATCAACATCGATGGCATGGCATGGCATGGCGCTGTGCGTGCCTCTCTGCCCATAGGGGGTGGGGACTGTGGCTTCAATTAGTTGTGCGGCCCCCTCTGGAGATGGGCTCGTGACACGACCATGGAGACCATACATACTTATGTAGATGTCACGCTGGCTGCTCTTTCCCCATTTTCAGGGTGTTGCCTCTTTCTTGGGTGTCGTGGAACGATTGGTATGTGTATTTGGTATTATCAAGAGGCAATGTAATTATACAAATTATATTTTCCATATTTCGTATTGCAACACCAACAACAGGGCGTTGTCGTACGTGCCTATATGTGGAGGCCCAGCCATCCAATGAACGTTTACGTTCAATGAATGCCTTTCCAAAATATTAATCAATATTTATCTAGATTAGCTATAGTACCTCCCTTCCCTTCCACTCCTTCCCCCCACGCTCCTAATTCTGGTTCTTTCGCGTCCGTTGGAACCTTCTTCCACTTTTGGCTCTCTTCCCCGCTCTTTTGGCGACGAAATTCAATTATTTTAATGCATTTTTATTCGATTAATGGGGGCGAATTTTTAATGATTGACAGGAAAATTACGCGTTTTGGGGATATGTGGCATCTGGCAAATTGAGGATATAGAAAATGGGGAGTGTCCACATACAATGATGGTATTTTATGTTAATTAATGTAAATTAAATGATGGAATGGCCTATAAATGGATTGAAATTGTGGTTGTGGAGAGAGCAAATTACATAGAAATTGAATAGGAATACAATTTGAATTCTATAAAAATATAATGAGAAGGGAATGAAATGGATTAAAATTAAGATTTAAATAATAATGGAATGGGGGTTATAATAAAAAATTAATATATAAATAAATTTAAATGTCAGATGTATTGTTATTATTTGAAATATCTCTTCAAATTTCTAGTTGTATGATTGTATGACTCATCGAATAAGGGGAACTACATATGTACTATTTGGAACTATTATTCGTATGGAAATAAAAACCAATTAGATACGGAAAGCATAAAGATCTAGTCAGGAATGGTATGTTTCTAATTAAATTTCTTAATCATGTTTGGATATACATAAGATAAAGATCCGAAGTAACACCATTTGAGCAGCGTAAACATGTGCCTGAAATTGGGCATGGTATTGCCTATAGTATTAACCATAAATATTCCTTAAGCGGTTCAATCGCTCACTAAATTACAAGAATTTCTTAATGAGAAACAATACCCGAAATGTCGATCATTCCTGCCACTCACTCGGCACTTTCGTTCGTTAGCATTTCCGGATTTCCGAGCCATAAGTAACATTTGCCATTAGGCAATCGCAATCCTCCTCCAGCGATATGCATAAACACACTTAAACAAATTAAGGGCCCTTGCCATCCCCTCCCCACCCCACCATCCGAGAGGGCTTTGAGAGGCGCCACAGAAATAAAATAAAAATCGAACCGACGCGACGCAACGCAGCAACGCAAAGCGAAGCAATTGGTAATCGGATGAATGATATAATTCATTGAGGGGCCCCAAATGCAATTTGTTATGGCACCGAAATGAAAATGAAAATTTGTATTTGTATTTGGATTTGGGTCAACAGATCAAAGCGATTAGGCGACGAACAACGAAATGAGTTACAGATACAAATGGACAGGGCGAAAAGAGGAGATGCCTCCGCCGCTCTCTACGAGTATAGGGAAAGAGTTCAATTACTAATTGCAGTCATCTGAATGAACAAATGTTCACAGACGCACAACTAACATATCTAACAAATGACTCTGAAATTTTGCAATCGATTCTGATTGTGATTCTCTGATCTATTTCGATCTGTTTGATTTTTGATGCATAGCGGAAATCAGTTGTTGTGGGGCGACTCCTCTCTGACCCTCGCGGGGGCACCAAGAGATTTATTGTCACACGCTCCGAATTGGATGGATTGATATTGATTGAATGATCGCCGCCACAGACGACGCCGCTGTAGACGCGAGACTGATGGACCCAGTGGTGGGGGAAGTGCATTTAAGTGTCGTTCTGATTTCTATTTTTATTGGCGGGGAAATATTTTGACAAATTTCGTTGGATCTGTTGGCTGACTGATGGACATTTGGCTGCTAATGGTGCATGCAACAAATTTCCCGGCTCATGTATTCTATAATTAAGCGGAACATCGCAGTGAGGCAAGCGACCGCCTGGCTGGCAAGAAAGCAACGGGGGAACGAAGAAACGGAGCAACGCAGCAAGATGTTGTTCATTTCGTGGCCCCGATGTTGTCGCCTCATAATTGTGCCACTTAATGTGGGCGTCAACATGATATGACCAAGTTGTTTGCTTGTTTCTCTCCCTTTTTATCCGTCAAAACACAGAGAGAGAGAGAGAGAGATATAGTATGGTAGAGGCTCTTGCATCGAAGAACTAATTCTTTCGTTTGCAGTCCTCGAGCGACTGAGGGATCCAATTTATGAACCAACGAAAAATTCATTCAAGTTCGTGGAATATGGGAATCATGTGTCATATGGCCCAATGTTCGTTCGGAGTACACATGGGATGGAGTGCATTCGATATTCTTGGAAATTCTCAATAAAATATTTAATCTTTGATGTTGATGAGGGAGTTATTTCTCGCTCTTTTCGTTTCCCAGCAGCTGAAATCTAACAACAAATTTTTTGTTTCCATTCAATTTTAATAATTCGAAGAAACAAAAGGGAACTAGGGAGCGGGTTCGTGGTTGATTCTACGGAAATTCGGTATAAGAATAGGGTATTCTTTAGTTTATAGACTGTTTCAGCACTCAACTCTTTCCTCCAAATACCGAATACCTTTCCATTGCATTTTCTTCTCCTCCATCCCCGCATCCACATTAAACCCAGTTGTCTGCCCAGCGGGTGTGCACAGCCATTCGGAGAGCTCATTTAGAACATTTGAGAAAACAAACAAAAGCGCCCAAGTGCCACAAACAATTATCCAGTCCATTCGTCATCCGTGCATTTGCATCCAACGCGGAGCCATCGATCTGTTTCCTAAGTTATTGATTTATTTATTTGCTTTGCCTGCAACTGTGAAAATATTTTGACAATCGCCTCAAGTGATTCCAAAGACGCATGTCGATGAGGTAATTATTCAGATCATTTGTTGTTGCGCGCTGCAGGGGCTCGCTCTGGGAGAAAGCACTCCAAAGAGCGCACAGTGTGAGCTTTTTTTTTTTTTCCTGGCGCCAAACAATGGCATAATGGAATGAAGAAAAACTTGCCCATACATCAGTAAATAAATCAAATCCGAAATGTTTATGCTTTCTTTCCAGCAGCAGGGAGTGTGCGGCAGAGCTACCACTCGAACACAACCAAATCTATTAATGGAATGAAATGTGTGTCGGGTGTGCAAGTCAGTTCTATACAAGCAGCAGAGCAGACTCTGCGACATGGACGCTGGCCAACACAACACCTGGAACGAGGGACGACAGCAGCAGCCAAAGCGAAAATCCGGCTAACAATTGACGACGACAAATTGCCAATGACTCAAATGACGCCATCAGCAACAGTAGCAACAACAATTTCCACAACAGTAGCTACAGAAAGTCCAGCAACATCAACGGCAATTGTCGTAAAATGTTTCTTATTTGATTTTGGATACCCTTTGCGGCAGGGTATTACGATTTTCCAGCATACCTTTTTTTTTCAAATTATTGTCTTAGTTTTGAATATGTATAAGAGGATATTCAGTATAGCCATATCCTGAACAGCCCTCGCAGTATCTTTCGATCTGCAAGAGTAGCTAAAACTTCGACTTTTCATGCTTTTATTTCCTTTGGGTCGTTTCTTTTTGTGTTCGTATTCCCTTTTATTTCTATATTTTCAAATGACAACAGCAACAAAGTCTTTGCGTCTCCTCTCCCTTAACCCCGTCGCTTGACGCTTGTCTCTTGGTCTCTGCGTCTCTCTTTCTCTCTATCTGCACGTGACCATTGACAATTTGCGAGCGACTGTCCATTTATGACCCGACTCAAGTATGGCTAGCGCCAGGCCCACTACTCTCCCCCTCTGTGGGTCAAGTCAACAGCTTTAGTCGTTGTCGTCGTCGATTTGTGCTTTAATATTTCCTGCAGGCAGCATTTGTCGAGTTTTAGGCGCCTCCATCAAAATGTCGTAGGCGGAAGTCGAAATTGCTGTTGCCTCGGCTGTTGATGTTGCCCCATGTTGGGCCATGGACGATGGGAATGAGTAGGTAATCATAATGCCAATAATACGATTGCCGATTGCCTTTAGCTTCAGAGTGGAGTGGACTAAAGTGTGGGACTGGCTCACCTAAATTAAGTCCAAAATTAGTTCGGGCAGAACTGACAGCTTCAATAATGTTCTTTTCGATGCTGTTCGATATTCTTCCGCCCCACGCCCCACTCCCACACTGCTCCTTTAACTGCCTTTCGGCTTGGCTAATAAAGTTCTTTTGTTATTTCCTCGCCACAGGAAGTTGTAAAATATGGAAAATACTGCCATAAACGTCTCTGTTTCTGAGTAATTTCATTTGATTTTCATTAGATTATGTTTGCTTATGCAGGAAGAGCCTTTCTATCTCTCTCTCTCTCTGTGTCTGTTGTTCCCTTGAGTGTTTCTTATAATTGAAATTGGCTCTCGTATGGCGCGGCTGCCTTTGGTTAACCCACTTAATACGATTTCCAATGGGAAACGGTACGATTTATTGGCAAATACTGTAAAGCACACTTTTAAATCTTCAAATTACGATAAAGTGGCTTTAAAATAATCTTTTAATATCGCAAAAACTTCGATGAAAATCGCTTGGCTGGTGTTTAAGTAAAATCAAGCATTGTTGAGTGAATTTAGGACATCTTTAAGTAACGACTGACAAGTTCTCCATATCGGGATCCCCCGTCAATTTCCAATTGAGAACGTTTCAACCTTTACTAGAACCCCCACCACAATTCCGCCCCAACCAGTCCACACCGATGGCGTGTCTGACCCACATCATCTATCCGCACACGATGGCGTCCATTGCCTGCCCAAGGCATAGCCTTACAGGTACCTAAAATATTTCTCTACATATATTAATATTTATGTAACCCTCCATCCCCACCCCCGCATAATATATAGTTATATTATTTATTACAAACATTTCCCCGACGAGTGGCTTAAATTTTTTTTTCTTTCCTAATCTTGGTTGAAAAATCTCGCGCTCTTTGCATTTGTGGCAGCAAAACTAATTTTATGATGGATTACTTGGCTACGGGGAATGGTGCCCCCTTCGTAGGCACCACCTTGGGCAGTGCAACCACCCCTACTCCCCAACGCTAGGCAGTGTCGTACACCTACTCCGAAAGTGAATTAGAAATTGGAAGGAGGCGGAGGCGGAGGCGAAGGTGGGAGTGGGAGTGGGAGTTTGCCGTCGCTTGCACTTATCGCATTTGCTTCGCTGTCCATCAAATGCAGCGCCCCCTTGAGGTGTATCCCTCCTCTCTCAATTGTCTTTCTCTGCCCCCTGTCCACTCGTAGAACGCCAGAGTGCATTCGCCTCTGTTGACATTTGTGAAGTGCAAACAGAACACGCACGCACACGGGTATAGATAACCGGACATGGACACGGACACGGACACGGATGGATACAACAGATGCATATTTACCCGTAGCCGTAGACAGAGACGGAGTCGCCTCTCCTAAGCCATCACTCAAAGTGATTAGATCGTTTCTCGGGGAGGTAATCGAGTGCGCCGAATGATGGGGCGGGGGTATTTTTGGGACAGATAGAAGAGATATCTCGATGGATAGATAGAGGAATCCCAGACCACAGGCAAACGGAAAACTTCATTGATGTGGGAGCAACAATTAAGTTTCGATTTTATTGCTCAATGAAGATCGAGGGAATGTTCGAAGAAGTCGAAAAGTCGGTAAAACGTAAGGAATGCGCGGAATGGTTATGGTTTGTGGCCGTGTGTGCCCCCCATCGGTAAGTGTTCTTTTTTCCCAGGTTTTAGTTGCAGTTGGACGATAGTTCTCGCTTTTCTTTTTACGATATTGACACGGGAAATCGTGACTTTTCCGTAATGAAAGGGATTTACACGTGTTTATGGCGGGGACGGGGTCATAACAGTCTGGCGGGTCGCCTATTTCTCTCCCTCTCCCTCTCTCTCTCTACTGCAAGGAAGTGCTCTGCCGTCTGCCTCTCTGTTTCTGTTCTCTTTTGTTGTTCAAACAGTCAAAGAGTCAAAAAGTCAAAACGGAATTATGATCTAAGCCCGTACACTCTTTCACTCTGCCGCCTTTTGCTAAAAGAATAAGCCTCTCTTTCATGCAGTCTGTCGCGCCCTGCCAAAAGAAGAAGCTTTCAGACTGCATTAGGAGATATACAAGCAGGCACCATCAGGTACTCTCTAAGCTCACGCTCTCCCACTCGCACTCCCATTGTCGCTGTTCCGATTCCACTCTAGCTCTCCCACTACTACTTCCATTCGCGCTCTCCCAATCCACAATCCACCCTCAATCTTACTGCCACTCCTCTCTCACCTTTGACAAAGCTCAGACAATCAGAGTGCTTAAGTGCTTCCTTTTGCTTCTTGGAAACTTGGCCAAGTTTTGGCCAAAAGTTTCCACATCTTAAATTCGCTTTAAGAGAAGTGCAACCATCAGAGAGGTGGGTGGAGGGACGTTCTGTGGCAACCTAATCGTTGTGCCACACGAAATTCATGCCGCATCAAATTACCTATCCTAGATATACTCCACTCCGAAGCCAAAGAAGATATTATGCAAAATAATATATAATTTTGATAGCACCCAATTTGAGCCTGTCATAACAAGTCTGTGCCCCCCCCCTCCGCTACACCCAGCACACCCTGCCTTCCTTCTCTGAGGAAAAAAAATCGATATATGTAAAAAATGTTTGCATGACTTTAGGAAATTTAGCAAACTTTTTCTCGTTTCCTTTGTTTTCCTTTCCTTTTCTCTGGTGCTATAGCAGCACCCACCATAGCAGGCCATGCCCCAATATGAGGCTTCATGGGATATGAAAAATATCTTTTAAATGCAATAAACCAACGAGAAAACGATACCAAGCGAGGAGAGAAGGCGGGGAGGGGCTTTGGTTTAGGAAAAACAAGACTCATAAAATTAATATGATATAATAAAGCAAAAATTTGCAAGCTGCCAAAACCATAACGATTGATTCTGAATTATAGCCCAAAGGCAGGACGAAAAAGAACTGGATAATATGGGGCCAGGGGAGCAGCGATACAAAGGCCACTTTGCCGCAATATGTTTTGCCTGGAGGAGAGGAGGCATGATGGAGAAATCAAATCGAATAAATAACACGCAGCTACAAGAGAGAGACGCGCAGAAAAAAATTCAAAGAGAGTGGGAGTAAAAGAGCAGTACAGTAGGAGCGAGCAAAAAATGCATGGCAGATGAGTACAGGCAACGAATCGAATATAATGAGTACCCTTGAATTTTAATTAATTTTTTAAGTTTTACTAAAATATGTGTGAAAATATGAGTACTAACAGATGGCACTGCAAATACTTTTTCTTCTCTGCGCCGCCAAACATTTGCTCATAATCATCAAACCCAATGTTTGCGAAGGCAATGGGTACAAAGAGAGGAACAGCAGCAGACGCAACCGACACAATTTTCGGCAATCAATGGCAGGACAAGGAAGACAAAGAGATGGAGAGAGAAGTGGCCGCAAGGAATTTCCAAGGGATTAGTTTGTCCGGAGCGTTTAGGAGTGAGGGCGGTCGTTGTCCACTTGCTCCACTTCCACGCGCGCACACGGGAATAAATAGAGGGGGAGGAACAGCGAGCACAAAATTAATCATGGCATTGTTCGGCGCTTTTCCAAATAATAAATACTTCAGCGCGACTATAAAATAAATTACTCAAAATCATTTCACTGTCGGACAGTGACGGGAGAGGGGAGAGCAGCCACAAGAGAGAGCGCAGCATAGGAATGTGAATTGCCTGGAACGCAGCAGCAGCAGCAGCCGCAGCCGCAGCCGCAGCGCAGTGGATCATGACTTGAGGGATGTAGTGTGTAAATGTAGTGGAGCATGATCAATAGGCAGCAGGAGTGTGCGGAAGAGGCGGGTGCGTGGTATGCGTGTTTGGACAGTTTTAACTTTCGGTTTCGGTTTTCCCGGTTTTCGCTGTGTGCGTGTGTCAACTTCAAATGAAAGCAAAATGTCAGGGGAATTTGTTGATCATTAATTATGTCGCACAAAAACATTTCAGCCACTTAGGGGGCCCTATGAATCGGAGGCGTACGCACGAGGGAGCACGCGGAAACGCAAGCAAAAGCAACAACAACAACAAAGTTCGCTGCAGCATCAGAATCCAAGGGAGAACCAACAACAGCCACAGAAGATCCACAGAAGAAATAGAAACAGAAAAAATAGCATACACATACAGAAACACAATCCACATCAGTGCTGTGGACTGATTGCCTGGCGGAGGAAGGGGCGACAATTGTCAGCGTCAAAGAAATAATAACGGGGCCTGCAGACCACACCGAAACGGCACGAGCATTTAAATTGCCTATCCCTTTTATGCTTATTCTTAATTGTTCTCCTGCTTTGCTGCTTCCTCTTGTTTTCGTGCTCATCCTCCCGCCACTGTTGCGATGCACCCACGCTCACCTAATGCTATTCCAATGAGAGTGACTTCTGGAGAGCAATGTCAATGTCAGAGAGTGAGAGAGTGCAAGAGAAGTTTCGGCAATCATGTGTAAAAATATCATTCACAGTTATACCAATGCATTTACTAAATCAGTTACAAAATCATTTAAAGAAGTCGGTTATTTGTTAATAATGAAAAATGTTGGTGATTCAATTCATATTATTTTTTTTTGTGTGTGTTATACAGTGTTACGAAGTATGTAAGCATCATACAAAGTAAAGATAGGAAAGCAAGGCTAAAGTGTAGTGAAGTGAAAGTGAAGTGAAATAAGAAAGATTCGCACGGCTAGCAGAGAAGTGCAAATGGGAGGAAGAAGGAACAAAAAAGAAGCCGAAAAATGTAAGTAATTTCATACAATTGTTTTTCGAAATACTCCCTCCTGCAATTTTCAAGGCTCTCTCCTGGCCCTACCTCTCTCAGTCTCTCTCTTTCGTTGACAGCTTTAAGCTCTACCGATTTATGTGGAATTGAAACTAAATTCATGTGCATATTTTTGCTGGATTTTCACCATTTCACTTTTCTATTTTCCTGCTCTCCGACTAGAAAAACTGGAACAGCAATATCACAATTTTTTGTTTATTTTTGTGTTGTTTTTGTTTCCTATTATTATTTTTGTTTTTATTGCATTCGGGTTTTCCATCTCCCTCGTTCTTCGTTTTGTTTCTCATTTTTGGCGGCGCACGGCCACTTCCGTTCCAAAGTATTTTTTTCTTTCTTTTCAGTTTTTGCTTCTGGGCCAAGGGGGGAATATTTATACGTCAGCGCCTGTCTGCTACCACTTCTCGCTCCACTGGCAGGCTCCCTCTCCTTCTTTCAAGTAAAATATTGCCTTAGTCTCTGGTTTTTTCTTTTAATTTGGAGCAAAATGTCAAAAAAAGCAACACAAAAAATTAAGTAAACAAACTATAAAAGCAGATTATAAAGATCCATAAACAACGTCTCTCGGAGACGGCAACGCAGATATGCAAATGAAAACTAGGGGGAAAACTACATAGCTTGAATCGTTGATAACTTCATTAACAAATTAAGTTGGTGGGGGAGGGTAGAGCTAGTAGAGCAAAGAGAGTGCATGGTCGGCGGCATGGGCAAGGGCAGGGGGTGAGCGCAACTAATTTGTAAATTATTCGTATATTGTCAAGCGTTATTCATGAATATTCAAGCATAGTCATGCTTGGCGTCTCAGAAAATGACTCTTTAAAATGTTTTTTTTACAAACAGATAAAAGAAGAGATGAAGAGAGGTATGAAGGAAGGAAGCAGCAGTCTTATTGTTTAGAGCCCACCCCATCAATCGCCTGGTATATTTATGGGTAGGAAATGTCTCTAATTTGTAAATCTCATCGAGCACACGCGCTCTCTCTTTCACTCTGTTTCTCTGACAGATAATTTGTCAGATAATGGCTCATCTATCAGTTTTCTCGACAAGATTGATGGCTAGATAATACGATTGATAAATCTCCATTATTTTGGGAAGCATCCTTTTTCCTTTTTCGAGTTAATTTTGAGAGAAAATCGGTTCGATGGAGGACTCTTCGAAAATGATTTGATTTTTGGCCATGTCACTTGCCATGTCATTCCCACACACACAAACACAGAGAGAATGATAGAGAGAGTGATAGAGACGCCCACCATTTATCATGGGTCCAAAACGAAGGTAGAACATAAGTGACTCCAAATGACAGGACAAGAAGAGGAGATAAGAGAAATTGTGGCACGACAATAAAATTATCTGCTGATTGGCATCATCATTCGATGGCTGGAATGGGATGGATATGGATGGTACTCACATTCACAGCTACTATTGTGATGGAGATGAGGTGACACGCGACTTTAACTCCTCTTTCTCTCTCTCTCTCTCTCGTTCGAGGTGTGATCGTTAAATATTTAGAAGAGGCATTCATTAAGATCCACCAATTTATTTTGGATCAAATTTAAGGTTAAATGTGATTGGCGTGTTATATTTCATTGGAAAGGGAGGACATTAAAGGTTCTATTAACCTTCAAACTATTTTATGACAATTAAAGATGAGAGGGAATACTTCAATATTAGACAAACTGTTTTTATATGCCATTTTTATGGAGCTGTCCCCCATATTATGTAATAATCATGATACTCAAGAGAAGTATTAATTTTCAGTGCCATTTATGACGCGTAAGCTCTGTTTTCTTTAAGGCTATTGATTGACACGATTCCACAACAATGAAACGATTTTCATGGAAAGTCACTGACACTTGCACTGTAATCCCCCTGTTCGTATTTCCTATACTTAAACTGATTTTAATTCCCCACTGTGTTGGATAAACACACATTAAATTAAAATTTCACGATTTGAATTTTCTTAAATTACCAAATGAAAAACTAACATAAAAAAGAACCATCTATCGATCTAGGGATTATTATTGTTTTCCCACAAATACACAAGAAAAGGAAACTCTGGATTTTTCCATGCCCTTTTTTGCCCTCTGCCACTTCTGAAACGCTATGAAAATAGTAAAAATGGAGAAAAATAACAGAAAATAATAATATACACTAGAAACAAAGAAAAACATCAAAGGAAAGGGCCCCACACGAGAGAATGAGAGAGAGAGAGATAGAATGAGGGAAAGCGGAAAATCGCTTATGCAGGAAGCACTTTTCTTTAGGTCTCCTTTGCAGAGATTTTTCACATGCAGCAGAGCGCGGAAAGTGGAAGCTCTTATCCACTAACCCACTCTCACTCCTAGGACTCACCCCCATCCACCATCCGCCCTTCCTTCAGTGTGTGTGTGGCAGACATACATTCCCCCCTGCATTCTTCCTGCTGTTCACCCCCACCATTCCTATACCCTGCTGTGTGGGAACGTGATTTCAGCATAATTCCGTATATCTGAGCATAAATGGAGCATGCCACACAAACACACCGCACGCCTCCCCTGTACAGAGAAAGGACTAAAGATATAGGAGAGAAGGACACTTCTCACAAATCCACAGTCAGGGCCACAGACAAACCAAAGGCACAGATGGCGAGAGAGAGAAAGAGACACATATACAGAGACAGAGACTGCACTTTTACCAGTCTATTGTGGCAGAGACTAGTGCCCGCTTCTGTCCTACCTCCAGATGGATGGGTGGCAGGCCGCAGAGACTTGTTCTAGTAGCCCCTCTCCTGCCCACAATGACTGGGTCAAGTACGTTATAAGCGAATGCCAAAAAATGTCGGTAAAAATCACCACAAACACAAAAAATATGAAAGAGCATTCCACTCGGCTAGAAAATTGGGGGTGTAGAGTACGGACTATACAGTCCAAAAGCATATGTACATATGTAGAAAATGGGTGGAAAGCTAAGTTTTGGATGGAATAGGTAAGGGAAATATTTATGTAGATAAGCTGAAGAAATAAAATTAATATAATTTAATAATTGATATATGTAGATTTCACAGAAGGATTCATGCGAAAGAATTCTCAAAAAAAACACAGAGAAAAAACTCGAACATCTCTCTCTTCCTTACTCTCTGTGCACAGAGAATAGTTTTTATTCTACCCTCGTGCTCTCTTTGTGGCGGCCATAGAGAAAATAATAAAAACTAAAACGAAATCGAGGCGAAATTCATTGATTCATTGAGTGCCAATTTACAAATCGACAAGGCAGCCGCCAACTCCTCCGCCATACTCCACACATGCCACGCTCCACAAACAGGAAAAATCTCGAGCATCGGAAAATGCATCCATCGGTGAATGAGGGAGGCAGGATGAGTGGAACTCGGGACCCCTTTTAAATCTGGCACAGTGGCGTTGGCGGGGGTTGGTGGATAAACATGGAAACCCGAGCGTTTTAATGTTTTGAGCCCATTGATTCGTGCCTTCTGCGGCCTTTTCTGCCGCCTCCTGTTGCCCCTACGGCTGCGGTGCATATGTGTGTTTGCTTTAAAAAAATAAATGGTATATTTTCCTGGGTTTTCCGCACACACATTTTCATTCATTCCAAAAATCCGCTGCTGTTGCTGCTGCTCTGCCCCCGTAGCGGCTGCGTTGCGGGTGAGCAATTTTTCAAGTATTTTCCATGTTTTTCCTGCAGCTTTCATGTTTGTGTGCTTAGCCGCTACCCCCCCCTCGTGTCGTGTCCTTGCCAATATATTCGGGGAAAAATCAAAGATTAAAATGAGCAACGGGCCATTCCGGGATGTTTTCCGAATGATAGGAAAAAGGACTCGTTCGTACGAGTATTTGCCCGAACGCTTAGCCTCAGCATGTCTGCTTCCTGGCAGCGGGGTTATTTTGGGCATTGGTTTTGATTTCATCAACAGATGCTGCCCCACGGATTTGTAATACAGATACGGATAGGAATACGAATTACCCTCTCCATTCCTGGCTCCACCATTTTTCCACAAATTATTGTGCAAATATTTGACTTTCAAACGAAAAAAAAAACACACACAAAAAAAAGGGGAATGGATGATGGCTGGGCATGGGGAAGGAAGAGACAAACAGACGAAAAATCCCCAGAAATACATTTATTGAATTAATGGATTATTTCTGCGTCAAACCATCTGCGACCGGACCGGCAGACCTCTCCACCGCTACTGCTCACACCATCTATTTACTTTTTTCCGGATTATAATTTATTCAAAGCACTTTTTGACCTTTTTTTTGGTATTGATATCTCGTTGTACCTTCCCCTCCTCTACAATGCAGGGGGTGGCCGTCCTTCCATTCTTTCAATTGAAAATTGAAAAATTTCATTTAATTAGATTGGAAATGGAAAATTAACACTTTAATCTGGGTGGAAAATTGTGTGCCCAAATTGAGTGGAAATTTAATTTTCAAATTAGACGGAAAATCAAAACGAATTTAATCCATGTTACGGCAGCATCTATTTTCTGGGGTATTTTGATGGAGTTTTCTTCTACGATAGATAGCCCTAACTATGGGGCTCCAGGCGCTCAGCTACCTACAACGTTGTATAATAATTTACCTACCACATCCTTCTTTTTTGGCATAATTCTAATCCGTAGATCTATTACTAACCCCTCATATCTACATCTAATAACTACCGCAGCAATCCCTCTGTTGGCCAAAAGTCTCGCCGCCAAACGGTTTGCATGTTCAAATTACATTGAAATTGAGCCAAAACCAGAGGCAGTGCTGGTAGTGTGGCAGGAAAAAAAGGGCCACAAAAAAAAACACAAAGCACAAAAACCATTTCACAATTTTCCATGCCAATTGGCCAACAGAGAGAGGAGAGTGAGAAAGGCGAAGGGCGAAGTGGGGGCAGTCATTTGTAGGCTTGTTTTTAGATGGTTTTTTTTTTCTTTTTTTTTCTTGCTCATGCCATAAGCCACACACATGAATTCCAGTTGTGGCCACTCGATGGGACACGAGCAACCCCCTGTGCCATCACCCTGCGGCACATACATATATACATACATATACATATGTATACATACCAATGTACATATACAGACATGTGGCATTGCCACAATTTGGCCAAAAACGTTGGAACATTAAAATGCACTTGTTAACAAGTAATTTGTTCGTGGAATGGCAGATATTTGCTTATCGCAGCCATGAAATCACGGGTTTCCCGTTTATCCGTTGAATATTTGATTAGATATAGGAACTCGCCTCGTTAAGGATTCGACCCTTTTTTTTTTAACAGTAGCAGAGTAGAATAGAGGCAGAATAGTTTGTGTGTGTGTGCGTGGGACATGTGTGACCCTCTCTATAGAGAGAGAGAGTCTCTTTAAATATTCGATTCCCTTGAATTCTCTCGCTTACAATTAAGATTGTAATCATTCGAAATGGTGTTATAAATAAGTCAAATCTTATGGATTGGCATTCACCCATGGATGTACTTTAGA
This sequence comes from Drosophila subsilvestris, assembly GCA_035043285.1. NCBI lineage: Eukaryota > Metazoa > Arthropoda > Insecta > Diptera > Drosophilidae > Drosophila > Drosophila subsilvestris. The sequence continues at coordinate 1,511,892 of JAWNNB010001795.1, forward strand.
GGAGAGGATTACAAAGAGGATTACCCTTGAGAAGGCATCAGCAGCAGCCAGCAGCAGCAACAGCATCTGAAAGCACTTAGCAAGTAAGAGATTTCCTACACCATGCCAATGAGAGACCAATGCTGCTCCTTTCACTCCTGGCAATAAGGGGAACATGCTCGATTCTCCCACTGAGAAGAGAATTTAATCTTTATTACAGAGTCAAGTGTGCGAGCGGGGGAGTGGGAGCGGAAGAGAGGCACAAGTACTTGAAAATAATGTTATATACGACTCTGAAATACGGTCCCTGACTCTGATGTCTGGGACTAACTCTGCCTTTGGGACGGGGGCGACAAATCCCCCCACAGCAGGCAGACAAAATCAATTTCAATCAAACAAATGCAGCCTCGCATTGCGCTCTACGTCGGGGAGTCGCAGAGTCTCAGACCAAATCCACTCAAGTGAACCAATAAAAACATGAACAGAAATTATTACGGAAAAACTGTTTTTATATATAGGATAGTGGATAGAGGGGAGGAATGACGGGGCAGAGGGTGGCACTTCGAAAACTGAGAAATGAATTGAATGTAACAAAATAATTGAGAATAATCGAATTTAAATCACATTTTCGAGCTGCGCGACACTCTCTGATGACAACGACAATAATGATGATTGGATGTTAAGAGAGGGAGAGAGTGGAGGAGGAGGTGGGGGAGTGCCTGCACAAGTGACGAGGGGTCAGGGGTGACAAGGCGGCGACTGTGACGGCGCGGAGTTCCCTCAACTGTGACATTCATTACCACATGCTGCAATTTTATGGGCAAGTACGCAAGAGTCGGAAAAAAATACAAAAAAAAAATAGTTTCTATGCAAGTTTTAGGGTGGATGAAGTGTGACAGTTGAACAGGAATAAAGTTATCTTTTAGTCACATTTTAATGGCTAAAATAAATCAAAATCAATGCACCCGAATCCTTAAATCCTTAATGATATTTCAACTATTTTGAAGTCTACGTTTAGCTAGTTCACTTCACTTTTCTAAAGATCCAATCAAACAATCACAACTGTTCAGTTTTTCCCTGAAATAGAAAACCATTTTTCAATGTTTCCAATCAGCAGTCCTCATTGACATTTTCACCTTTTTCCCTCTGTTATTTTTCAGCTTTCAATTACAGCCCGAGTAAAAAAAAACATGAAAACAGCATTTCACTGTTTTCCATTTCCCTTTGCAATTAACCCTGAAATCAAGTGAATGAATGACTGACTGAATGACTGAGTGAATGTGTATGTGTATTTATTTATTTCGGGTGCAACCCAGATGCCAGATGTTTGGCCCTGTAGAGGTTACGCCTTCGTTTACCTAATGGTTGAAAGACCAAAAAGGAATACCAACAAAAACTGAACATAATCATAGTTTGAGGTTCGTTTCGGTTGAGGTTGGAATGGGATTCGTCGGGATAGGCCGGCCGGCCACACAACAAACAAACGGAACAACAAACCCATTGACATGTTCTCTAATTTCCCTTTTGGATGACCATGAAATGTCGTTTTAAAACCCCTTGATATTGGGAAGGGGGTGGAATATTTGATCCTTTCATTTCTGCTTTGAAAATTTAATTTGATTAAATTCGTTAATTAGAATTCAGAGTTCGAAAGTCAGGAATCAGCGAAGCCCAACGATTGCAACCCACCCCTTCCCTTCCCTTCCCATCCCTTATTGTGCGGCAAACTGTTAATATCTAAATTGTTGTTGTTTTTGTTTGTAACACTGCATTAAATTCCAAATATTTTCCACCTCTCTTTTCTGTGCGGTTACGTTTTGCTGTTTCAATATTTCAATTGAGGTTTTCACACAATTCGAAAAATGCGTTGTTTTTTTTCCACACCAATAATTGTAGGGCAAATGGAGGGTACCTAGATGAGGTGATACGATAGGCAGAACGACAAGAGCTCGAGAAATGAATACAAATTGTATGTGGAATCTACAATTAATTTAATTATTTTCCTATTAATTGTCAAAATGTATCTATAAATATTAATATTTTCCACCCATGTTTATATCAATATGGGAGATATGTTGGAAGAGTGGGGATAACTCTGGGCAGCACTTACCTTCATCGGCGCTTGCCGGATGCTGTTCGGCCTGGACCGCATCCGGGAAGAGCATCAGAGCGACGGTGGTCACAACTAGGCAGAGTCCCAGCCGCAGCTTCTGTGCAGTGGAAAAACTAACCATTTTCCAGGTGTATTTTTCCTGCATTCCAACTTTGGTTTCGACGGACTCCTCCTCTTGTACTCCTTTTTGTTATTCCTTTCTGAATTGTTGCTTTTAACTGTACTTTCGCTTTCGCTTCTTTCGTTTGTTTTTCAATCAGTTTTCCTTTTGTTGCGGTGTGTATTTTTCAGTGTTTTTCATAAGCTGTTCCCCAATGGAGGATCCTCTGGCCGCTGTTTCGTGTTCGTGCTGTTATTTTCGCTTGTTTTTCTCATCTTTTCTCCACGGATTTCCTCGGCTTTTCAATATGATTCGATATTTTCCACCATTCGCTGACATACGCCACTGAAAAGGAAAATGGTTGAAAACAAGAAAAACATTTTCACGAATTAGTTTTCATTTATGCAGCAAAGGGGAGCATGCCACATGCCACAAGAGCAACAAATATATTCGAATTGCAAATTGAATCAGAGACGGGTATGGGATTCGACCTTTCATTCCTCTCCTACTCATACGATCTATATATAGTACATACATACATACATACATACATATACATATATCTTTTGGTTGTGTAAAGTGCATCATTTGGGACAGATTGGGAGGAAAATGCTTGGGGGAAATCCGCATTTCCATGCAGGAACGTGTTCAATCAAGTTTCCTTAATTACAAAGTGGAATTTTCGTGTCAGAATTTGAATACGAAATGCAAATCTAAGGAGTAAATGGGCGGAGAGATGTTTGTGGAGGGGTTACATACATCTCTTTTGTGCTCCATCTAAGAGTTATTCGAAATGAAAATGAAGGGTAAAAAAATACAAATTTAAAAAAAGAAACCATTTTCTTTTACAGAACTTTCCTTTGTCTTTCATACACAATAACATTGAAAATATCATCACTTAAAAATATTTCTGTTGGAAATGCTCGTTTAAATGATCCTTGGATTGCATTTTTACATGAATTAATTAATTAAGTTTGTTGATTTTAATTTCCACCGATAGCTGGGAATTCTTATCGATCTTATTACTCGCTTCATTCTGCCTCTGCTCCTCCTGCTGCTGCACCGAAAAGAAAAACCCAATAAGTTTCCGATTTAAATATTTAAGCCACAAGAAACAGGCTGGGAGAAATATCTCTGACAGATTACAGTAGAGCCTCCCACAAACGGACGGACCAAACGGAATAATGACCAGCAGGCAGCGGGAACTTTGAGTTCCATTGTGGGTCCCTTCCGTTGCTGTGTGGGAAGGGGCAGGGCAGGCCCGATGGCAGTGTAAATAATAAAGAAATAAATATTGTTATATTTAACGAGATTGTGGGCAAGCGGAGAGAGAGAGATAGAGAGAGAGAGAGAGAAAGAAAGAGAAAGGGGATACGAAAAGAGAACAAATAAAGTGCGAGGAATGGAATGGTATATGGAATATGGAAGTACATTTGTTGTCAACCTTTCAACATTTCAGCCAAAACAAATTGACCTCAATTTATAAGTACCCCAAGAGACGGTGCAGAAGGGCAGGGGTTGGTAGGGGATTCGTCGGTATGTCAGTCACACAATAGAGACAGGTGTCCGCTCTCTCGCTCAGTCTTATTTGCTTTAATGCATGAAATATCTAACTTAATTCCAGGAAGTTAAATGCAAAGATTTAAGTAATATCACCTTTCATACAAGTCCTGCCCACCCCCTACCCCTTCAACCGCTGACTAGCACTCTCACTCTCCCTATCGCTTTTCTCTTGCTTTTGCCTCATGTGTTACTTTTATGTGCTCTACTTTATTCTACCTCTATTCTAGCGCTTTCTTGAACGCAATTTAGCCACATTTTGTTTTTGGCCAAAAGGGGGCTTACAGGCAATTCTTCTAATATAAACACACTCCAGCACACACACACACACACACACACACACACACACACACACACACACACACATTTATGAGTTAGTGTTGGGGTTGTTGGGCGCTTACACATTGACACTTTTACGGGCATGCTCTCTCCTCTCTTTTAGCTACTAGCAGTGCGAGTAGCTCCCCTTAAGCCCCTCGAAAGCGTGTTAAAGGTGAGAGGGCGGCCACAATTTTCTTCATATTTCCATAGGAGCATCAGCAACAGCAGTGGCAGCAGTGGCAGGAGGCAGAGGCATAAAGTGGATACAATGCATGAGCTGCCATTCATAATATTACGCGACAAGCGAAACGTGGCGAATCCCTCCACCAGCACCACTCCCTTCAGAAGGAGGTGGAAAAGGAGCAGGAAGGAGAAAGAGTGGAGTGGAGGGAGGGAAGAGTGAGTGGAGGCCACTGAAGAAGGAGCCACAAGAATTGGTAAATAAGGAAAAGCAAGGAAAATCATGGTAAAGCAACAGCAAGCAGCAAGCAGCAGACATTCTAGTCTGCGTAACAGAGGAGAAAACTACACGTGTAGGCAAAGCAATCAACAAGCAGGATACGAGTCGAATGAGTAGCATAAATAATAAAAGCCAAGAGTAGCAGGAGGATTCGGAGGAGGAGAAACCAGAGACGAGGAGTGGACAGGGGGAAGAAAACTAGAGGCAGAACACGAGAGGAGCAGCACAGGAAATAAGTGGAAGGAGGCTCCGACATTTGTATGAATGATGTCTGAGAGAGACCAGGACGAGGACGAGGACGAGGACGACGATGCGAACGACGCATGAATGGCAAATGGCGAAATGGGTGAGTGACGAGTGGCAACCCAGCCGCCTCCCCCTTCCTACAGCAGATTGCCACCATAGCGGAGGATGAGGACAGCACAGGTTGGCTGCTTATTTATGCTGTGCCTATTGCTGACACTCGAGACTCGACCCTAAAAAGAACAGGTCGGCCGCCAACTTAGAGGCAGTTCCCAGCAAGGAATGAAACAATAAATACACTTTATGGAAAAGAAAATTAAAATATGGAACACTTGCAACACAATGGAATGAATCCCTTGAAGTATTATATAACCAAATGGAATTGCGGAATGGAATACTGAAGTAGAATGCACAACGAAATTACTGCAAAATAAACGGGATAGGGAAATGGGATAGGAAATGTAGAGGAAGCTGCCCAGAGAGAGAGAGAGAGAGAGAGACAAAGAGAGAGAGAGAGGAGAAACATAATGGAAACCTGTTGTTTGGCGAAATCTAATTTTCTACCATCCCGACACATAAACAAGCACAGAGGAGGACCTATGCAAAAACCCCCATAACTTATGAGAGAAAGAACCCCCCGCAAGAGGAGGAATGGAAGTTGCAGGTAGGCGAAACAGGAGCTGGAGCACCCGGAATTCTGGACTCCAGATGGCTGTTTAATTTTGGGGAAACGTAGTAATAGCCGGACAGACTGGAGTACAGGTGTGAACGAATAACTGTTGCCAGGTGGAGAGTCGAAAAGGGGGGCACAGGAAACTCATTGCCAGAGATAAGATGCATATATCTTTAGAGTACGTTGTGTGTGTGTGTGTGTGTGTCTTATCTGCTTATCTGGGACGAAAGGGAGAGCTGAAAAAGGTGTGAAAGTGTGCCCCAGATAATATCAGGCAGAGTTATGTATCATTTCGTAATGTTTTCCCTTAAATCGGGCAACGTTTTTCCCCCATGTCAGGCAGCTCTTTAAGAAGGGACTCAGAGGAGCAGGGAAATATAGGGAGATTTATGGTTAAAATACATATTTGAAATCCACTTTAAAATCTTTTCTCCGAGTTATTTTCTGTGCTTCAATTGATTTTCCGCTGCCACATACTCGTTTTTCCTTTCGTGCAATGAAATTCTGTTCTCTTTCTGAATATTTTCTTAAGCTCGCCTTTGAATTTTGCCCACGCCCCCCATCCTTCTGTCTGGAAAACCTGGAAATATTCGGAAATATTCTTAGCCAATTTGCATAAGTGATTTGCTGTCTCTTGTATCTGTTTCTGTATTTGTATTTGTATCTGTGTCGCCTGCTACACCACACTCGGTCTGATCTCTTCATTTTGCTTGCTGTGTGGCACACAGAGGTGGGGCCTTTCTGACTGTCTGTCTGTCTTGTGTCTATCTGGGGCACACAGGTGAGGCACGTGTGCAGGAGGGTGGGAAGGGGAGAGGCAGGTGGGAAATACGAGTATGTGCGAGTGGCAACAACGTGACGCTTATAAATTTATGAAGAAAACTCCAAAAAGGAGAAGAACTCCATGTGAAGGGCCATTGAGGCGGGGGCGACGGGAGGCGTGATGCATGAACTGGACCCTGCCACATTGACAGCAGTGGCTTGAGTGGCAGAGGGAGATAGAAAGAGTGAGAGTGGGAGAGGGAGAGGGCAAGTGAGAGAATGACAGACACTGCAGTAAGTGAAATTAATTAAAAAGGACGAATAGCGTTAGTCAAGGATTGTTGGCTGCTGGAAGGACCTGCAGCAGCAGCGTCAGATGGATGGATGGATGGACTCCGGCATGGCGACACACACACACACACACACAATGAATGGACAAAAAGATGTCAACACTTTGTTGAAGATGATGACGTCGTCCTGCCATCTCTCTTTCCATTCCTTTCCTTTCCGTTACGTTCCGTCCCTCCGTCTGTCTGTCTGTCGCAGTCATCCATTGTTGCAGCCATTGTTTCATATTGCTCTTCTCATTGTCAGTCATGGATGGTCCTTGTCCACGATGCTCCTAGTCCTAGTCCTCCTGCCTGCAAGTCCCCATTCTCATTGGCGTCTGACGCTGTTTATGAAGTGGCAAGATCCTCCTCCTCGCAGCAGGATTCTTGGCTGCCTGCCTGCCGGAACGTGAGACGCTGGGCGGGCGGATGGAATTGTTAATAATAGAATGTTACTTCTATTTCTGTATCCTCCACTTCCTCCCTCTCTCCCTCTGTACAGAAAAGGAATCTCGTTTCTTGCTTCTTTATTTTCCTTCCACTTGAGATTGTCGCCCTTTGAAACAGAGTTTTTCCACCATCTTTTCGCTGAAAAACTTAACTTTTCCCACGAGAAGAGGCCATGGGGATGGGAGTTTCCATGTGGGTGGTATAACGAGTGGGGCAGAAGTTTGGGGCGGACTCGCTGCGTCGCCCATTTAAATAATAGAATTTAATATTTTATTTGCTTGAATTTGTTCCCTTTTTTTGCGAATTCCCTGTGCACTATTCCACAACAAGTAAAATGCACTCCAAAATAAATCTGCAATAGAATAGCTTTCCCTGAAAACTGATGTAAGCTGCAGTTTTTCTTTGTTTTCTAGCTAATTGGATATTGTACGGGGAAAATCTTTTGTTTTCATTTAAGTGCAATTAAAAAATCTGTCGAATGTCAAAAGTGAATTTCTCCTGGGGGCGAGGAAAGTCGTTCACACAATTTTCCCTCAAATATTTTGGCACTTATTTGGGCATATTTTCCTGCAATGTAATCATGTGTATGTATGTGTGTATATTTATTTTATTTATCAAATATTGAAAGCAAATAAAATAAAGTAAATTTTTGCACCAGTAAGAAAAAAAAAAACAAAAGGGGTTTTACCCCTGTTTTTTTATCGATTTTCTTTGTGTACATTTTATGACTATTTTTCCTTTGCAATTGTTTCCTTTAATTAAAAGCCACAAGGAGTGGGAGCATGGAATTGATGTGGGGGCCCATGCATGCTTATGGCTGTAAACCGATTCCCCTGTGTGTGGCATGGAAAATGGAAAAGCCAGTGTGCTCCCAAAACTCGTAAAATTTCAATGTCAACAATTTTACCCATACATGTGTACGTGTGTGGGTGTGTGTGCCCATACATAAATATCTGTATCTGCATGTATCTCTCTTTTATGCAATAGATACATACATATGTACATAAATACATACATATGTACATGCGAGATCCCTGTATCTATGACTAAAAAATTGTTTATTTAATGGAGCACCCACCAATCCACTCCCTACACCGCCCCTGGATATCTGAATTTTGTTTACTCTTATCCCATTCTTCGTTTTTTTTCAATGTTGTAAAAAAAGACACAAAAAACGGAATACCAACTGAAAGTAAAATGTGAAAAAAGGTTTAACTAATGGCAGAACCCTGTAAACAAAAACAAAAAGTGCCCTATATATGTATGTATGTACATACATATATACCATAAAAGACACAATAAAATAACCTTAGATACAGATGGAACTGCAATCCTTTATTTTATTTTTATATGCATTTAATTTTTTCATTTGTTTGCCGTAACTTTCGATATATCCACGCAGCAAAGTGCTTGGAATCATTCCAGGGTAGCATCAGTACAGAAGCCGATAAGCTCGTGGGATATTTGTCGAGCAGAGGCATACGGAAAGGGATAGGAAGGTAGGCCCTGTGCCGCGTAGCGATTCAAAAGGCGCATCAGCAGCACACACACACACACAACACACACACACACACACACACACACACACACATGTAGAAGCAGACACAGACACGCAGAAAATACAGCCACAGAGGAGGTCTGCTCTCCCCCACCGCCCTTTGCCACATATCCTTGGCACATTTCATACGGATAACAAATGCCGGGAAAATTATTTTCAAATATGCCGCCAGTGAGCGTAGAGGGAGGTAAGGGAGAGGAGAGTCTGGAGCTAGGGGAGACGCTGGCTGCACGGCTGCTGCTGTGCGACCGACCCCATTCCGCTTTCAGGCAGCAGCAGTGGCAGGGACATTGTTGCCCCAGACGCACACACAAGGGTTAAGGCATGTTTTATTGGCCCAAAATGATGGCTTGTAGTGGGGAGGGATGGGCAGGGAGAGTGTGAAGTTTACTTTGATGCGGCGCCTTTTCTTTTGGTTTAAAGCGAGGGAGTAAAATAGGGAGTCAGCGGGGAGTGGGAGATAGAAAGAGGGGAATCGTTTTGTTGCGTCTTCATGGCTCTCTGTAGTCCTTTTTCATTTTCTTGGTCCCTCTCTCTCTCCATCACTCCATTACTCCATAGTGTGTGTGTGTGTGTGTGTGTGTTTTCTGTGTTAATTGGCGGTCTATGCGTTAATGCAGATGTACATATCTGTGTATTTACACAGCTGATGGAAGTCAGTAGGAAGGAGCAACAGGATTTCTTGATCTTCTTCCGCTTCCCTAAACCACATTTCTCTCTATCGCTGTCTCTCTGTATTTTCCTTACCCGTGGCAGCCACCTGTCACGTTAATTGGCTATGCCGCGAAATTAATTGGATTTCTTTGCACTTTATCTTTGCATTTTCATTACTTTTTTTGCTTACCTTTTATTATAAAATAGTTTTTTAATTACCATAAAAGGTAAACTTCAAATTGAAGCTGCAATCGCATGCACAAAATTATGATTTTTCTCATCTTATCTTAAGGAAAAGTTTTTCTGTTTCAAAAGTTTTTGCCTTTGATTCAATTTTTCTCTGCTGTGCTACTTTTCAATTCGTTTCAAAGTTGTTTTTTTGTTTTTTTGGTATCAAAGTATTGCCTTCCCAGCAGAGAATATTTTGCATACATTAATATAATTATTTTTGTATAGGTACATATGTACATTTTTAAACACATTCGTTTACATTATTAAATTCATAAAAATCCTTGAAAATTCAACTTATTTGGGAGAGCTCTGCTTAAAATGAAAACTCTTTAAACTGTATCCTTTTTTTGTGCAATAAAGTGGCAAACTTTGCATCATTTTGAATTTTAAATAAAGTTTAAAGTTTATTTGCAGTAAATAGCGACTATATACAGCGTATAACCAGATACTGGTATACCTGTGATATCTGTCATATATCTTCCACTCTCTCACTCTAAGTCCTGCTGTCCAGCGACAAATGTATATTTCTGTAGATTTAGTATCTTTAGTTAGTTAGGCGTAATAAACTTGACACGCGATCTTAATTATGTAGAGTCTGTCTCTCTCTCACTCACTCTCTCTCTGTTCCTGTCAGTAGAGTGAGAGAATAGCGTTGCGTAAGCCCTAACAACAGTAGATAGAGAAGTGGCAGCAGCAGCCGCAGCAGACACCGCGCTTCGTAGACCGTAGACCACTTTTACGGCAAAGGGGGAGGACAGCCAGCCAGGCACTTTATGGCCATAACGGAAAGTGCCATTGAGTGTCGCTTCACTCACTCCCTCCCCCCCCCCCCTCTCCATCTTTGAAACCCTATTTTTCGTAGCACCTGCTGATGGCCACACCCACCACTCCACCACCCTAACCTGCCTGACCCCTCCTCTAATGGGGATTAACTTTAACCAAAACAACTTTTTGTTTTTTTTTACTTTCGTGTTTTTTTGCTTTTTTTTTTTTTTTGCGGCTCCTAAGTGAGGCTCCTGACATATGCACAAAAGGCCGTACGTGCAAGCAGGCGGGTGGGAGGGTGTGGTGTGTGGGTGCGCATGGAAAGAGCACACACACACACACAGCAGGCTCTGGGCACTGAGACACGCACAGGGCAGCAAAAACATTTTTCATCGTTAGAGGGAGCCGCCGCCCCATAAAGAAGACAAAAACATAGACAAGAAAAACTCCTCGCATCATGGTACACCTTTTTGCCCCTTTCCCCAATCATTCTACTCCTCCCCACTGTACCTGCTGTTCTTTTCTAGTGCTCCTACCTCTTTTTCTCTCCTGTTTTTCATCAAGTGACCAGCAAGCCCAATGCAAAAAGCAAACACAACAACAACAATGCAGGCAACGGACAGAGAGGCGAACCTAAACAAATTTGCACAATGCCCAAGAAGGAGAGCAGAATAGTGCCAAAGGGAGATCCTGAGATGCAAAATCGAAAACGAATTATTAAATAAAATGAATGGCAGCCCATTCAGAGATGCAACCGCTCAATTTAGTCCATCGTTTAGGTGATTTCACTGTTCTTAATCCAATACCATTGCATCTTCTTCACTCCCTCTCCAACTACCTCTTTTGCTGCCACATGTTGCAACAGACATTAACCTACACCCACCCAACGGACATCCAATAATTGTCGCTTCAACTGAATAATGCATAAATAATGCAGAAACAAAGACACTAAGCGCTAGAGGGGGCTGAAATGGTAAATGTGAGGTATATTAAGCCATGCCACCATCCCTGATGGCTGCTGGCGGGGGTACCAAAGGGGTAGAAGAAGTGGATTTGGCGACCAACAAAGTGAGAAAACCGCAACGGAGCGGCATAAAAAATGCATAAAACGAGGACAGAATAAAGTCATAAAGTAAAAAATTGTAGACAGCCAACGAGAGGAGGAGAAGTGAAGGGGAAAGGGTTATAATAGGGAGAGACAGGGATAGCGTCCTGTGGCAAAAGATTGTGTGTGTGTGTGTGGCAGGGGAGAGTGTGAGTGTTGTTAGGTCTGCTGGGGCCTTGTTTGAGGTTTCAATAGGTCATAATTCACGCCTAGTCGCCACCGCCTTTGCCTCTGCAGGGAGGCACAAAGCAAAAAGGGGGTGCACGTGGGTGTTCTGATGGCGCCACAGAACCAATATCCAAGGGGGAAAACGTAGCACTCAAGTTGGTTGTTTATACATACAATAAACCCTGGAAAAGAACTGCACCCTAGTTCAGAGGATTACGAAAAAGAGCAGAGTAGTTCTTAGAGAGGAAATTTGAAAGTAGAATTCATCTACCAATGGAGAAATGTACCCACAATAGTGATCTTTGGGATAGGACTAGCCTCTCTATCTATAATTTTCTCTCCCTTTTAGCATATTTTCCTATTACAATTTTTCGAGTTTAGATACTTTTATGAACATAAAATTCTTTTGATCAGCTTTCCATTCCATAAAAAAATGGAAATTCAATCCATAGTACGTGACACCATTTTTAGCCCCAAAACACTAAAGCTATTGCCCAAGTCCCGAGTAAAAATTTCCAATTAAAATTCATCCTAAAACGAACTACAGTATAGGGTACACTATCCATCCACGTGTCGGACATTTAGCAGCAATAAACTAAAAAAAAAATGAAACGAGACCAGAAATCGTGTTGCGATAAAATCTAAAGTTAGAATAACCCCAAACTACGAAACCCCAAAATACCCAAATAAAAACCGAAAACCAAAAAACCAAAAATATGATGAAACACAGACACATAAATGTCGGGGCCCTTTGCGGGCTTTAATGCAATTATATATCCTACGAAATCGGAGTAGAAACGAGTGGAACAAATTTGAGTGAGGAAAATTGCGTGCCATAGGGACGAAAATTTATTGGGGGGGGGGGGGGGGGAAAGAAACAGGACGAAAAACGGAATTAAACACGAAACGAGGAGCTCCCATCTGCCTCGCCTCTTCTCCCCCTGCTGCTCGCGACGTTCTCAGGGCCGTTCCATAAAAAGTCTGAATTATGCTCCATAATAAAAAGTTATGACTGTAAAATTTTTTAATTGCACATTTGGGAGTTTATTTTGTTTATTTAATTCTGAAATTTGTTGTTTTGCTCAGACACCACAAGCTTTTCCCTGAGCCTCCTCTTGGCATCTCTGCTCCTGGCCTTCCTCTTGGCTGCCACGCCTCCCCTTCAATCTTTACCATAAATTTGTCAATATTTCAGACACAAATCCGAGAATGACAAAGTTTTGCCTCAATTGTGGTTGTGAAATCCAAAAGTTAAATACTTAAGAAAAACAGCGGAAAAACAGCTGCAAATAAATTTCGTTTGCAAAAGTAATTTCAGTCTTTGTGTCTTTGCTGTGACTGGGAACGGAGCAATCAATTGCCACCCAACGGGGTCAGTGTGTGTGTGTGTGTGGTGTTTCCACCTTGGAATTTTCTGTGGAAAGAAAGTATCTCGAGTTCTGCTTGGACAAATTTCATTCCTCGATATGTAAGCGGAGATTGGCAAGGAAATTTGATATTGGTTGTCTATAAAGAATGTTTGTTTATAGCGCAGGTAATTTCTTACTCACAAATTATGATGGGGAATATTTGTTAGCTCAGTTTTCACATTTGTAGGGGATTTGTAAGGGAAGTTTTATAGATTTATAAATGCTGGTCTTTGATATTTTCTACATTTTTAATCATTTTTAGAAATTCTAAAGATACATTTTAAATTCAACATTTGGATGTGATCAAAAAAAAAAAGTCTGGGAAAAACTTTAACCAAAAAACGTATCCCAATGTAAATTTATTTCCCTGTTTCTTTCAATTATGTACTCCCTCGTGCATCTCTTTAAACTCCTGTCTCCACATCCTTCTCCGCCAGTGACATCTGCCATACATCTGCATTCTTTTGCGGCAAAGAGGGGTGGGAGGACTGGTGCTGGGGTCGCAGGCTAATTTGCTTCTCTTTTGCTTTAAATCTTTTCGAGTAAATTTACAAATTAATTAAAACAACAAACAAACAAAACGACGGAACGCGCTAAACGGAATGGAAGAGGGAGATGCAGAGGTAGAGGGAAGGAGCAGGACGAGGATGAGCAACAGTCGTTGGGACAAAAGTCACAAATATTTAAAAAGCAGAGGGCCAAAGCGGAAAGGGAGAAAGAGACACGAGCAGAAGAAATGCCCGAAAAAAAAGCCACAACAAAAACAACAATGATAAACTCAACACACACACACAGACAGTGAAAAAAAAAACAAAATAAAGGCACTAAAAACAGGAGCTAACAAAAGCAAAAACACCGCAAAAACAACAAATGTCAGGCAAAAAAAAACGCAAACCCAAAAAAAGTAGTTGAAAAGGCAACAACAACAACAACAACATGAGGAATATGAAAATAGTGAAGGAATGGGTAAGAGACTGAGGGAGCACATTGGGAAAAGCGTAGGTCGCATCCCAGGGAGAGGATTCCACCATTCGCTCTCCCATGTTCTACAGTAAACGAAGGGACACCGCGAGTAAAAAAGCGAAAGCAAGGAAGCAATGATTATTTCGGTTGTCCAAAACTGTTGACACCCTTGCCGATCCCATGGCTCTTCGAACAGAACTATGCAGAAACTCTTCCCATTGATGTTTGCTCTGATCTAACCTGATCTTGGTCGACTGGTGGGAATTAAAGTTACCCTTTAGCCTGACCTGAATGCTAGCTGAAAACAGTCATACCCTCCACGAAGACAGGGTATACGTATACTGAGCGAAGCAGACACATTGGAGGCCCCGACGGCAAGTGTAAAAAAGTCAAAAGTGGCAAAAAGTTGACGATGGGAGCCAGTGGTGGGGATGTGGGCGAGAGGGTGAAGTGAGGAGTGGACTCTGAGGCCTTTTGTGGTTGTTGTTTTCGTTGGGGGAAAAGGAAAAGCGCGTGGAAACGCACAGAAATAATAATAATAATAAAAAGTGGAAGCTCAAGGAAGGACGTGAGCAAGAGGGAGGAGGCGAGGGGTTCTAGGCTGAGAGTAAATTATAAATTAACGCTGCAGGCGGCAGGCGCGAGGTCAATGTGGCTCCCGTCCACCTTCTGCCACTGCCTCTGCTCTTTGCCACTGGAACCGCGCTATTTGTTGTTTCTGGCTGCTGCTCCTTGTATTCTCTACCACCCACCCCCCTCCACTGCTCTTGGACACACGCATGAGGCCACTTCTCTGTCTCCCTTTTGAGCGCAAAATAAAATATACAAAAAAACAAGAGAACACAAACAAAATCCACTCCACACAAAAGGGCACAGGGGCGGGCGTGTACGGGACGTCCTCCACTGACCGCAACGACATAACGAGAGAGCAAGCAGGACAAGAGATGGAGTGGGATATAAAAGGGAGTGGGAGAACAGTAACAGTGGGTGAGAGAGAGAGAGAAAGAGAGAGACTGGGATGGTAGGGGAGAATGCGGACAAGTGGTTCAATTGGCGTCGCTCGCTGGCGATAGTACATTTTTTTTCTGTTTTTTTTTTTGGTTTGGCAGAAGGGGGATTTTGGAATTAACTACACCACAGAACCCATTGCCGGAGTTCAAGTGCAGTCACGGGGAGTGGCAGCAGGAAGATGCGTGAGGAGTGGTGGTGCGGGGAGAACAGAAGGGAAGATGACATGATAATTGAAAATAAGTTCGAGATTTGGGAAGAGCTTAAGGGCCAAAACAAGAGCAGAGCATCCACTTTCTGGTAAATAAAGTTATCTAAGCAGCAGAGAGAGAGAGAGCGAGAGAGGGCGGGTGGGGGACAATGAATGCTTCTGTTTAGAGAAGGGGGAAAGGAATGATTCCGCTTATAGCAGGGATAAGTTCTGGAATGGTTTTATGTTTAAGATTTTTAGGATGGGTTTTTGGTGGTTCCTTTTTTTTTTAAGTTTTCTTTCTCCTTAAAGTTTAAGGTAAATGTAAACTGGAAATGGTTTGTTCATTTAAAAAGCAACCAATTTTAATTAAATCATAATTTTTCTTTGAAGTATTTTCGAGAAAATTCTCACATATTGTTTGCATATTTCGGACATATTTTTAGTGGATTTCAATTGCTAGAATTTTCACTTCGTATTGGAGATTTTCCTGATTCCCGCATGGTAAAGTTTTCACCTCCAGAACTTTTAATTTTTCCTCGCTCATAAGTCATAATTATTTTCCATAATTCACCACAAGAAAAGTCGTTTAAGTTGTTGCACTTCGGGGTTACATTTGGAGCCCCCCCCCTGTGGCTGCACCTTTCCACAGAGGTGAAGGCAGCCGCAGGAAACGGGCCAACATATCATCCGTTCAACCAAACGCATGACAAATATGCGGGAAACATGAACATGAGGCCGGCAAGGGGCGGACCCATTGGACACGAAAGGCATGGACCCCACCATGCCCCCCTTGAGGTGTGAGGGGGAGGAGTGTTGGAGTGGTTAATCAGGAGAGGGACTGTCCCTGGACGCGCGTGCACAATTAAAAATTTCATTGACTCGCAACATGGACATGAGCGGACATCCGCTCAGAGCAGAGAGGCAATGCCGGCAGGCATCAGGGGCACGAGGCAGGGGCACTGGGCACTGGGCACTGGGCAGGTCCTTGGGGCAGGGTATGGGTTCGGGGTTTCATACATAAATTAATGCTTAGTTTTGTGCCGCCGGGCTCCTGTCGGGATTTTAATTTATTTGCGGGTGTATGGTGTATGCAAATTACTTTGTTATTTAATCCCTTTGTGTAATCCGCTGGGCATCCTGTTTGATCCTGGGGACTGTGGCATGCCCCAAAGGGATTGTAGCGACTCAATTCAATTGCTGCTCTTTTTTCACACTGACACTCAGTCACACTCTGCTGCTGCTGCTTCTGCTGCTGCAGCCATATTACACTTGGAACAGCCAGGAAAAGGGACACACGGAACTGCCACAAAGATTTGGCTTTAAGTTTTTCTTCACGAAGATGTGGGCAACAAACTCGCGACGAAGGCTCGGACGCGCAACACGATGACACCTACGATGATGATGACGACGACGACGATGGTGGGACGATCAACGCGAAAGAACACAACGATGTTGCCGCTTAACCATCAATTAGGAGCTTCTTGGGTCAATCTATGGTTTTCTCATTCAAATGCTTATTTGTGTGCCACACTCTTTACTTGCACCACTGGCCTGCCACACTTGCAACAAAGACCGATGAGGCACGACACGCACTAGCATGTACGCAACGAACACGACTCTGACGCTTTTACGGGAACTGAACGGAACTGTCGCGCGCTTCGCACCGCTTCAAAGTACCGCAAACGTTTGAATCGACAGAATTCATGAATCGTGCGCCGAGGCCCGAATCAATGCAACGTTTTGTGGATTGTGGATGCCATCATGTGTGGAACGAAACAGCAGCAGCAGCAGCAGCAGAGAGAGAGCGTGCGCATGCGCATTTGTGCTGTTAACGATTCGGAGTCGCTGTTAAATTTCAAATCTTTGGTTGAATAAGTAATTTTTTATGATTTTTATTATGCAGAAATTTACAAGAATTTCGGTTATATTTTCTCCGTTAGAAATTCCCAATTTTTTTGCTTGGCTTTAAATAATTTTTTGGAAATATTTTGTATTATTTTTGTTCATTTAAAGCCCTATTAGAAACAGCCTTAAACATATGATTGGATCATCTTGTTGGCCTCATACTAGTACCTACCATTGGGCCAGCAAATGACACACATTCCAAATGGATTCCACAAACAAAGGTCGCTCTCTCTCTCACTTATTTTTACGCTCTCCTCTCTCTGGCTATTCCGCTGTTAAGAAAGGGGCAACATTAATACAAAAAAAACTTCTAAATGAGTGAATGTTAAATTTCGGAGCAAAGAAATCCACAAAAGCGAGAGCATGTGTAGAGGGGAAGGTCCAGCATTCTCTCAAGCATTCTCTTCAAAAATTATTCGGAGTGTTGCGTACTGTATTAAAACCAGAGAACGAAAAACCGTAAAACCATTAAAACTGACCTACACAATAACAATCAATGAAACGTAAATTCAAAGCTCAAATCGAACCAATGAAAATGCAAAACGAAAGACTAAATTTCCACCCAAAAGACTCCCCTGGGTAAATGAAAATGAATCAATCTAAAGTAATTTTTGTTAAACTTTAATAAAAATTCATCAGCCAGCATATGTTGAAAGATATACATATATGGAATGTATATATATAATTACGTGGGAAAAGTAGTCACATTTGAAGGTAAGTAATCCTCATAAACCACCGAAGCGACAGGGGAATTAATCCTCATATCAAAAGGCTAAAAAACAACCGATGCAAAATAAATACGGAAAAATATCGAACATTAAAACCAGTAGAGCAGACAAAAGCGAGTGAGTGCGCTCTTTTTTCTTTGGTTGATTTTAATCGACAAACGCCAATGAAATCTGACCAAAGCGCTTCTCATACGGTCAGAGATAATATCAGTTCGAATGCTCCTTTTTGTTTTAACTTTAAATGGAATCTGAATAAGGGCCAAAGACCAAGCCAAAATAATGATAAATACCACTCGTTCGTTCTAGCATCAAAATACAATGGGAAGGCGGTAGGCAGGAATGGAAAAAAATACTCCGTAACATCACATTTTAATACCAATTAGGATACTTTTTTTGCAGGAGAACGCAATGCGAATGCGACTGAATGAGTGGCATGAATTAAGGCAAAAGAAGTGCGGAAAGTGAGAGAGACCAAACAAAAGAAATGGAACCTGTTCACCTGGACAGAGGGCATGAGGCATGCGGCAGGCACAGGTTACGAGTACAGGTACACAGGTAGAAGAAAATAAGAGAGAAAACTATAGGAGGGGACTATAAGATACCCATTATTGAAGTTCCCTTTGGTGGCTAGGAAAACGAACACTCCGCCAAACGGATAACCCGTACAAAAATAAGTTTTATCTTCAATTCAACAAGCATTTTCTTGCTTTCTTGCTTAAAAATCTATGATATCGAATATACCCAACACTTTGCTGAGTACAGGATATTAAAAATTAAAACAAAATAAAGAAAATAAGATGAAAAACCAGTGGCAGGAGGCAGTGGCAGTGGCAGCGTCACAGCATCACAGCATCGCAGTTGAAAGATTAAAATCAGAATCAACGTAAACAGCAGTCGAGAGAAAGAAAATAATGCAAATTCAGATGAGTATCAAAAAGTTGAAGTTGAATTGTAGCCAGGATTGAGGGTGCAGGGAGAGTGGAGAGAAGATGAGGCACTGCAGCACTTCCGAGGAGGAGCAGCAGGACAAATGCTCACTGAACAGA
This sequence comes from Drosophila subsilvestris, assembly GCA_035043285.1. NCBI lineage: Eukaryota > Metazoa > Arthropoda > Insecta > Diptera > Drosophilidae > Drosophila > Drosophila subsilvestris. Next base: position 1,530,615 of record JAWNNB010001795.1, read on the forward strand.
GAATAGAGAATGACGCCCTATGATGGGCACACGGACAGGGCCTGGCACGACAGGGCACGGCAGGGCGGTCATTCATCAGTGGGCAAGCGAATGGGTCCATTACACGGCACAAAACAGTTTTCGGAGTGGGATAGAGAGGCGTCACGGCACCCCTGAATAGACGATGGAAAGGTCAACGAACTATGAACAAAAATATATCTTTCAATAGATGGAGGAAAGGAGATACAAGAACTATATAGAGAGAGAGAGAGAGAGAGAGAGAGTAGGAACGCAGGCTTGATAAAAGTTGTCAGTCATCAAGGAAATGACAAAAGAAATATGAGGCTAAGCTAGGACAAGATCAGGAGAGTAGATCAGGCATCAGCAGTCAGCAAACAAAATGTAGTGGAAAATTTACTTATTTTATTTAAATTAAAGCAAAGTCAAGATAATTCTAGTTTAAGCCATAAATCAAATATTATTCCATGATTATCCTATGATCCAACTTCACCGCTTCACAAATTATATATTTCTCTCAGTGCATAAAGAATAAGCAATGAGAGCCCGAGTGCCGAGTCCTGTGTCCTGTGTCCTGAGTCCCCGACAGTAGAACAACAAAATTAAGTCAGACATTTAGTTTGGATTATGGCGAGAGGAGTCGAAAGTCGAGCATTTCAGGCAGCTCAGCTTAAATTGTACGAGTATTTTCTCTCTGCATTTCCATTGTTGTCTCTCATTGTTGTGCTGCCGCCGCATCATCTGTCCGCTGCTGCTTTCTCTGGGTTCAGGAGGTTCTTCTTCTTTTTTTTTTGTGTATTTTTTCTGGTAGTATTTTCTTGGATTATGCCTCACTTTTTGGGGTCAGAAGTTGACACGCCCAGGCATTTGCATAGGAACACAAAAGAAATCTTGAAATCTTTAGTCTCTAATTCCCAAAAACAAACGATTCAATGAGTGCCGGGTCTGGTTTCTTGTGGCGGAATATCAAAGCGGAGAAAAACTGGTAAAAATGTAACAGAAATGTCGTCAGCTTTTAGGCCATTAAGGTGTCCTTTTCTTTCCACCAGCCGGTGGACTATGGCTACGGCTACCTACCTATAATCTGCATTATAATTTCATTGCCAGACAGACATCGCACCTGTTACGCGCTCCTTAAGCCCAGAGTTTAGTTCGGGTTACACGTTTCTGTCTGTCTGGAGGTGGATTGGAACGGATTGGGCTCTGTGCTCCGTTTTTCCAGGCCTGGCGCTTGGTTTTATGACCCTCATTAAATGCGCTCAGGTCGCAGGTTATTTCGCGTTCACTGCCGACACCGTCGCTATTCGGAAAAACTCCATTCAGTTGGACACAGTTTTTCCATCTCTCCTTTTACCTCTTCGTTTACCTTTTGTTCGCGCTGTGGGGTGCCACTGAAAATGTGTTCTTCGAACCGGGATTTGTTCGAATTGTCTCGATAGAGTCCGAGTCCCTGGCCAAGACAAATGGCCTGTGTAATAGATCAGCGGAATAAACGTGTAACAATGTGTTCAATCGAGCAACGAATCCCACTAATGGGTTGAGGTTCTCCGTCTCTTTTATTGCATTGAGAACTAGTTCGGTTAAGGGCTTTGTTAAAGGAGGCTAATAAATTATACATACGAGCATTCCAAAGGCTGAAATGAATATAGCGATTGGGTAAACGAAAATAATGAATTTCAATTGGAACTAGAAGCTACGAAAAATGTTGAAACATTACAGGAAAGAATATGCATCCACTGGTTATATTGCTGGCCAAAATAATGAAATATTTAGGATTGTCAATTCATCTGCAATGCAAAACTTATAAAAGTACGCAGCACTTTCGTTGGTTCAGGCGATGTGGCTCCCATTTTGTCTTTTATCACCCTTTTCGGGACAAAGCTCTCTTTAGCGGATGGATGGACGGGGAAATAATGTTGTTTAATGAATTTTTATCTGAGAAAGAGATAGCAATAAGCGAGAGAGAGAGAGAGACAATGGTTGAGGGAGAGCTGGTGTGTGTACCGGGATGCTGTGTGGGTGCTCTTAGAGGTCATAAAAAGGGTTCACAGACGATTTGCTCGAATTAATTGCACTGCCATTAACGTTGCGACGTGGAACCGTAGAATTGGGGAAGGAAGGAATGAAGGAAGGAAGGAAGGAAGCGTGGAATACACCCACGTTACCCCACCCAAACCCCTCTTTAAACCAACACAATACCCTCGAAACCTTAACATCCTCTCCGTTTACATTAAATTGAGTTGAAATATTCGGCTGAAATATATTTTTCCATACCCTCTCTGCCGTGTTGAGGGTGTTATGATTATTAGAAGACAAAGGAATTTTGTAGGAAAACTCTGGTTCACCATAAAGGTAGCAAAGAAAAATAAATACCAAAGTGTATCTCTCAATTCGGTCTACCGAATTCAATTCAACGAAAATTGCCTTGAATTGCAGAACAATATTTGTTTATTTGATTGTAATTTTTCATGTTTCATTTTGTTCATTCATTTTGGGATCCGGAAATGTGAATTCAATCAACAGGTTCTTGGAACTGGGGTGGGTTCTCGCCTATTAATTAAACCCGCTCGTTAACCTCAACTTTTACTGTTTTTAGATTCCGAAATTTTGCAGAACTCATATTTGAATTAAGTTCATTAGGTTTTTGTGGACCTTAATCTCCAATATATTCATGCATATACAAGTATATTCATTAAAAGTTTATACAAATTGTTGTAGGAGATTCCAGATGGCATATCTCTCAGATATCATTAAGGGAAGAACAAATTTGTATCTAGATATCATTAGAGAGGGCGAACAAATCTAAGAACAAGATCTCTGATCAATTTATATGCAGCTACTACACCTAAACTATCATTAGTGGGGGTGGGGAGGTAAAAAAGAAACACCTAAAGATTCCACTAATTAAGTTCGGATAGCGCTACCACCTCTCCCCCACCCCTTGGAGATAGCTTCCACAAATCAATTGATGGATATGGATAGTGGATACAGAAAGAACAAGCTTCTGGGGCTCCCAAATGGAGACATCATCAAGGAGATGAAAGGAACGTAATGGAGAAGGGGGAAAGGCGTTGCCTCTGGGCGTGTAGCCTCCCCATATAATTATCTACTACATCATATTCAAATCAAATGAAATGAAATGATGAGAAATGCAATTAAAAATGCATAGGGAATGGATACCCCAACCGAAGGCAAAGAGAGTTCACTCAACTGTGGATTTGATTTCTTAATTTCGATTACCTAACACATCCCGAGAGAGCGAGCACTAAAAACACGATAGAGGAAAATAAAAAGGCTGGGCACAAAAAAAAACCCTAACCTCGGACACAAATCGAAAGAGAAGTTGTTTGACCAGAAGATGCAGGAGGAGGGGGTAGCAGAAGAAGATGTAGGAGGAGGAGGAGTACGCTATAGAATGGGAGGAGGCATAATCTCATACTCAATCCAGTTAATCCCCCGCTTTTGTGGCACAGATCATAAAAACTACAAAAAATCAAATGAAACCCTTTTCTTCTCTCAAAGTTCTCTCTCTCTCTCTCTCCGATCGATGGAATTTTTATTGTATCCGCTGTATCTTTATGGGCGTTTATTAATTACCCATCGAGGAGGCAGCAGCAGCAGCAGCAGCAGCAGGGCATTGATTTTCATGGGACAGACACAGCGACAGGCGGCATCGAAAGAAGTTTTGGATGGATAAATGAAGGCAATGGCAGCAACAACAGCAGCAGCAGCCTCTCCTCTGGTAAATGACATTATCCAAAGGCGTTGAATTAATTTGTGTCTCCACAGAGAGAGAAAAGAGAGAGAGAGGAGTCGTCTTCCACAATCTCCAGAGCGTACCGTCTTTCGATAAAGCGTTTAGTCCCCGCGTGATTGTCGTTTCTCCACTGAGATAAATCGTTTGTTTTCCCCCCCCCCTCTAACCGGATTGTGCTTTCAACGCGGCAGCGGGCAAGCATTTCATTATTGATGATCGGCTGTCGGGCAAATGACCAAAAGCTAAAGATAAGAAAAACCCTCAAAGGGTACATTATACATACATCGGAAGGCACTCCTCTCAATGTCCGTCTGTGTGTCTGTCTGTCTGTCTGTCGGCCACTCGCGAGAATGAAACCTGAGCAAATGCAACCGTACTGCCGTTCAGCATTCAGCGAGAGATAAGAAGACGTTGAAGAAGCTTCGGCCATTGAAGAAGGCCTCTTACAGGGCCTGTGGGATCTTAACTCCGTAATGAGATTGACTTTGGGGTTCAGGTTTCCAGTAGGAGGCAGCGGGAAGGCAGCGAAGAGGCTTGGGATGTGCCAAGGTTCTTTTTCGGTAGGTGTGAATCTGCTGTGAGAAATTCCAGGGGCGATAAAGCGTAGGGTTTAAAATTTTAATTAAGCAAAAGCTGTGCCCCCAACAGAAGCGCCTGGAAAACAGAGCAGGAGGCGGACACCAGAGTTCTCTCTCTGGAGAAGGAGTAGAGCTTTACGGATTGCAGCATTAAGTCGGTTGCCTTAATTGAATCCCAAAACGAAAGGCGAGAGAATGAGGCGTATCCTTGCAGATATTTTTGAAGCGATTTCTTAGGCATTAAGCAGATAATATCAAAAGAAAAACAACAACAAAAAATGAGGAGAGGAAGGAGAACTGCTCTGCGTTTCGTCTGCGGGGATTAAAGTCTTAAAAGATGAAAGTTTCAGCACAGATTCAACACCAACATATCTGACAGATCTAAAGGCTCCTCAGATTATTGGAACCTGTTTATTTATTTGTAGAAATGCTGCCCTCAAGGATTGGCACCCATTAAATGCCTCGAAAACCCACAAATCAAAAAGTTTTAGTTGGAAAAATGATGAAAATATTTAACTTTTAGTGACTCACAAATCGCACAAAAAATATATCTCGAATCGAACAATCAATCAATAATCTATATTTATTTATTATTTTTACAATTAAAATAAAAATCCATCGACAAATCAAAAATCATCTGCCAGATATTTGTCCCGATCGAAAAATGAACCAATGACAATGCGGCCGCTAAACTTACGGCCACTCAGCGCACCCAGAGCCTTTTCGCAATCCTCGATGGTGCCAAAATGGACATACACCTTGCCACAGCCCTTGGGGGGAGTGCCACCACCACCGTGGGGGCGTGGTACCTTGAGGCTAAGTACCTCGCCGTATTTGCTGCACTCCTGCTCGATGTCGGTACGTATATCCTCGTACTCCTCGCTGTCCAACAGCTCCTCCGGCAGCACCATATTGAGCAGGCACAGCACTTGGGTGGCATTGTTTAGTCCCGTTGTGGCTGCTGCGAAGGATGTCGCCACTATGCCCGGCACTTGGATGGGAATCTGCTGGGTGCTCGAGTAGCGACCGCCGGGAATGGAACGCTGAACGATGAGGCGGCGATCCCCCAGCTGCATGCCATTGAGACTGGCAATGACCTGCTCGGTGAGCGATGGATCGATGTACTCGAAGAAGGCGTATCCCTTGCTGAGGGTCGTGCTGGCGTCCTTGACCAGATTGAAGCCACGCAACAGGCCAAAGGACAGCAGCAGCTCCTTGATCTGCGCCTCGTTCAGGCAGGTGGGCAAGCCCCCAATGTAGATCTTGTGCGGCGAGTCGGGAACAAGATTTGGCACTGCCTGGCTGCTCAGTGCACCTGCAGCGGTAGTGGCCACAGAGAGGAGCGATTTTCCAACCGCAAATGATGCCGATGAGGCACAGCCTCGCACGGGCTCGATGCCAGCACCAACGCCAGCATGAACCACCGGATGGTAGTCATGTGGCCGTCGTATCTTCAACACCTGTCCACGGAACGAGATGCCATCAAAGTTGGTCGCCTGCGTGGCCTCCTGCATCGAACGGAACTCGATGAAGGCGAAATTCTTGTCAAGATTCGCCTGGCACGACAGCACCGCCTTGCCATCGAGACTGAGCTCCCCGCCGCAGTCGTCGCCGAGCAGCAGGAACTGCTGATTGAAGAACGCCATCATATCCTCCTCGGTGACGCCGAATGGGATGTTGCCCACGTAGAGGCGTCGCGCCTGTCGCGTCACCATTGCAATGGCCGCCGTGTCCGCTGTCGGCTGTGTGTCCGACAAAATACGCGCCGAGATCTGGCCGCTGGCCTGCATGGCCTTGTACTGCATCGGCGTCACATGGGCATAGCCCACCGGCGGCACATCCCACAGGCTGGTGCCGCAACGGCGTTTTGTTGCCTTTTTCTGGCAAATGGCAGACGAACGATTGGGACGGTAGCGGAGTACGGTACGGGAATGGGAGCGGGAATGGGAGCGGGAGCGGGAACGAGAGCGTGAACGATCTTTGGAGCGTGAACGATTTCTGGATCGAGGACGCGTATAGCAGGAAACCGTATTTTTGGGCTTACTTCCACTGCGATGTTTACGCCGCTGGCGCTTTTCACTATTTCGACCACCACCCATTGGTATTTCGCTCTCTCTCTCTCTCTCTCTCTCTCTGTCTGTTTCTATCTTGTGCGCTGGAAAACACGACTATTTGATGGTAGATTTCCAATGAAATAATGTTGAAAAATCTTACTCGAAAAGCAGCAAGGAAATTTTACTTATTACTTTTCTTTTTCTGCGTTGACAGCTTTCACAATGATACGCACTTTTCTACATGCTTAGGAGACAGGGTTGCAAGTGGGGCCTCCTAGAGTTGTAGCTTACGGTCAGGGTTGTGGCACAGAAATATTATTGATTAAAACCTGAATCTAAGATATTTTTCGTTTTGAAAATCGATTAAGAAATATCTTCAAGCAATTTAAGCGACAATTAAGTTGTTTTTTTTTTTATATGGAAATATATTTAGAAAACGTATCTGCGGGTGCATTATCAGCGAATAATCATCATCATTATCGTTTCAGCATCGCTTCAACGTTTTCATAATTTCATTTAAAATATCCGCTTATTAATTATAATTAATTGGCAATCGGCTCTCACCGCGCAGGCAGGCAGGCAGCCGTAGCCGTAGCCGTAGCATGAAAATAGCCAATAGAGAGATTGAGAGAAGAATGTTGACTCTCGCAATGTGTGGTCCATCTCTTGCCGCAGGGGGGCAGGGCAGGCAGCAACAGCAGGGAGACGGTAGAGCGTCCAGCGACATTCCTTGGAAAGACACAACTTCATTGGGTCCCAATGCGAACGAGCGGCGGGCGAGCGACTCAATTAATTCACATAAAGGCGACACAATAAAACTGTCAACTCGAACGAGGATCTGGCATAATGAAGAGGGGATCGATCGAGAATTCTTTATAGATGGAATAGCGCCTATACCTTGAACCAGAACCCTCGTGAATCGTGTGATAATTTATGTATGTCCCGCCAAAGCGATACTCAATCACCATCGAAATAAATGGCCTGTGGTCTGCTGCGAGATCCTTTCAGGATAATGGTCGACTGTTTAATGGCTATTTGATGGCACCCACAGAAACGATAATGGAGATGCGATCTATAGGGATCTATATGGGATGCAAATGCAATCTCTGTCCGGCATTAAGACTCCAAATTAAATATATTTCATCCAGTGTCCAAAAACCAATTAATTCTTTGTTCATTCGTTGGAGAATTTTGTTGCCTTGTTTTTGTTGCAAATGGCCAGGCCAGAACCTGTCCACACAAACACACACACACAAACACACACACAACAGACGCTGACAAACACGCAATTAATTTGTCCATTTAAATTCAGGCAGTGAATGCTCCCCTCCGCCCCCCCCTTACTCATTTCCAACATGCACAACCATTTCATGAGGTTGAAGATGAGGTAACTCCACTGCAGCACATGCCCCAAAAAAATTCTGTACGTTTTTCGATCGGTTCTCATCATTGGAGGAATCCATCCAGCACGAAGGCAATAAATTAATTTCTCAACAACTCAATAAAAATTCATAACAGATTGTGGCAGATTGTTTGGGGGCGGGCGGTATTTGACCAAAACGAAAAATCAGTTTAAAGGCAGAAGCAAGAAAAAAATATAGAATAAAAAAAGGTACAAGAAACCAAAAAAGGAAGGGGGCTGCTTTTCATAATAATCAATTCGAACTTCTTGAGCAGTGTTGTGGAAAGTTGTACAACACTAGAAGCTGCTCCGATGAAAGCAATTTCTCTCCTTACCGCGGGAGAAAGTTTTTCAACACTAAATGAGCTATTTTCACTGAAAATAAGTGTGACCAAAGAGTTTCAGAGCTAAAAATCTATTTTATGGGAATAATTACATCGATATCTTATCTTATTTGATGCTCTGATATATTATTTATATATATATAAATTCTATATTTAGCTCATTTAGCTCTTTTATTTATAATTCTTATTTTTACACCTTTCTTCGGAATAATCCTAACTAAGATGTGGAAGACCTCAAATATATACGCTTTTGACTGAATAAAATAAATAAATAATATTGCTTATTAAATGGTTTTATATAAATCCATCGATTAAAAACTCTTTCTCAAACTTTATTCCTAAATTATTTGACTTTGTGTTACTTTCCTTTTTAAATGTAAATCATGTATTTTTAATGGTAAATTCCGTAAAAATTCTTTAATTTACACACATTATGCAACTGTTGAAATTCGATTATATGCAACATACTCGAATATTCGAAAAAACATTTGTTTTTTCTATGCCCACCCTCAATCCGCCAGCCTCCATCCCATGGCATTTCTATGGTTCATTCGGTTCGAACGATTCACACTTCACTTCATGGCTCGTATTTCAGTTTCATTAATGAGATCCCACCCCTCTAACTATTCCCTGGAATATATAGACCTCCTACTCTTTGTTGCGGTTAGCCAACAGATGATGCCACAACGACTATTGAAAATTGGCAACCATTTTTCCATATTTATTTATTTTGAATGTCCATAAATATTATGCTACAAAAACAGTTTGTTTTCATTGCTGAAATAATGTGGCATATTAAACCGAACGAGAGCGGAGGATGAACGGCAGAGAGGGGAGTTGAATATAGGATATATGGACCAGAAAAAGAGGCAAAATGTAGTGGGATATTGTGACCGCACACGTTGAATGGAATGGACAGAACGGACTGTCCCAAAATGAATCTGTGGGGATATATTGATATTGACCAACGAACCCCGAGGCTGCTAACAAACTGATTTGTGGGGTGAAAAATGAGTGTGAGAGGGAGAGTACGGGAGTACGGCAGGCAGTTCCACGAATTTGGGTCCCCAAAAAGATTCGAAAAAAAAGAGGAATTATTTTTATAATGAAGTTTAGGTTTGATTCACTTTTTGGTGGTTACCCACTCGATAGAAGAGGTATCAGTGGGAGCTGGGGACTTTAGCCACCAATTGATTTGTGGCCGTAAGCGTGTGAACGTGATTTTATTATCAAAATACGTCGAGGAGCATTCCAAATCAATATTTTGTGTTAGTTTTAGTAAATTAAATAAATCATCGATTGGCAGCAAACAGCAACAAAAACTATGCTTCTGTCAACAGAGAAATATTTCAATTTATTTTCTGATGAATCAACAGAAAAACATAAAACAAAACAAAAAGTCATAAATGGGGGAGAAAAATCTGATGATGGAAATAAAAGCAACACACTGAAGAATTTTGCATACATTTATTTGTGGTCTTTGTCCTGCATTTAAGCTGCATTTTTTGATACCCTATAATATATGGGTATACCCTTTAAAGCCATAATTAAATTTTTAAACTAATATATTTATACATTTATCTACCAAATCTAATAATTATTTGCTTGTAATAAATTCCTGAAGATTTATAAAAAGGGTTTCTTTAAAGCCTACAAAAATTAAAATCAAATTTTAACACTCTCTCATAGTTTTTTTCATGGTCCAATATATATCCTAGGGTATCAAAATCTTCCAGTCCCAAAAAAAGACTTTCCTTGCGTTTAATTTTTTTATGATTCCTTGTGTCCCCCTCCATAAATATCTCTCGAGTGCATCCGCAACTACTTCAGATTACAGATTTTTCAGCATAACAATTTGTGTGTAGCTTTTTTTTGTGTTCGTTCTCTCTCTCTCTCGTATTTTTATGCAATTTCTCGACAATTTGTCGGAGGCCCGACCCTCCTCCACAGTAACTGTATGTCTGTGTGTGTGTCGCATCCTCTGTCATTCTTGAGTTTTTGGGTGAGGAATTTGCATCATAAATTGCCAGCAATGACATCAAATATATGTATATAAATTCTGTTGGGTCTGGTTTTTGTTTTTTGAGTGGGGTGTGGCAGAGAGTAGGGGCAGGACAGTGGTAGGACGTTGACATTCACTTGTTTCTTCGTTCGTCATTTCGTTTCAAGAGGTTGTGCTTTTATTTTCAAAAATAAATACTAAAGAAGGATTACTGCCTTGCTCTCCCTCGTTTGGTATGTGAAAAAATGGAGTATTCCTAATGAAAATTCTCTAAATAATAGCCATAACGCGAAACAGAGGAAAATCTATTGCAGTTGACTGTGGGGCATAGGGAAATAGGGATAAATTGAACTATTGATTGTTAAACGCTTTAAAACAAAATCAAAAACATTACCCGTCAGGCACTGGAGGATATTTAAGCAAACATAAACCGACACAAAGCGAAAATCTCAGAGATGAAGGGATTTAGAAATTCCACCCCCCTGTTTTCCCCCGTCCCATTCCCATTTTAGATGGCTGCTCCAATATTTTATGTGGAAATTTCAATAACTATTCGATTTGCTTGTTATGGCTGGCTAGTGCATGCCGCATATGCCGCTGCAGAAACATTCCCCTTGGAGCTATATTCGTGCAACCCCTGCCAGACGACAAGCCACAAATGCCATAAAATCTGTACACACTAACCCCCACCCCACACTAACCAACTTTCCTTGTGGCGGTTTTCCACTTCAGTGTCTCGCCCACTTTTGTTGCATTTACAAAATTTATTTGCTGTCCCCTTTAACCCTAGAATATATCTTCCTTGGCCCCTCTTTTGTCTGAAATTTAACCCTAGAATGATTCTCCCCTCTCTGCAGCAAAGACTTAACCCTTGAACGCTTTTCTGAAATTGATTTCAATGCAAGACTCTTTGCCCTGAACTGCAGGAATTTATGTTTATATTTTTACCACCCCCCACCCCCTGGGCCATTCGTACACCCAATAAATGGGTTATAATTCAATAAGCAGATAACTTTAGCTTTGTTCTGACTTTTTGGTAAGAGGAGGGGGAATAACGAGGGAAAGGAATGCCATTTCCTTGCATTCAAAATCAATTCAGAATTTATGCATTTTCTGGTGTAATTTATTTAATGAATGTTTAATAATCTGTGCATTGGCTGGCTGGTTGTGGATTGTGTTGTGTTGTGTTGTAAAATTTATGACAATCGCAACGTTAATTGCCTGCCTGGCGCCCGATATATGTATGTGTGCCAGACGGCTAGGCGGTGGGGTGAATGTGGCAGAGAAGGGCGAATGCGGGGTAAAGACTCAGACATTGACTCTGAGAGGGCTTGGGGGTGTGGGCGAAACTCGAACAATGAAAGTCGAAAGGGGAGATACGAGTAATCTCAACGCGTCGAACACTCAGTTTGTTTACATTCAATTTCATAAGTGGCGTCTGACCAGAGGGGTTGCAGAAAGAGAAGGAGAAGGAATTGGAATAGGAAGATTGACCAGTCGATTGTTTACATAGAGCTTAACACCGCCCACGGCTCAATTCCCCGGACCCACATTCTCCCCCTTTTTCAGTGACATGCTGAACACATTATTAACTCCCATTCCTGATTACTTATTCCACCACATTAATATCCATTGAGCAACAAAACGGAATTTTTTTTGTTTAGAAATTTAATTAGGGTTTTTTTCCTCTTTCTTTTAAACAAAGCTCAAATGAAATGAAACTTTGATGGATAAAGAATTAAGTTAGACGAATTGAGCGATGATATTTTCATAACATACTTAAGGATAGCTGCAAGGAAATGGTAAAACATTCGCAAAGATTAGGAACGAATGTTGTTTGTACCAACGAAAGAGTTTAAGGTTTAGTGAGACTCAGGATGCGCTTTCAAAGTTTACTGCAATTATGAGATTTCAATAGTGTGATCTCTAGCTTTAAGAACTGTCTCTCTCCATCTCCATCTCTCTCTCTCTCTCTCTCTCTGCTGCTGCTGCCCATTCATCAAATTTTTAGTCACATTTTCCCTTTCATGCACCCAAACAACTTCCACTTTGACCTGAAAGGGAAAAACCCAACAGACAGACAGACAGATGCATCAGTGCTGTGTTGCAACATTCATGTGCCCCACCCGACTAGTTTGCAGAGAGTTTCCCAGAGCAAACTCCTAGGTGGACCTCCTGTCTCTCCATCATCCAAAAGCGACACTTGTTTGTCTAAACGCTGTCGCGTGGCAACCTCTGCACTCAGTACGGTAGTATCGCTGTGGCAACATCTATCTGGGCTGTGTGTGACCTCATGATCTCTTGGCCAAGGCACAAATTTGTGGCAGTGCCCGGCAGTGGCAGTGCCTCAGTGGCAGAGAGTACAACTCGGAAGAATATGATTTATGATGGCTCTACACATCATAAGCGAATGCGTTTATCATTTTTTACACTCTCTGGAATCCGTGGCTCAAAAGGGGAACTCTCTCTCTCACTCTCTCTCTTTCTCTCTCGCTGTGTGTGTCTCTGAATCTGCAGCTTGGCTAAAAATCTTGCAACTGACGAGGCGACATTGACAAATGACAAAAAAAAACTGCCTGAAAGTCGTCCATCTGGCTCTGGTGGGGTCTGAGTCCGGGTCTGGGTCTGGCTCTAGCTGGGGCTCTGTATTCAGCCTTTCCTGGCAATGTCTCCTCTGGCGCTTAATTTGATCTCCAGTTTCAGCACGCGTATCCGGAACGTAGGATAGAATGCCACTCTAGCCGTGTGGCATCATTAAATATGCAATAGATTCACCATGCCACCAAACTTTTGAAAGCATTCCGGCCGGACAGAGGCAGTGACAGTCCTGCCTGTGCGACAGTCGGTGTCGCATAAATTATTCTGTTAACAAGTTGTGTCAACATCATCATTAACAGCAACAACAACAAATCCAGCAACAACAATAACAACAACTCCACCAACAAGAGAGCAAGCGACACAAAAGCAACATCTCATTGTCTGAAATGTGAGACGAGCGGTGGACCCCAACAGATGGACGGACGGACATCGCATCAAGTGAAACTTTTCTTACTTTTCGTTTTAATTTCATTTTCTTCTCTTCTAATGGGGAAACATGTGTTCATCGATGGTGAGGGGGGAGGGTGGTGCGACATTTGCAATGGAAATCGGTAGACAAAAAGTTGCAAGTTAAAAGCTCCTCTTGGAAGTTATTTTATGTCCAAAATTCGATGGGATTATTTTGAGTTAACATAACATATTTTTTAGGGAAATATTTTCAGCAAGGAATAGAGGATAGAGGCTGGAATATAAATGTCCTAAACTATTTCCATGTAGAAAGCATTTAAGGTGCATCACTCGAGCGGTTATCTTTCATTTCTTGGAATTCCTGCACACAAATACCATACGAAAATGCATTAAACACTTGTCCATTCCATGCAGACACCTTGCCACCTTCCTGCCACACATCTCAGCATTTCCCTCTGCCACACAATCCCCCACAGATGTGAATGAACTTCAAGACGCTTGACCATGTGTGATGTGTTTTTTTTTTTTCCAATTTTGCGGATGAGTGACTACGCCTACGACCAACGCAATTATCGACAATCGCTGGAAGGAAGTGCCCAGTCCCTTGCCAAGAAAAGTGCAACAAAGTGCCTGAAAGCATTGACGATGGATTTACATTACCGATTAGCGGATGGAAAGTGTGGCATAAATCAAAGCCAAAGGTAAATGAAGGGAACACAAATGATTCATTTGTTGATCGAAAGGAAGTACCGTCCAACGTTTCCTGGTCCAACGATTCCACAGAGAGTTTGAGGGCCACACAGAGTCGTCGTCGAATGGCTAATTGGATTTCCCAAATGGCTATGAAGGATTGGATCGGGGGAGGCGCAGGCTAAACCATAAATGTGGAAAGAATAGAGCGGGAAAGAGACAGAGAGAGAGACAAAGAGACAAAGAGAGATTGTCAAAGGGTCTCCTGGCTTTTGTATGGGGAGGAGAAGGAGGAGGAGGAAACATCGGGTAGCCACTTGGCATAAAGTGAAATTGTGCGTAAAATTCGTTGGTCACGTTTTCCACGTCTGTTGACAATTGTTTTTGTCCAGTTTGCAGCCACGTTGCGGCAACGTTGCTCTTTGCCTCGTTTTGCTGCCATTAAGCGCGTGCAACATGTCCCTCATCCTCTCTATGCCACTCGTTGACTGCAGTTCGTGTCATTTCCATTGTGTGGTCCGGTTCGGTACGGTACGGTACGGTCCGGTCCCTGTGTCTCTCTCTCTCTCTGGAGAGTGCAGCTAATCTTTTGTTTAGATGTTACATGGCATCAAACGAGGGTCGTGGCATGAACGGTAGTGGGATAGTGGCATAAAAGGAGCTGGTCTATGCGGATGTGTGCTACAGAGGAGAGGGACGGGTAGGTAGCGCACACGCTGTAATGCTGCCCTCCCCCCACTGAGGTCTCAAATTAGGCACAAATTTCACTGTCCGAGTGCCAATTCCGATCATATCTCTGGGGTTCCTCTCGTTCACTCATGGAAGGTCTCTCTCGTCTCTCTCTCTCTTTCTCTCTGTAACGGGTCAGATAAAATAGGAAGTGCTACCTCTGGGGGGCAGGGAAAAGTGGAAGTCGAAATGGAAATGGATGTGTGTGGGCGGATGAATCGGAACACACCTTTTGTTCTCTGTGTCTTTGTTTGGGATTTTTCCGACCAATTAGCGTATGTGAAATGCAGAAAAAGGAAAGGAAATTCCAGTGGAATCTGAAGCCCTCTTTTGATATATTTCTGGCCATGATTTCCTATTCAATATGTGCTAGCTAATGCCTGTATTCGATTTGATATGGGAAGCAAGAACAGGGTACTTGTATTTTCTATTCCACTTCCCTAATGATTTGCGTAAACTTTTAGTCCCAGAAATGCAACTGGGAATCCACAAAAGCCATTGAATATGCTCGAGGTAAAGCGGGTTCACAAGAGGTCAACTGAAGGGCACTTTATCCCCCTCGCCCGCACAAAACAGGAACCGCAACAGGCAAACACTTGGAGAAATCCTTCAACGCTGACCAACAAATCGGCGATGGCTATGAGGGAGAGGGACAGTGCTTGAGGCAAGTGCCGCAGCGGAAGTAGTGCTGGAAAGCGAGTTAAAGGATTGGATTCCAGTGGAAGGAGAATGCACAGGAGGTGGCAGGCGGTTGCGGTTGTTGGAGTGCCTCATAAAGGATTGCGCTGGCAGAGAGCAAAGTTTATTGTGTCATGAGCCGCAGGAACATCAGCAGCAGCACAAACATCCGACAGTGGGGGCGGTTCTGTAACGAGTGGATAGTGGCGGGGGGGAGGAATAAAATCAAACCATAAACAAACATAAAGTCGATGCACTCCGCTCTGCCTTTTGTCACTCGTTAACCTCTCAACCTCGCCGCCTGCTGCTCCTTACAATGCGATATTTTCGTATTTACATTCCCAAACGAACTCTCCGCATACGGGAGAGTGAGATAAACTGAGGCTTAAACAGAGAGAGAGAGAGAGAGCGACAAACTGCGGGCAAAGGAGGGATAAGGAACAGCAACTGCAGCTCGAATGAAATGCAAAAAATTATTGCATAATGGAAATACATGCGATACGCGGAATTGTACCTTGTAGTTGAACCCGACACATTGATACCCTACAAAAGGATCATCCATTCTGTACAGTGAGAATCAATGAATCAATCCACATTCGATTCCTCACATATTTCAGATATCGGCTTAATTTTCATCAAGTATGCCCACTGAGAATCCATTTAAAATTGATATACGAAATAGATTTTCAGAGTAGCTTCAAGTGGAATGCCATGTAAGAGTATCTAATATTCATCTATAAATTGTTTAATATTAATTAAAGGTTATATTCTCAATGTAGGGCATTTAAGTGGCGACTACCGAAAGGGAACGATTGTTCGACTGAGAAAGTGGAATGTGGAATTGAGGGAAGTGCGAAAGTGAGTGAATTAAAGTGTATTTTGTTGTGATGGCATCCCTTGCTTTTTTTTGAGTAAGTCTTTGGGCATTTTATTATTTGTTTTAAATAAAAACAGAAACGGCTCAGGAATTGGGGATAACTTTTGTGCGTGAGCGGAAAATGTCCGGCAAGGATAACGAACTTTCAATGCACTGCAGCGGTAGAAATAATACAATCCTTTTTGTAACTCAAGAAAGTGCCTACAATTAATAAGTGGAAAATATGTAGTTTTAAAAAAGGCAAATTCCCAGTTTTAATATGCATTATCCCTGTGGGTTATATATGTACCACCTATAGAGATTTGCGGTTCGTATGCTTATAGATAAATTTCGATTCAAAGAGCCAGGAGAAACTCTTCATTTACTTGACCTTTCTCCACATAAGTGGTTGCTTTTGATATTTCCCCATGTGGCGAATGTTGTCCTTGACTTCCTGTAGACTTTGCTCAAGCGATGCGACGGTTCACACACACACACACACACACACAGAAAAAGGGAGGAAAGGATGGGGACTGAGTGCCAGAGGGACATACCGAGAAAGAGATAGAGTCAGCGACAGTCGGAGGCCAAACAATTGTCTCGCGCAATGAAAATATTTGTATTTAGAGAGCAGCCACGGCGGCGGATAAGGATGAGAGGCGACTGCTCTGAATTTTGCATACAACTTGCAGAATTTAATGTAGCCTACGGCCATGGCAATGCCACTTGCCACTGCCACATGGAGGAGGCAGGCGCGGAGCGCTGCAAATGCAAAGGCGTAAAAAATACAATAAAATTCGAACATGAAAAGCCTATTTAAAATGCTGACATACGAAATGCGAGGACGAGAGCGAACGAATGAGCCGAACACTTGAGAGCGCCACTCTACCAGTGTATGTGTGTGTGTGTGTGTGTGAAGGAAATGACATCCTGGGCGTTGGGGGTACAGCAAACTGCAGAGCATTACCATAAAATGGAAACAAAAGGCACAGGAAACGTAGAGCCCGCGCAAGGACACGAAATAACAGAAGCCCCCATCCATATACTTTCATGCCACTGCCCCTTGGCCCCTTCCACAGCACACCACGCCTGCCTGTGTGCGAATGCGAAAATATGAAAATTGAGTGAAAATATGTAAATGTAATGAAATATTGTGTTTGCCTCAAAGTGGGGGAAAGTGTGGCATAGTCCGAGGAGACGACTTGTTTGCCACACATGACGTCAACTCAAGCCACTGAAGCAGAAGCTCCACTGTGCCACACACACACACACACACCCAGACACAGCCAATCCTCATCCTTCCTTCCACTGGTTTGATGCCAAAATTTATGCGTAACAAGTCGTTGCAGCATTTATCATTTCACTTTCTCTCTGTGATTTACACACTCTCTCTCTCTCTCTCTCACGCTGCTCAAAGAAGAAAAAGAAGAAGGGGTCCTGCTACCCAATCCACTGACTCAAGTGAGTGACTATCTGTCTGTCTGTCTTCGAAGCCGTTCGCTCTTCTGGCTGTTATTTAAATTATGAAAATTATTCAAACCGCAAATGGAATCATCATCATCAGTTATGGGCCTACCCGCACCGCCCACAAAGAACACACACAACCACTGAAAGGTTGGAGGATTCTCAATCAGAGAGTCACAGAGAAAGGGATAGGGAGAATAGAACCCCAAAAGATAATCCACAAAATGGCAATCAAAGGGAGGAGTCCATTTATATAAAAAATGCGAAACAGAAGGAACAGATTTTCATGTGTTTTTTTTTTTTCTATGGGAAAATGCAGTCCCTCAATCCAAGTTTATAGCCTGATGAAATGTTTGAAATATTTCGACTGCTTCTTGAGTGTGTGACAATCGGTGGTGGGTGGTTTATCCAGAGTTATTTATGCCCCCCCTGTTATCACACTGATGTGAACGGGGTTTCAGTTTGTGATTTGAAATGTTTTAATTTCTATTTGAAATTTAGTTAAAATTGCGCGGAAAAAGTGTGAAAATTTGTGTCCCAAAATGTCATCTCAGATATATAGTACATACATATATGTGACCCCTGCCAGAAAATAGGTTTCCTGCTGTTGTTTTTTCGATATAATCTTTTCATACTTTCGTATTGCTAATGTCCCAATATGATGATTTATTTCTATTTATTTAGGTTGGGGCCAATCATGATATCTACTTGAATGAACATTTTCTAATGAAGAGATGACCTTTCAAAAACTGAATTTACGTGGAGTTTTTTTTTTGATGGAATATTCCATTTTATGGTGCAATTTGTGGCTACAAATGACATATAAATTGTTTAATTAAAATGAATTAATTTGATTGTTTTTCTGGGAGTATTTTCTGTTGAAAATAATATCTTTGATGCTCTTTTATCTATTTCTTTTGCTTAAATCGCTACATAAGCGTTGTCAATCCACAAGCTAATCCTTCAATCAATCGGCTTGGGCTGTGTTGTACCATTTAATTCATATGAAAGTGCTTCCAATTGTCTTTGGCTAATTTTTAAATCAATTTAATTGCCAACGCTTGACAGCTGCACACAACATTTTGTGAGCTATTAATTATGATTCCTAACTGAAATCACAAATAAACCCAAAAGATATTCAATCTCTCTGGCACGAGTTCTCTGCCGACTGACCGACTGTCTGTCTGTCTGTCTGTCACAGCGCACAAATTGCTGCCACTCAGTGTAGGATTTTGAACAGACATTTCAATTAAATTAAATGCGTGTTAACCTCAATGGCAAATGCCATTATTAAATTCCTGGGCACAGAAGAGCAGAGAGTTCAGGAGCTGCTCCAAAGGCAATGTTTTGTGTGTGCAAAATGACATTTGACCAAAAACAGACACATTGAAAAATGTTGGAAATATTTGAGTAAAACCCAACAGACAAACAGACAGACAAACAGACAGACAGACAGATAGATAGATAGATGTACAGATATTTACGGCTAATGAGCTAATTCAATTAAGAAAAGCCACCAAAGATGAGTGAAGGGGAGGGGCATGCAAGCACGCAGGCAGTGTCTGCAGCAGAGGCCACAGCATTTTGAGATGCAATTTGACAGTTTTCAATTAGTCAGAGTGTCGTGTCATTGGGTCATGAAAAGTCATAGAGACCAAACCAGCAGCAGACGCCCCACAGACTTGAACCCTTGCTGCTTGTAGTGCCTGTACTCAGGTACAAACCTGAGTTACTTTTTCATTCAATGACTCGAATAGAGAGTCATAGATAGATGGATAGGGATGTAGGGGAGCTGCCACCCCCAAATTGACTGCCTGCAGAGTTGCTGTCCCTTTTTTTTCGTTTGGTGAATAATTCATGACGATGGAACAAGTACGTTCTAGGCAAAACGAATGCAACTGTGGGATTAAAATCGACATTCGACATTGGACATTGCTAATTTAATGAGTTTTCCCTCCACTCCCCCGCCTACCGGCAGTCTTTCGGTTGTGTCGTCGGTCCCTAAGGCACAAATAAACACTCGAGCGTTAATGCACGAAATATTTAATTTATACTTACATCAACATTGCGGACGGACAGCGGACAACCTTCGGGGGGAGGGGACTAAATGTTTTTATGGCCAGAAAGACAGCAGCAGGAGCACCTGATGATGAGACTCACGATGATGAGAGGCAGAGGAAAGGCATCTGAAGAATGCTAGGCGGAAAGGAGCGGAAAAAGAGGCAAAGGCAAAGCGCCAAAGGCGAACAGAAGAGAGCACTCTTCATTTTCTCTCTCTCTCTCTCTCAAGATGCGAGGCTAATAAAAATCAAATATGATGAGTAGGTTAGGGAGGGGAAGGGGCGGTCAGAGGTTAGCCAGTCGATATGGCTGCGCAAAGGCGAAGGCTGCTTTTGAGTTAGAAGCCAGGTCCAGGTCATGTCGCTGCTCTATCTCCCACACCAAAAACATGCCCGGTACCCCGTGCCACAGTGGGTTGCCATGACAGGGACACGAACGTAAAATCAACATCCCCACAGGAGTAGGGGGAGATGGGGCGGGGAGTCGACTCCTCAGACCCTGTGGCACGTGGCGATAAAGAAGACATTCACGGCACTTTGTTCGAACATTAAGTGGATTTAATGTAAAGTTTATGTTTTCCTTAGGTTACGTGGTCGATTTCCGTTTTATTGCCTTAATTAAAAGGTCTTCCTTTTGGCCTACCTCCTACCTCCTCCCCCTCCACCTCTTTCCTGACGGCCCATATAATCAACGGATATTTATGACTATTTCAAATATTTATTTGCCCTTATGCCATTTTATGGATTGTACGCGAACCATACCCATACATCCAGGTGAAAGCGAGCCATCAAATTGGAAAATGGCCCCACTGCTCGGGCACAAAAATTAAAATCGCATCAAATGTTGATGGGAATGGGGATCCAAGGGGAAAATTGTTATGTCCATGGAGAATGGAGTATGGGAATGCATGATAAGGAATGGGGATATGGGGTATGGGTAGGACATCTGTAGAGCCCAAGATATGGGAAACATTTTGGGGATTGCCAAGGGAAAATAAAATACATGCGAAAATAAGTTTCTTTTGCCAAAAGGATCCACAAATGAAGTTTCAATTGAATAAGAGTTTGTTTATGGAGAGTTTGTGGTTCCATGGATGTGTTCGAATGTCTTTGCGAGTGAGCTGAATCCCAAAAAAAAAACGATTGAGAAATGTCTCTATCCAATGGTTTTGTTTCATTTTTGAATATCTCTATAAATAAATAATCAAAAACTGCCTTAAAATATATTAACAGATGGATTTTCGTTGAAGACATTGATTTGATTCCAAAGTAAAACCATTTTAAGCACTATGTAAACCACTTTTAATCGTCTGGATTACGTAATGACTACATCAACGCCTTTGTCGAAGAATCACACCTCTCATCGGTCGGGTGGGTGAGTGTTTATAGCTAATGTTTCTTCTATAGCGATCAGTCCAATAAATCCCAAACCATAAATCGACCACGCATTTCGCTTTTGAAGCAACAAAAAAAAAAAAACAGCTCAAATCTCGAGTCAAGAGATTATCGCAAACAGATAAAAAATAAGATACAGATACAAAAAAAATACACTTTCGTTTATACAAAAAAAAACAACAGATAAGAGAAAGATAGTGGGGAAGAAATAAAGTGGAAAAGACGCTCATAAAACGGCTTAAGATTTGAACATTTTCAGATGAGCTTTAAGCTTGGATTTTTTTCTGATAAATGCCATAAAACATGCGATCAAAGATCTTCAAGATAATGCCCAGCTTAAAGGGGTATAAATAATCCCCAAAGATTATTTATGAAAAACTCTTAAATTTCCATTGGATAACAAGAGAATCCCTGGTTCACTTTTCATATAAATATTGAAGATAATACATAGTATTATCGAAGAATACAGAGTCCCAGATGATGCACATAACAGAACATTCCCTGGGATCTCCACACCTTTTCTCCATTTTCATACTTTTGAATTACTGCAATTTTAAAGGCTTAAATATGAAACAAAATAATACCGCAGAAACAGCAGCAGGAAAAACAAAATATTTATCAAACAAACTCCACATTTAGCTACAACAAAATTGTTGCTGCTATTATTTCTGGGTAAGGGGCAAGCATTTTCCCACAAAAACAACAACTTCTTTTGGGGCTGCTTAACAACCCACTTGTAGAGTTGCCTCAGCTCTGGCGATTGTTGTTGTTGCCTCTGCTCTCTGTGTTGGCAGTGGCAGTCGTCGTCGTCGTCGTCGTCGTCGTCGTCGTCGTCGTTGAGGTAAAATGCAAACATGAGAGATTGTAAAAAGCGACGGAAACTAAGTTACCGAAAGCCTTTTTGGAGGCAGAAGCCACAGCAAGCAGCAGTAGCATCAGCAGCAGCAACAGTAGAAACAAGAAGCAGTTGCTCAAGTGCACGTGAAGCTTAAGAGAGAGTTTTATGTCGAAGTTTGTGATACTCTTTCTAAGGGCAAAATATGCTTGAGGCTACGAAATGAGGTCGCTAGAGTAGATCGGATGCTCTAAGCCATATACCGACTTGTATACCCTTTCTTTGGTTCTACAAGAAGAGGGCGCAGCCCTCTCTTGGTCTGAAGGGTTTCCTCGGGGGCCAGCTGCTGTTTTCGCTTTAATGGAGAACAATGGTGAAGCTTAACTGCAAGGGAAAGAGGGAGGGAGAGGCCCTTTCACTTAAGTCTCTCTCCCTCTTTCACTTGCATATGTATGTACTTAATACGTTTAAAATGGGGATTCTTGTTCTTGTTGTCCGCTCGGTCGAAATTAAATTGCGTAGGTTGGTAGCCGCCGCAGCAGCAGCAGCAGAGCAGCCTCTTGCCTCTTGGCTCTTCAGTCTGCTGGTAGCTGGTACTCTGCTTATCTTCCCCCCTCCCTCCACATAACCAATGCACACCTTTTCCCACCTCTTGCTCCTCCACACCCTCCTCCTCATTCTGCTCATTTTTCACATGAATGTGTGTACATTTTTATTAATTTACAACAATTTTCGTTGCAACCGTTGCCTTTTCTCTCCAAGGGCTCCCCCCCCCCCCCCCCTCCGACAAGTGCCCCTTCTCGCTCTCACTCACTCTCCATGCCATGGAAAGAAAGGGTGAGAAACCAAGTGAAAAGGCAGACAAAGAGGATGGAAAAAACCAGGCAAAAATCTGAGAGGGCGGAAGAAGAGCAAGGGAAGAGGAACAGGAGGAGAAAAGCGATAAGCACAGACGAAAGAGGAAGAGGAATAAGGAGAGCAAGTGCCGGTAACAATGGCGAAAAGAAGCACAACAAAAATACACGTATTTAAATGAGGTTAAGTTACTGTAACTATTCTGCTTAAGAACCCCAAACCCAACCCACCCCCACAGAGAGAGGGAGAGAAGACACATCCCCAAAAGATATATTGGTGCTAAAGCCAGGGGTTAACTTAACGCTAATTGGGTCAATTGTGCGGGTGTCCCCTCCGGAAAAACAAAGACCTGTTAAGGTCTGCAGAGCTCCCGAGCGATGTAGAGAGGGGGCGGTGCTAGATGCTTCTTGAATAGATAATTTTATCTACGAGTAGTAGATGCTGTCGTGTATCTGTTCAACTAACAGTTGAACCCTGTAGATGGAAATTTAAGAATATTAACCTTATCTTTTGCTGCACTTCCTCCTTCTCCCAACCAGATAGAGACTTATTTGCAGCAAAAGAAAACCCAAAAAATCTCTTGCGGAACAATTGAAATAATAACAAATGAATAAGACTTAAAGGTTGTTTGGTGGAGAGAGACAAAGGAGATGGTTAAGGGGAAGTTAAGTGGGTGGAGTAGCAAAAATAAGTGAAAAGAGCCGGGAAGGGAATTCTTCGAGGATAATTCTCCGTCTGCCTGTCGAGTGGGGCGGCTGCGTAGGTGCGGAGCTTAAGTATTTTCCGTTTCGAAAACATTGCAAGGCACTTGAGCACTTAATGAAATTAAAATTCACCATACCGTTTACTCTTCCCTTCCCTTGCTTCCCTCCCCCCCCCTTTTTTTCGCACGCAATGAAAGCATTTTCTGCGTTTTAAAAGCGCTGATTAACTCTGATGACAGCTTTGACAAAAGCGGATATTTAATATTATTTTATATCTCTGTCTCACTTCGACTCTGCGACGTCTGTCTGTGGTAGCCGCCAGTGGCGATAATAAGACAATTTCCCTGTTTGCTCCCTATACACAAATATGTATGTATGTATGTACATACACATGTATGTGTGTATCTTCTCGCTGTTTCCTGTTTTCACACAATGCCAAAGTCAATAAATATACAACAAATATGGGGAATAATCGTATGCCTGGCTTTCATGATTAATAAACAAATTTCTGTATCTGTATCGCAGCTCTCTTTGGATATTTATCTGTACATATACAATGTACATACATATATTGTATTTGTTGGTGTATTTACATACACATAAGCCTCCTACCACCCACCTCCATCACAAACTCGGTCCGCTATATCCCCAAAAATAAATGTGCAAATAAATTGTCAAAGTCTCAAGCGAAATCAACAAGCGAATATCCTGCGGATATTTTGTTCGACATTTTGTCAGCTCACGTGTAAGGAGAGTGGAGAGGGGGGCGACATATGCAGAGTAAGATAGCAAGAGAGAGAAACAGAGTGTTGTGTGTGGCAGCAATGAGAGATAACAAGTAAAAGCCCTGAATAATGGATTGCAATTAGCGCAATTACAACAGATTGTCACAACTATACATATATACATACATATCTCCCTCTGTAGGATGCCACCCCCTCCCTCTTACGACACGTGCAAATGTGCAAAATAATGACTATCGCCAAATAAATTAAATAATTTAAGAAACGATTTAGGGTAACAAAGTTGGTGGAGCTGTGTATCATTAAGGGCTTTTAAATTCTAACGAAGGAATAACCTAACCCAACATAACCTAACCCTCTCTCAAATAGGTCACTCATTGGTTATTTAGGGGTGTGGGGGGTTTTCTGTTAACCACCTGGGACCCACTGGGGAGAACTCGTGCTCGTAAATATTTATCCAACGATAAAAGAATTTTTTGGAAAATTTTCCCCTGTTTTTACTGTGTTTTGGTGTTTTGGTGGTGATGTAAATAAGTAGCACAATTTCACTTGGTTAACCCAAAATCCACTCGCACTAGTGGGGCCAAACAATGGGTTGGGAGGGGCTGGAATGCTTTCCATATTCAAATGGGCAAGAAATGTCAAGGGACATATAAAAGCAGGAAATGAACATGTTGGCATTTGGCTTGTACGAGTATTTTTTTTGCTCTCAGCCATTTCCATATTAGCCAAACACTACTTACGTAAAGTTCTTGGAAAGCATTTGGAAAGATAATCAAAATGGTAGGTTTTCGTGGAAAATGATATTGTGTGGGCGGCATCTATTTTTTCGTCACATTTATTGGGAAAATGTTGACCCTTTTTGTTTTCAAAGTGGACGGGAGATCCACTTGACTTCACAGTGCCCAAAATATTTAGCAAAAAATGTGGATCGGATCGTTTAGCAGTTACGCTATCGGACAAAGTTAGCAAAGCGAATGAGAAGCCATAGGCAAAGCAGATCGTGGTGGAAACATCGACAGGCAAAGCTGATATGTGTGAAGTGTGACCACCTTGGATTAGAGCTACTGACGGCATATAGAGATGGCATATAGAGAGAGTGAGACCTTACAGGGAGGACCATTTCACAGAATCGAGTAGCTCTGTGTGACCTTCACCCCGCGCAAAATCTTTCTCTCTCTCTCTCTCTTGCAAATACACCTGAAGGACATCTAAAATGTTATTTACAGATTCTCCTGCGGCATTTACAGCATAATAATGGAAATTACAGCGTCATCTCTCTGGTATGTGGAGGAGAAGAGACATCTCCCTTTTTTTTTTTTTTGTTGCTTTTGCAGGTGAACAAATGTCTTTACTGCTCTTCTCTCTGTGTCTTTTCCCTTTCTGGCTCTTTCGCTGCTTTCAAGCTGTTTGCAAGTAAACAGAGCTTTGCACAGTTATCCCCTTTCCCCTCCCACCCACCTTCCATCCACTACCCAACCACTGCATCATCGCACTCCTCCTGACTTGTGTCAATATTGACGCAGACCTTATCTCTCGCTTTATGACATATTCCGCTTCTTTTTTTTTTTTTTGTATTTTATTATTTTTATTTGTTTTCTTTTCCTTTCTTGTTTTGGCTACTGTCAGCGCGCGTTCACTTTGGCATTTTTGGGCGGCTTTTGTTTGCATCCTCCCCTCTAGTGGACGCAACTCGCGGTGGGGTCGGGCAGGGTATATCAGATGAGAGGTATGGCTACGGCGCATCTCTAATGAATTGTTTAGAGGTATGCATATGTGTATGTACATATGTATGATACAAATCTGCAACAGTTTTGGGCCAGCCCTGCCTTGAATGTGAGCCTTTTGTTTTGAGCCTTTTATTTTCTATTCGCGCGCTCTTTTGTGCATAAATATGTACATATGTACATACATATATACTAGAACTACTGTATGTATGTGAATATTTTACATGATTTGGCGACTTACTCTTTCGCAGACAACAAATGAAAAATAAAACCCCCACTGGAAAATCCCTCTGTTGGCTGAACTTTGCTTTACTTTTTGGATGTGCTTTGATGTCTAGGCTGTCACACCCTCTCTATCTGTCTATTAGCTCTGTCTCGGTCTATCTGGGTTAGTGGGTAATGCGGTGGGGAAAATCCGTCCTTCTCTGCGGTGAATTTATGGCCCAAGAAGATGTCTTAATGACGTGGGAGAGAGTCTACAGAGAGAGGGAAACGTACGAGAGATGGGAACCCAAATCGATCGCATTGGCATTATAGACTCGTAGCCGTGTTGACCGCCCACAAGTCCAGCCATGAATATACCCTATATATTAATAAAGAGAGCAGAGCATGATGACTGGGAAGATCATTTTGGTTGATTAAGAATGACAGGGTTATGGATTAATGGATGAATTATTATTAATTATTAAACAGAGAATCTGAAGCTTCGTATAGCAAACTGAGGCATATTTCAAATGAAATTTACACTTTAAATTACAATTATCGGTAAAGCTTACATACAAAAGCAAAAGAAGAAGAGTATTCCAGCTTCATGTGTTCCCATACCCTTTGTGGGGTTTTCCCCTATCCATTTTCTTTTTTTTTTTTTTTTGGGTGGCAACTTGATGAGTGGAACGCAAACTGAATCGGAAAAGTAAACGAGGGAATCTAAGCCCATAAATAAAGACAATTGGCCAGTTTCTCATGTGGTTCGGCTGTGGGTTATGGATGGGGTGCAAAGTCCGTAGACAGTTCTTGGAAGACGGGCGACAGTTCCATCACCAGCGGCGCACCAGGCGAGGAGGAGGTGTCATGGCCTGACAGGTTGCCTGCCACATTGTAAGTGGCAAAGTGGCAATATGGTAGGCAAATCACGTGATCGACTCTACGCTGACAGTTTCAGGTGTTGAACGAAACGAAACGAAACAAAACGATAGATGGATGGCGGCGGAGGGAGAAATTCCAAATGAGTCACGTGGGGAGCAATCAAAGTCAAAGGATCTGATGGGTGAGCGAGCGCATTCGTGAAAGTATTCAATTACGAATTAATCAAAGTGGAAGTAAGACCTGACCTCGGACTTCAACCTGATCTGCCAACTCTCTGTGTGTGTTTCCGCCAGTGGCGATGATCGATTTGCCAGACAAATTGCGCTTAAGCTAAAGAAACACCGCAGAAAACGACATGAAAATGACAGGCCAGGCCAGGCCAGGCCAGGCCAGTGGCTGGTGGAAACCCTAGAAGTGTACATGGAAATCATGAGCAATTCCTCACGATCATGTGCCCCTGCCACTGCCTCTGTACCTGTACCTGTGCCTGTCCTTCCTTGAAGCTTGGTTTCGTATCGTATCGTATCGCATTTCAATGACGCGACCACATTCCGCTCTGCGCTTTGCAAGGTTTCCAAAAGATATAGATTTCCGTGATATACCCGTACCATTCCGTTCCTACACTTGGCATTGTTCCAATGGCACGCTCTCTCCACCCAACAGCAACCGCTCTGCCCCAGCAGCACCCTTCTCTTGGCCAGCAGCTTTTTGATTTGATTTCTTCGTTGGTTTGTCTTGTGGTCAAATTACCTAAACGGGCGCCTAATGTAATCCAATATTAGCTCAATTAATTGTAAAGTTGAGACAAACATTTTGACATAATGGGGCACCCAAAATGAAGGGCGGTAGGGGGGGGGGGGGGGAGGCCAACAGCAATAGCAACATTTCCGCTGTCACGTGTGGGTGGGAGGAAGTGCCGACAAAGCGTCGCGTCGCGTTGCGTTGCATTGTATCGGCCACGTTCCAATCTTGTCAATAAATCTCAATATCAAAAAAAAAAATATGCTAAATGACCACCCGTATGAATACGTACGAGCGAGTATCTATGAGATACATATGTATATGTATAAGCAAAGACAATAGCAAAAAATGCAAATAACTGCACGAAGTATCTATGAGATACGCGCGCATAAATTTACAAGCTATGGCCTGGCTTGGCCTGGCTTAGCCTGGGGATAGAATTGGTATAAGATAGCATAGGATAGCATGCCGCCTGCCATATGCGGGAGAGCGGCAATGCATTGCTTGCCGCAAACAATGAACCGTGTTGACAGGTCTCCGTTTCCAAGTCTTTTGTATGATTGATTTAACCTGAATCGACTGACAGGTACGACAAGCAGCACAGCACAGCGGCAGCGCCAGCGACAGCGACAGCGACCGAAAGGAGTCCAGGCTATGGGATATCCAAAAGATATGGCTCGCTCTCTCGTATGGAAATCCACAAAAGATACTCTCTGGCTTGCTGCTTATGCTAACGACAATCCAATGGATGTGGAATAGGTTGCGGGGAGGGGTTCATTGTGTGGAGTGAAATTCAAAACGATCGACAAAGACAAAAGTTATGTGGCATGTACTCACTTGCATCTACATAGAAGATATGTATGTATGTATGTGTGGCATGAATATGCATTGCATAAGAATGTGTGTCGATGCTCGGTATTTGGATTAAAGCTCTACAGAAAGAGACAAAGAGTGCGCTAGAGGGGGAGAGAGAGAGAGAGAGAGAGGGAGCGAGGTTCTAATCCATCATTCAAGATTGAATTGTCGAACTTTTACCGTTGCTTCTGCTCATTAAAGTCAAGAAAATGCAACAACAGATACGCATAATTATGGCAGAGACTGTGCCGCAGTCTAAAAGCAGGGGGGAAACAACAAGAGAAGGAGAATAAGGAGAACAAACAACTCAAGCGGGAGACAAGGCAGAGACGACGCATGACAACCGCAACCGAATGTTTGATGGAATGAGCGAATGAGCGAATGATTGACAGATGAATGATTTAATGAGCAACAAGATAAACGGATGCCACCACCAGTGTCGCTATCTCTTTCTATCTATCTATCTATCTATCTATCTATCTATCTATCTATCTATCTTCGCCTGCTTATCTCACTGTCCCTCTCCCACTCTCTCTGTGGAGACCGCATCGAAGTGAATTACTTATTTTTCATTTGAATTTAAATTGTATTTCCCCACCCCACCCTTCTCCACTGTCTTTCTTTTGTTACAGTTGTAATGCGGCGGTCCATAAAAGATGCTTATCTCTCCCGCTCCCCTCACCATTCCCTGCCACACAACTCTTCTGGTTGTAGGGAGTGGTGGGGGAACGCAGTTTTGCGGCATTTTCTTGCGCTGTCATGACGACAACGATGGACGATGACGCTGCTGCTGCCCCGATGCCCGACGACGACCACGCATTTTGTGTCAACTCTGGAGGGATCCATCCTCCTGCCCTCTCTCTCTCTCTCTTGAAATCTCTTGGGGTATCTTTCTCCCTGGCCATATCTGTTTGTGTGAATCGAATTGGTAAGCCAAAAACGTTAGAAATAGTTGTGGTTAATGGGGGAGGGGGGGGGAATGCATGAAGGAGGAGTCTTTGGTGTACATTTTATATGCATTGCGAGTCTCTTCTCTTCTGCTCAGTTCAGTGTTTTGGTACGTAAATCTATACACCAGCAATGAAATGTTGGAAAACTACAACCTCAAATTAAGAAATAAATTTGATTTTCTTGCTGCTTTACCGATGCTTGATTTCTACGAATATTCGATCAAAATAACCGACTATCAACTTTATCGTTGTTATTTTTTTTCTTCACCATTTTATTACCAACATTTATCTCTGGCTGTCGAATGAATACACTCGTACGCCTTCGTCTGATTTTAACTGGTGTTTAATTTTCCATTAAATATCTTTACACATAATTAAATTCGCCGCGCCATTTAAATACACATCTTTCCGTCCGGGAAAAGGTTGGCGCAACAATTGCATTCGAGGCTTTTCATTTCTTTATACATTTTCCCCCCGCTCCACCGTCTGCCTGTTAATTTTTATGTCGTTTGCGTTTGCGTGAGAGATCTCTGGGGATAGGGAAGAGAGCTGGCTAAGGGTCAGCCAGCCAGCCAGCCAGCCAGCCACTTGTCGATGCTTAATGCCCACACAGCCCTCACACACTCACGCATTCAATTCATTCATTCATTCGTTCGCTTGTTCGTTCGTTCATTCGAATATAATTTATGTATCGGTGGAATAATGTTTTATGATCTTCACATGTGATTTGGAACTTGGCGGCTACCTGGGAACTGTGGGAGACAGCTTTGGGGCTATGTCTCTGTGTGGGCTTTGAATTCGTTTTCACATTTTGTTGTTGTTGTTTTTTTTTCGATAAATCGAGGGGATACTTTAAATTCTATTACGGAAATTCATTTCAAAACTTGTGCTGTCTCTTGGGGCAACACATACAAAATTGCAGAAAAAATGTCCAGAAGATGTTAACCAAAATTATACGTAAATATGGCAACGTGTATCTGAAGCACGGATGTCCACCCTATACCTCTGGGGCGCCACACCGTCCGCTGCACAATTGGGACCGACAGAATGAGGCGCACGAACAGCGCAAGAAGGCCATACCGAAGCTGGTGTATCTGCACAATCCGTGGAAGTATCTGATGACAAAATTCAATCTGTGGAAACTCAAGTGGCTGTGGGATCCGAAATTCTCTGAAACGGATTTCATTGAGGGCTCCAAGCAGGCGGCCGTCGTCATGACGGACATCATTCGGCAGCAGAGCTCCGAGAAGATCGGCGATTATACGACGCCGGTGGGCTTCCAGCAGATCACCCGCGACATGCTGCTCTCCCGCGACGACAATCGGCTGCAGTTGGTCCGCTTCCAGGCGGAGCACCTGCGTCGCGCCATCCCCATGAAGGTGGCGCGCCGCCAGAACTTTGGGCGGAAGTATGCCTTCATCGATATGCTCTTTGTGGGGCTGCGCAACACCAAGGACTTTGACTCCACCTCGGAGGTGGTGGAGGTGAACGAGATCATCCGGCGGATGGACAACGAGCTGAGGACTCCTCGCGAAGCGCTCTCCGTGCCGCATCGCATTGTCTTTGCCGAGATCTTCATACGATTTCGGCGTGACTACACCGCGGAGGCCAGGCACAGCTTAGAGGCGAAGCATCAGGGGGTGCCGCCGGGCTACCCCTTCACAAATCAGTTCAATGCGCCATTCTCGTCCCAGGCGGCGCTCTCTAATGCTCTCGATATACCATCACAGATCACGCAACCACCAACAGCATCAACGATGGCGAAGAGATCCACACAGAATCCGGCCACAGCAGCGCTGCCCCAGACGGGCCGCATTCTGCCGCGCATGGACGATCCCGGCTGGTCGGTGTCCTTCTACAAGATCCTCACCTTCGATGTCCTCAACTACGATCCCGAGCGCAAGGGAAAACGCTAGCATTAAAACGAATTTAAATTCTAAATTCTCTTATTCTAAAGGGTTGCTCCCCGGTGTAGCTGGAATAAATCCAGGGGAGTCTCTGTAAGCAATTACATTCTCTGCGGACTCTTCTATAGCTACGAAGCACACTCCTTTTGGCCAAAGTTCACACCTTTTTTTGGGTGTGTGTGTGTGTGTGTGTGTTGGGGGTGTGTGGGGAGGAGTGTGCAATAGACACGGAAAATATTTGTATACAAAATGATGTTGTAATGAGGCATATTACACGATTTGATCTTGTTGCCTGATGTGTGTGTGTTTTTTGTGTGTGGCATTGTCGTTGTCGTTACATTTGTCATTTGGCTCTAATTGATTTTCAAAACATGAGCCCATATGAGGGCTTTCGGGCTTGGAGCTTGGAGCTTGGTGTTTTTTTGGGGCTTGGAGCTTTGAGGGCTTGATGGGCTTGGCCTTGGCATGACCCAATCCATTTAAATATATTCAAATTGATTGGAAATACATTGAAGAAAATAACATGCCTAAATACGTAGACGAATGTGCATGTCATTTAATGTTTTTTCTTCGTGCCTAACACATTTTTGCATAATTCGAACATGTTAAATGGTTTTTAGATGTTGACTTTGAAGGTGGTCTCCTCCCCCACCTCACAACTCAGATCCGAATTGGAAAGTGTACAATTAAAATGTGGTAAGAGCTACGAAATTATTCGACAAATTATGCTGATTTAAGTCTGTTCGAGTGAAAGGCTTAGCTAGCACATGGAAAACATGGAAAATTCATGTTTATAAATATCCATTAGATGGAAAACATGAGTACTGATTGTATGTGGAGCAATCCAATAAAAGTTGTGAGATTCGAGTTCATCTGAGGGATAACATAAGTTGGGGAAGGTGGACAAACGATAAGAAAGGTATTTGCAAAATATATTTAGCCATTTATTGGTCTTTGGGTGAAGCAAAAACGTTGACACATTTTGTTGACTAATCTAAAAGCGATTAGAAATATCAAGTGCTTCGAATTACTATTATTATATCGAGTATATTTAATATGGCATTTTCTTTTGAAAGATATTCTCAGAACATATAACCACCAAGCAACGACGCATCTCTTTTCCCAATTAGTTCTATGCCCCCACCCATTCGCAAGTTATTTGCTCAAGGAACCAAATCCCAAAGCAAATAATCCCTGAAATTTACTTTACGAGAACACGAAAGCGACGGGGGGAATGAGAGAAGCAGGAGAATAACAAGAGCCTGTCAAAAGGAAAAGAAATAATTTAAATAAAGTAAACACGAAACAGCTGTTGCACTTCCGATCCGAAGATGGAAATATGCCATGCAGAGAGTGGGAGTGGGAGAGGGAGAGAGAGAGGGGATGACTAAGACTAACACTAAGGCAGTTACATGTACACAAGCGAAAAGGGATAATCTGATTATAATGAAACGCAAGTTATGCAACATGCGCACGACCGGCTGCCGCTGGATGGCGCCACTCAAGGCGTCACTCAAATGTCGTCCGCGTGGAGCTTAGGAGGCGCCACACGCCACACGCGCTGCCCCCAAACGAAAGAAAATGAAGGAAAAAGTCCAGTTGAAGGATTATGAGAAGGGAAACCAAAGACACAGCTGGCAGTCCCACAGCTTCTTTCCATTCGTTTCCAT
Organism: Drosophila subsilvestris; assembly: GCA_035043285.1. Lineage (NCBI taxonomy): Eukaryota > Metazoa > Arthropoda > Insecta > Diptera > Drosophilidae > Drosophila > Drosophila subsilvestris. Next base: position 1,563,700 of record JAWNNB010001795.1, read on the forward strand.
TCCATTCCTTTGCGCGCGACTCCGACTTGGGCCCTGAGCTGACATGCAAAACCCAGGCGGGGCAGAGAAGGAAAAAAAGAGAAATTATAAAAATTTATGTACGCTTTTTCCGTTCGGATGGAACCCACACCCACACCCCCAAATCCAAGACCCTGGACCCTGGATAGGAGTCCCGACTTCAATCTCAGCGGCAGACAGACTGCTGGCTTCTTCTGGATGTCGGGATTTGTTGTCCATTTCGAAAATGTCAGCTGGCCGTCTGTGCCACCAGCTCTTGGCCCATAAATAAAACCAGAGGGATACCAGAGATATTAAGCTGCTAAACAAAGGCGTTAGTGTGCATAGCCTTATTCTGATCCCTTTGAGTACTGAATCTACTCTTCCCTAAGGAATTTGAAAGTATGTATTAGCTTTTGGGATAAATGGTATTTATGCGAAATTTTAGCTATTTCTGCACAGTTAAAATAAATCTGAACAGTTGCAAAATATAAGTTTTAGAATAAATAAATACACAAAATAAGAATGAAGAATTTCTCGGACACTTTCGATTAAATCTGTCAACTTTAGACTGATCTTTATAATTTATAGAACAAAATTACCTCAAAACTCAAAGACCGTGAAAATACTTTAGATTAGTACGTGCTCCTCCTGCGCCTCCCTTACCCTTAACAAAAGAGGCCAAAAATTAATTAGGCAATCCGTAAAAGCGGCTTAATTTCAAACTCATTTGCAAATATTTACACAACACACAAAAAATTGAAGGGATCCCGGGAACTGATGATGAACCCTTTTGTCGAACCCAAATCCGGATCGAAATTGGGATCCCGTCCGTCGTTGCTCTGTGTAACAGGTGTACCCTCCCAATCTACCATTTCTTATACATACCCCGTTGTTTTTTTCAAAGCGCTTTTCTTTTAATTTTCCACCCGAAAAGATTAATTACAAGTCTGGCGTAATGAGAGGATTTCCGGTGCGCAGGATTTTCTAACCTTCTTCTCTCGTGCGGAGGGGAAGGACATTCACCTCCCCCGCACACTCATTGTGGCGCCACACACAGTAGCTCATATTTCTTGTGTTTAATAAAAATTGAATGAAATTTATGAAATATTTGCGCGATGTGCATAGAAATGCTCGTTCGTAATCGTAGGTGCCGTGCCCCCTCCCCCAAGCTGCAGGCAGACCTCCTCCAATCTCTGCTGCCAGTTCTAGACAATTGCCTGCCCCCGACTCGTTGATCTTCATTAGTGGAGCCGCCGTGCCACCGTCGTCGTCGTCGCCGCCGGTAAATGTCTTCATAGACACATTCTCAGATTCGCCTCGGACAGCGGGTGGAGTGAGGTGCCTGCCTCTGGACTCTGGGGCTCCGGCCAAAAGCTTTAAATTTATGGCAACGCATTTGCGGCGCGCGCTCTTACAGCCATAACATAACGCCACACGAAGCACAAAAAGCGGCAACAACAACAAAGTCTCGACTAATAAAGCGTCGGCGGCATGGCATGGCCAGGTCTCACTCTCTCTCTCTGTCTGTCTGTCCTTTATTAGTTCATTGCTTGGCCTAGAGTCCCCCCCTCAGGTCTTACTTCTCTGCTAAGTCCACTGCTCTCTTCTTAACGTATCCATTTACACTTGAATATTTATCGCTGCGCTTGGCCCCGCGGCTCAAAGACCTCCCTGGGCGCGGGACCCGATAGACCCGAGACCCAATTTAAGTAGAGTTGTCCCATAATTTTCAACGCTAACAAGCCACAAATAAATGCGGCATTTAGCACAACATTTAAGAGGCCTGACATGTCGCATGGATCGTAGATCAGATCGGCTAGATCATTGTATGAATATTACACAAGAGTTGCAGTGGGAGTTGCAATTGCATTCCGTGTTGCAGTTTCATTTGGAGCTGCAGTTGTTGTGGGAGTGGCTCTGCGGCAAGTGGCACAGAAGTAGAGCGGAATCAACAGCTAAGACCTGAACAAAGTAGATTGGCAGACCTAAATCCCTATGAAATATGTTTATATCGATATAAAATGAGTCGTAGGCAATTCAATCTATTTAATTTCATAAGTTTAAGTTTAATTTAAATTCATTGAACTGAAACCACAGCTTAAGAATATTAAATTGATAAAATTTCACTGATTTAAAGTATTATTTAAGGTAATCCTCGTTCAAATTTGTGTCTTTACAGGCTGAATGCATATCATAAATGGCTGAAATGTGATCACAATAATTTATATCAAGTGCTTTATCAATAAATATTTATGCTCTTGTGGGAATTAAACCCAACAGAATGTGGTAAGTGATTTTTATTATTTAATATGTATGTACACTCAATTCCACTATTTAATATCGAGTTTCTTCGTTTGCATCACGTTTGATTGCTTTGTAAAACGAATTCGATGACGGCAGAGGCGGAGACAGAGGCAGAGGCAGAGACATACTGAAAAGGAACGAACGAACACATTTGTGTTCTCTTCTCTTGTATTTCTTCTTCTTTTGTTTTCTGTCTTCCGTTTTGCACCTCTTTTGCCGACGCAACTTTGCTACATATTTCCCCTACTTTTGATTCCCTTTTTTCCACATTAGATTTGCAGATCTTACTCACACATTTGCACTCTTCAATATTGTAGTTCTGTTTTGCTTCCTTTTCTTAGCTTTTTGCGCGTCTTGATACTATTGCTCTCTCGGTTCTTCTCGCTCGCGCAAGCGATGATCGTGGCACACATACATACATACATAAAATTCCAACTCCAACGGAACGAAGCAAAGGTTTTGAGAGACACACAGAGAGCCGGCGAGTGAGAGACAATTACAGTTATGCTTTGCGTTGTTGAAATTTTAAAGATCTGCTTCTGCTTTCGCCGGTTACCATAAATTGCGCACTTGGCGCCAAATATTTATTACACTCGGTCTGTCTGGTCGGTCTCTCATGCCCCTCTGCCAATGCCATCTCATTCCCCCCACCCGTTGCTGTCAGTATTTAAGAAAATCTGCATAAATCGAAAATATTTCAACCAAAATAATAACTTTTTGTAAATTTAAAACACATTTCGCTTGGGCCCCAAGGGTGTGTCAGGCGGCGGCCCAAAATGCAGTTGGCGAAAATAAAGTTTAATTATTCAGTGAGAGATATGTACATACATATGAAAAGGGAAATGAATATTTTTCTGTGTGGCTCAAAGGTGGGGTAGGGCGATAAATGACCTGTGTGGGTAATACTGGTGCATCAATAAAGTAAAATATTTAACAAAAATTTGTTTCCAGAAGAATTCAGTTTACTGGCAGTTGACCTTTGAAATTCCTAAAAGTTCTCTGAAAAGAGGGTTGCTTTTTTTCTTTCAGTGCAGCGGCGAATGAATGAGAAACATTAAACATAACCAAAAGCTAAACTGAAACATAAATAAATCTCAACGTTTTATGCACTTTGAAAAAAAAAACCACACACGCTCATACATACATACTCTCTCTTACACACACACACACGCGCGCACACAAAGACGCAAAGCTGTTTTGGTGCTCAAAAAACTTTTGTTTTTAAAAGTTCTTTAGCGATGTCGTGCATACGCTTTTAGTAAAGGGTACTATGGTTTTAACAGACGTTGGCAGCTAAGGTAAAAATTACCCATGAAAAATTTGGAATATTTTGATTTAGTAAAACAAGATCTGTGGACTAGAGCATTGAATATCGATTGTAAAATATGTATTAACAATTCATTCATATTCATATATATTGTACAAAGATGCAAAGTACATTCAAATTCGAACCGAATGGTATCAAGGGTATCAAAAGCTTCGGCACACGCGGCCCTACACATCGTTGCTTCTTTTCGTTGTTTCTGTTTTTGCTGTTCGGTTGTTAAACATGCAATTTCTTTCGGTTTTCGCTGCGTTCGATTGCTGTGGCAAGACCATGAGAGTGGGTAAAGGATGAGGTAGGGGAGGTGGCATGGAGAGTCGTTTGGAGTCTGTCTGAGGCAACAGCAGCTGCAGCAGCAACAACAGCAGCAGCAAGGACACAAAAGCCAACAATGGATTATTAGTGGCACTTAAGCAAACACGCGGCCAAGGGTCGCGACTCTGTAGAGACGGGTAGGGAGAAGTGTGGGCGGGAGAGGGTTACTGCCCGCAGGGATATAAGGCATGTGTGTGTGTGTGTGTGTGTGTGTGTGTGTGTGTGTGCGCATTGGTGTTTTGTGTCGTCGCCTGCTGCTGCTGCTGTCGTTTATGCCTCAGTCGCGCGTTTTTTGCGGTTCTTGCAGCGTCCCTGATTTATCGCTTAAATTGTGGGCGTTTTTAATTAATTCCCTGCCCTGTCGTGCTCCGCTCTGTCATTCTTCGTCTTCTCAAAACCAGCACCGATTTTTCAGAATTTTTTAAAAAATATTTAAATCCAAAAAGAAAAAACTTTTGAATTAGTTGAGCAAATATGAACCTGAGGGAAGCATGGGGAGTGTACTGTAAACACAAGGGCCATGCAGCAGGGGAAGCAACACCTTCTGTGGAGGGGTGCCCACGAGTAGAAGTGGTCCTCCAAAACGGTACCACAAACGGCATTGTGGTTGCGGTTTGCAGTTGAGGAAAGTGTGAACAAATCAAAGAAGGGTTCTCTGTGGCTTCTAGAAGGGGGAACCCCCACCACACTCCTCTTGAAATCACATCCCATTACTTTTCCAAAAACTTTACCAACTGCACTCACACAATCACCCAATGGGAATACACAGAGAGAAATAATTGCAATTAGGCGGCGCCTTGCGCTTTCTCACTTTACCCTCTCCTTTTGCTGGTGCAAACTTTTCTGTGAACTCTTTCTTCTGCAAACTTTTCGGTTAACTCTCATTTTGACGCGCGCTTTCTCTCTGCTAATTTACTTTCCACTCGAATTTCTAGAAAATAAGATTTCAAAGAACTTCCCTTCCGAAAGGAGCAAGATAATCTTTCAACGAGAAGAGTGTCGTCATGTTTTCGTCAAATTACATCACTTTTCTGTTCGAGAAAAAGGCGTCACAAAACAAGGGGTAAAACTTTTCCAAGAATTCGCGGATCAATTAGAGGGTTGCGTTGGAATATATACATACATGCGTACATACATATGTATATACGTACGTAGAGAAAACTAATGCTAAACACTCACCAGCGATAAATGAAGGGAAGGGCAGGCTCCTTCTCTTTGCTTCACAGTAAATTCATTTGGTTAGCTTCCAGTTGCATATTAAAACTACGCGGCAGTAACTTCTCTGCTCGTAATTATGCTCAGCGAATACCGGACTGCGGCACACACAGGCAAACAGAATGTAGCGCTATTAAATTTCACTTTGTTGCATGCATAAAGTTCATTATGCGAGGCCACAGCAAACAAACTCTAATTAAACTCGTTTTCCTAATGAGAATTACGCCGCAGAGCAAAAGATAATTTTTTTTTGCATGAATGGGATGAGTCGCCCGACGCCTTTGGGCTGGAGAGGAATCCACGATCGATAGAACGATCGAAAGCGCGAGCGCGCGCGCCTCATCAGAAAATACCAGAAATACTCGTATAATTGCAATAAATATCGATAAGGTTTTTTTTTGGCATCGAAAATTTAAATAAAATATTTGCAAACAGCAAATATCTCTTTGGCTGGGCATGGAAACCAATTAAAAACACATCGAAAATGTCGATTTTGTGTATGTAAATATGTTTGCATTGCAGCGATGTGTAAAAAGCTATTTGAATATTTAAATAATAGAATTCCGGTGAGTGGAAATGGAAAACCATTTAATTTTTTATTTTCATACGAAAGTTTCATTTAAACATACTTTTGGGAATGGATTGCCGTAAGCGAAATTTATTTGAATTTTCTTATCTTATTCCCGATTTTCTGACATTTAAATAGCTGAAAATATGGTTACATTTTAAATGTTTTTTTGTGGCATGGCAGCGCCATGGCCTGTTTAAGTTCCTCCCATTAATCTGGCAGCGCTCTTTTCTGTGGAATATGTGGAAATGCTCTTTCCAGTATAATTAAAAGGGATACATACATACACATAAATAAGGCAATATGTATGCTAGAATTAAAGTGTTCCAAGATCTGAAAAGTTAATTGATTTACGACCCCTTCAATAAAATCGTAGAAGGCAAGTGACAGCAAACCCACCCGTCTATTCAATGTCGGCTAAAGCTAAAACAAACTAATTTCAGGCCCAGAACCAAACCAAGCCAAGCCCCAGGCGATAAAGATTTTTAACGATCCGCAAAAAACAAAAAGGAGAGAATACTGGAAGCAGGCCATGGCCATGGGGCATGTGGCATGGAGGAGAGTTCTTCAATTAGTGTAAACACAAACGATGACACTCTTTCTAGCTCCAGAGTGAAGTGAAGCCAATTTCCAGGGCCACAACTCTGCGCAGACACTTTAATATTTAACGCCCCTGGGAGCCCACAATGGAGACAACTCTCTGCAACGACAAACGACAACGACAGCGAATATTCCACGAATATGTTCGTGATCATAAAATTATAATTTATGAACAAGAAAAAAGCAGAGGGCCAGGGCCAGTGCCAGTTCCAGTGCACAGGGTTTATCTCATCTTGGGCATCTGCTTCCTCCTTCCCTTCAAGAGTGTGTGGCGCGCACTTCTGGATATGAAGTGCAATGCAGAGATGCCGATTCCGATGCCCAGATGCAGATGCAACAACCGACAACGATGACAACGTTGATGGCAATTTTGGAGCGCGGCTCGCGTCAATTTGTGAAAAGGAGAAGGGTCCAAACACACACACACACACACACCCCGTGGCAGTGAAAAAGCCAGTGGGGACCGACTGGCAACCAGAACGAGCGACCGAAAGCAGCCAGACACCGATCCAGAGCAAGAGTCGCGGAGTCCCATCCACATGCCCGTCTCCAGAACCCGAACCATAGCTGATGCCAGCCACTGCCTGCGTGTCATCGGGTGGGGGGGGATGTGATTGTTGTTGGACTTCCAGGAAAGACGCCTTCGGGGCTTTGCATGGGAGTGCGCGCGTACAATATTTTCATATTTATTCAGCCTCGCTTTGGGGCATTGTGCGTTTTGGTAGCCAGATCTTAACACAGGAACCACCGCTCCGACTTGGACTTGGACTGGGACTCGGGACTCCCATTCCCATTGGTGGGGCAAAAGCGAAACTAATTTGCGGTTCTGTTACTGCAATTTCCTCTCGTTTTTCGAGACCGCTTTTGGTTATTGTTAGTGGCAAACGCCCCGCCCCTGCATAGGCACTGGGGATTCTGGAATAAGTTCTGGTTTTCGGGGGCCACACACGCATCTCTCTCCTTCCTTTACTTTTCTTCCGGCCACTTTGTTCGGTTTTAGGCAAACATTTTGTTTGGCTTCCACTCTGATGGGAGAGAGCCTTAATTAAATTCTTTTCACTTTTTCTCTCTCTCTCCCTCTGATTGGGGGAATTCATTCTCGTCTGGAAATTAGTTTAGCGAAGAAAGTTTATCAATTAAATGGAAGAAGAAGATCCCAGACAACCGTCCAGACAGCATTGCATTTGATTGGGTTCCTAGCACGAGATCAAAGTCTGGTCGTGGCCCCATCCACAAGGGGAGGGCAGGAACATATCAAATAATATTTGACTTCTGTATAGATTTTCGCATTTAAGATATATTTACGTCGGCATTTTGTTTTGTTTCGTTGATTGATTTTTGCGAGAGACTTTTATTTTTAAATAAAAAATGTTTGAGCATTGAAAGTTAAATTTTCTACAGACTTATTTATATATTTTTACATTAATTAATTAACATTTAGGTTAATGGTCCTTTTGCCGGTTTAAGAAACTTTAATATAAAAATTACCTAATTTCATAAGAGAAACTTTAAAAAATGTATCACTGTTTGGTTGAGGAGATTCGTTTCAAGGCAAAACTATCTTTGTGCCCCTGTTGTACCGCCTGCATCTTCCTATCTGTTGACCCCCATACAATGATGTCCAGCATGGAATGAAACCTTTATCTGTGGCAATGTATGAAACCTTTTGTTGAGAGTAAAATTAAAAATGATCGCCATTGCAGCGGCATGGACGGTGGACTGTGTAGACTGTGGCGAAGCCTTCGTTCATTGTTATGGGGCTTGTGGCCTCTGTGCCGCGCTCTGTGGTCCCCCGTCAGGGATCGCAATTCACGCCACAGCGAAGGATGTGTGTGTGTGTGTGTGTGTGTGTGCAGTATCTCTGCTACCCATTTATCTGGGCCCCTGCCACAGGGCAATAATTTAAAGCGCGCTCTATTATTTATTTGAGCATATGTCAATGAAATTTATTTATTTATTTACGCCAGCAACAATAAACCCCAAATGTTTGCATATAAAATCGCGAGGATGTTAATGAGCAGAGTGTGATGGCATGGCAAGGGGTGTGGCATGACACAGAAGGTATGTGAGTATGTATGGTGGCATGTGCCATGAGGCATGAGGCAACAGCGCGCTGCGCTGTTGACGTTAATTGACCGCAACAATTTTTTCGCTTTTACAGTTGCAGTCTGCAGTAAATTTTAATGAAATTGCAGCCATTGCACACGCCCCTGGATATAATATACATATACATACATAAAGTGGGCGTGAAAATCCCCTGCCCATCCTCCTGTGTGTGGGATAACTGCCTCAAAGTGCTGATGACATGGCTGTCAACGACACTTCGTGCCGCTTGTTGCATGCAACACACACACACACACACAAGAAAATTAAACTGAACAAATGATGAAAATTAAATTAAATAAAGAAAATCCATACAAAAAAAAAACGAGAAGGAACGTGTGAGTCGCTTCTGGACGCGACTCTACTTTTATCTACCCGTACTCAGTCAGTATATAAATTTATGAGCTTACGGTTGAAATTTAAAAAAAAATTTTAAATTTTACATTTTAAATTTTTGCTACATTTGTTAACTTACATCTACATGTAAAATGTAGATAATACATCTAGAACAAATATTCTACATCTACCATTTAGATTCTACATCTCCTCCTTTAGGAGGTTGCTCGCGCATTGCACAGGGCAGAGTGTGTGCGAGCGAGACGAGAGAATGAATAGCGTAAGCAGCGCCAGAGGAGGTGGGGGAAGCAACTGAAAATTAATTTCTTTATTCTGGCTATAATAATGATCCGATCTGGTTCAGACGATTCGGTAATCGATAGATATGGTCATTCTCTACGATACTGCGTTTTTAGTTTTTCGTATCTTCAAAATTGTGGATGCCACAGATTTTCGTCCTTTGTGAAGGCGGAAGGGGGCGGGGCGAAATTTTGAAATACACTTGTAACAGTGTGATATCACATGAGTCTGGAAAAAAAATTTCGTTGCTCTAGCTTCTATAGTCTCTGAGAACGAGGCGCTCATCAAGACGGACAGACGGACAGACGGACAGACGGACAGACGGACAGACAGACAGACAGAGACTCGGCTATTGATGCTGATCAAGAATATATATACTTTATGGGGTCGGAAAATTTTCCTTCTCTGTGTTACACATCGACTTTTACCACAAATACAGTATACCCCTTAACTCTTTTTGAGTACGGGTATAACAAGGAATGAAAACTTTATGCGGGTGTCGAAGATTGAGATACGCTTGGAAGCCCTATGGGTACGATGTGAGATCTAGGATATAGTCCACCGAATTGGCTGAGATTAAAAAAAAAAAGAATAAATAAAAAAAAAGGTTTTCACAAAAATAATACGGCCTTATGGAGGGATTTTTCTGTATGAAAAATTAAAATTAAGCAATGCAGGATCCATGATTAAAGATTCAAGGATGGCAATTTTATAAAGGGTATCAAGGGATAGAGAGAGAGAGAGAGAGAAATAGAGAGCGGGGTTAATGCACGGTTCACTGCCCCAGCGTATAATCTATAACTGTTTCCGCCTCTCTGTTCCTTTATTTCTCTCTTTTTTTCTGTCTCTATCCCTGTTGCCATTTTTGATGTTGCTGCATTTATAAATTAATTAAAAATAAATTACTTTATGTTGCCTGTCCAATTTCATTAAAGCTGCCAATGCAAACGGCAACAACAGAAGCAGCCACACAGCAACGGCAACGTTGGCAACGCCAACAATAAATAATTATGCAGCGACGACTCTGCCACGCGGAAGGAATGAACAAAAGCCAACAGCAGCAACAGCAACAAAAGGGCAAGGGTTAAAGGTCTCGCTGCATTTCAACTGAAGAAAAATATCGATATGGTTTTAATTAGGAGCAGAGAGTCAGCCTTCAAATGCAAAATTTTCCACCCATTCATAGTGGATACATTGGTTTAATTAGTTGTGTTTGAGGTTTATTAATTCTTATTCTTATTTTGTTCATTTGTATCCACTGAGAAATTCCCATATATTTGGTTTATTTGAAATGGAAATGGTCGATAAACATCCTTAAAGATTTCCAAGACTATTATTTATCTATGCAACAGGTGAAAGAGATTTGCTTTCCGTAGATTATCTTCCATTGCCTATTTGTATGCATAATGGACATCATGCCCTGTGGCACATACAAATAGAGATACAAATGCAAAGATACTCGTACACACTTGCAGATACAGATTCCATGGAGTTAATGTCGCATTAAGATGGCAATCCCTGACTTCATTCGCATATAAATCCAGTTGCAGTAGCTTCCCCTCCCCACCACACCACACCACACCACACCACACACCCATATATAATCTGTACCCAAAAGAGTGGAAGGAGGGGTGAGGCCACAAGGTGGGCAGGGAGGAGGTGGATGCTGCTGCTGCTGCTGCTGCTTCTGCTGTAACGATGCCGCAGATAAATTTTGCTGTTGTCACACCTTGCAACTTGCATGCACATAAATATATTTCCACCACGAGCCGCCGAAAGGTTGACACTGTCTGCACTTTTTTTTATATATTCTTTTTTTGGTTTGGCAGGCGCACACAGAAGGTAGAGAAGTGTGGCAGGAAAGTAAGATATCACAAGGTAGCAGCAGGGACACCAATGATTTCGTATTCAGATGTGCCCCAGGGCATTGCACATGCCCATGCCCCGTGGCCCGTGGCCCAGCCTCTTGCCAGCCATACCTTCTCAGCTTTCAGCAGATTGAAAGCGAAATATTATTGAAAGCCGCCACAGAGGAGGAGGCAGAGCGAAAGAGAGAGTAGAGCGATGTGGCAGCTTCTCGGAACTTGCCGTATTTAATTTATTGGGGAATATTTGATGTTCGATTTCCTCTTCGTCCTTCGGTTATCGCCTTGGCATTGACACTTTTACAATTTTTTTTTTTTTTTTTTTGTCAAAGATTGCAGTTTGGGATTGTGGCAGGGATTTTGGGAGTATGTGTGTGGATGCAAGGGCAGTGTGTGGCAGGGAGATACATATACATACATGCCACAGGAGATATTTGCTTATCAGCAGAGAAGCGCAGACTGGAGCCAAAATATTGGTTTCTCCTTCACTTTCCTGCCCTGGTGATGCATGGGGCAACAAATGCGAGATGGCAGATAAAGTCCACATTCAGGATGGGTTTTAAATGGAATAAATAAAAAAGGGAAAATGTATCCAATGGGTCGCAAATATCTTCCAAATTCGAACAAGTGGTAGTTGGGAGTCCTGTGAAAGAGAGAAGCTTCGTCACCCGTTCTTACAGCATAACTTAATCGATCACCAGCAGCCAAATCTATATTTAAATGTTATTCCAATCTTAATTAAACCTTCGATTGCAGATCTATCTTGAAGATTGCATGAGCAACTCCTTCTTTGAGAGTGGAAGACCCACTTAACTTGCCACAGAAGAAGCGATTAACTAAAGGTCCAATCTACGTGGAAATCAATTAGCAACTGTCATGAGGATGAAAATCCAGAGCAAACAGAGCACAGCTCTTCCATAATGCCACACAAGAAGGGACCACACACCAGGCAGTGGCGACTCCTCCTCCTACTCCATCCATCGGGAGAGAGAGTGAGGAGCAAATGAGACCTGGTCACGCACAGCGCAAGAGAAGAGAGGACCAGGGGATATATGCAGATAGATCCCAAGAGTTATGAATTTATTCAAATGCAGCCCAACATATAAATTCAGGTTAATCCAACGCGCAGCTGGATGCCCAGTACGGGTGGGACCCTCGGGCCAGGAATTGTATAGTCTAGAAGCTGGTGGTGGGGGAGTTACTCAGTGAGGATTGGCCCTGAAAAATCCCCGCCTGTTGATGGGGCGCCAGCTCTTTTAATCATTATTAATTATCCCAGCAGCCACTCCGTGGAGTATAAATCATTAGTGTAGGAAAGAGGAGAAGCAGAAGGATACCCAACCTATTCCTTGCTGTTTCAGCAAGAAAATAAGGCCAAGAAATGCGTCTAATTACATGGGAAGGCAGGAAGGAAGCGCATTCATTTATTTGGCTATGACTATTCCCTCCTATTCCTTCAAGTCATCGATGTCCATGGGAACATCCTCCTGGCGCTTGTACAGAACGGTCACCTCCATGGATCTATCTTGAAATTTGTCCCAATTTTTAAGAGCCTGCCGTGCCATCTGCTCAGACTTCATGAGATTCTGATCTTTATCCCACTTGTCGACCAGCCAATCCATGGTCTTCGCTATGGCAGTGCCCCTGCCGCAGACAGCGATATGGTTGTTATCGCTACAGCTTCCATGCAGTTGTGGCACATAGAGGTACTGCCTGTTGTCCTCTTGGGCAGCAAGAAGCAATGGATCGGAGGCAATGTCTGGATATTTCTGCCACAGCAGCTGCTGAGCCATCTTGACGGGTATATTTTTGTTTTGGTTTAGGTACTGGTCCGCCAATTGATCTTTGATGCCAGCAATGATGTCACGGGCTAGTATCCGGGCACAGCAACTGCAAAGGGCAAGAAGGTCTCTGATTAGTGGGGGAGTTCATGGAAAAAGTATGCATTCTCCTACTAAATATGATCACCCAAATGATACAACGTATACTCGTTCGATTGCATGGCTATGGTGATGCCATAATTACAGGTGATTCCCACCGCGTAGACATCTTTGGTGCTGCAAAAACAGGGAATTTCAAGGGTTTTTTCAAACTGTGCGATCTATTTGCATTTACCTCATGATCTGATCTGTCCAGAGTGTTTTCCCAAGGTGATCAACTGGAAAGGTATTTTGGGCAAATGAGCTGTGAAGAATATTCAAAATTAATCCAATTAGCCACTTGAAAAAGTCGCCGCAAAGGGAGTGTAAGCAATACCCCAAGCGACACAAGGCACCCAAAACAAAAAATAGACCCACAGCAAAAAAACAAACACGAGACGACCCCGACTCGAGTGTTGAATGTTGGACGATGAGGCTATGGTTGAGCAGATTAACGCGACAAAAAAAAAAGTGTCACTGCTGCTGGCCGACACCGACACGGATATGGCCAGCATTCAGTGTGGCCCAGAGGCCAAGACAGTGGGCAATCATGTTCGCGTTGGCCGTAAGCGATATTGGCAGACCGAGGCTGTCTGTCACCAGCGCTTGATGATGATTGCTCTGATGATGCTCTCATAATGCTGGCCATGATGATGATTGCGCGGATGCACAACTGGTTCGCATTGAATGTGATCTTCTCGGGGAAATAAAAGCAACAAAAAAAGTTGTAGCTACTGCACCTGGCTGGCTATTGGCCCTAAAAATAGATGCACAACCAGTTTGCAGAGAATCAAGACCAGAAGGGTCTCCTCAAGACCAGAAGTCCGGACAGACACACAATTGTAACCGATTATCTCATTAATTTAACGCGACAACTGTCCGAACAGCCTTGTAATCGATGTGTTAATTAGCAGACCACGATGTCTGGCCAAATCGGAGATAATCTTACCTCAATCAAAATCGTATGGTATCTATTTCGATGTGAATGCTCGCATCAATCAGAAGGGGTACCTTTAGATATGCATCTGCTTCTCGTCTTCAGGTTTCTGCGGGAATCGGAAAATTCTCTTATTGCAATTGACAAAGTGTAAACAAAGTAACAAATCAATGACAGGAGAGGACAGTGACAGTGTTGAGCAACGTATCCATTGCTCGTTCTGTTTGCACCATTAATAGCTAGAGAAAATATATCCAAGCTTTATTTCTAACTAGAAATGGCACAAAAATATTGGAGAAACTTAAGACATATTTTAAAAGTTTTTAATTAACAAAATACTCCCAATAATTGTTAGACTATCGAGAAGTCAGTAAAATATCGTTAGATCCATCAAAGTTTCTTCCACCACTATTTCCGCCTTCGCTTCGATAACGCTGTCACTTTGTCTTTTTTTTCTTTCTGCGTCAGAGGCAACATTATGGTTAATTTAAATTATATCTTTGGAATCCGATATGGTTTGTAAGTTTTGCACTGTGCGCATACAAGAGCAGCCTTCAATCAATGACTCTATCCACAGAGTTTTCGCTTTCATTGTGTTTTGGGCACTCGGATACGTTTTGCGACGTGGATGTATTAAAGCACTGGATTGCGTGCTCTACCGGGCCTGGCGGGCAATGTACTGGCCACCGGATGACTTTCACAGGCCTGCGGATTGCCATAGACGCTCTTGCAAGGAGTGCCTGGTACAGCGTCTAATTTGTAGAATCCACCGAGCCAAGATAAATGTCCTTGTGATCCTTAACACTGTCTCGCACAAAGGCCTGTGCAAGGCCCTTATGCATGCACATCTACGCGGCGTCGATGTGGATATTGTCACACAGAACCAGGAGCTGAAAGCACGTGACCTGATGCTCAAGCAACTCTGGATGTTTGGGAAATGCGTACGTCCGTGCCCCTGGAAACGTATCATCAACTTCGCCGGCATCGACAACAAACAGCTGATTTTTATTGTGGATCCCGAAATTTTGTTGCTTTTGGACTATAGTTTGGTCCGTCTGAATCGTTTTGATGTAGTTGAAGCTTCCAATATAGCGCCTGCAGCTTGATTTGTGCCGGTGTCCGGTCAACAAATGAATTGATGCTGTCCCATTTAATAAATAAAATTAATGTAAAGGGATTCGAATGCATAAACATTTATCCATGTGGCCTAACTAACCGGAATGTGTGGTTCGGAAATGGAAAAAATGCAAGAAGCTCTCAAACTGCTGCCCCCAGAGACATAGCAAGACCGTTCAGGAGTACCAAAAAAATCGTCAATAATCTATTTAAGTCGCACTCTAATTAGTTCCTACAGCTAACACTTGAATTTAGTGCCAAGACAAACCATTTTAGGCATGGAAAATTGCTTCGATTGTCAGCTAAAGTGTTGCTTCTGCTACTCCTGTACTTAGCCGTTGTTAACCAGGCCGCCCCTTCCTCTATCCCTTTTTGACAGACAGAATAATAACACTAGCGTGTGCCTACTCCAGTACTCCAGCCTTTGTGTGCTGTGCCCTGTGCCCCTGCCCGCCTTCCTCCTTTGTAGTTATTATTGTATGCATGTCTGGAATTTAATTTTTTCTGGCATTTACAAAACACTTCACAGAGCCTCGTCTCGCCACACCGCCCTTCTCCTTGCTTTTGCTTTTTGACAAGAGCCAGCGATGACAGCAATTACCATACGATTTGCATGACGTTTATGTTTATTTTTCGTCTGTTTTCGTCTTTTTTTTTGCTGATTTTGAGATGGTCTTTGTGTTCTTTATTGGCCCCTGCTTCAGGTTGATTTTGACAGTTGCCCGACTCACTCACTCACTCACTCACTCGGTTGGCCACAACATTCAATGTTGAATTCGCATTTCGTTAGCTTGTTATGGACCACCTACGGCCATTTCTGAGCCGCTCGGACAGACAGTGAAACAGTCAGACAGACAGACAGACAGACCCACAGCGAAGCAATTAAGCTGGCAATCGAAGACAATCCGAAAAGAGGGACGTATTTACAAAAGCGAACAAAGGGTAAAGAAAACAAGAACCAAGCGAGTCACTGGTTCTCCTCCAAACAAATGAAAACAAAACGAAAGAGGAGGCGGCCCTTGGAGATGTCAAGCGAATCATTAAATTTAAGGCAGAATTTATTTATATCCAGTAGAAAGAATGGAATACCATTTGTATACAGAAACCTACGTGAAAAATTCAAATTGGTAATGAAAGTAATACAATTGGTGGGGTATGCAGGTGGTGGCACTTTATCTTCTACTACATATCTGTCACATCTATAATGTAGTGCTCGGCCAGGCAGGTGGCGAGTCGATGCCAGAAGCTATTGCTATTGGGTAGGTCTGGATTTTTCCCAATCGAAGTCAGGGACATGGCCAGTGTAGCTTTTATCCGTATCGAATCCTTGGATTTGTGCCAATGGGAATTGCTTCAAATTATTCCTAGAGAACTGAAGCAAAGTTTGCTGCGCTCAAGCAAAAGAGTTGCCACTTTGTTGCTTTTAAGTGTTTTCTTTTTGATCAAAATAATTCAAGTTTTATTTAATTGATAATATTATTGTGAATATTTACGCTCACAATTAGTTTTTTTTTTGCAAATTGTTTAGACCGTTCGATCCGACGTGACACGACTTCGGAGATGTTTCTGTTGACTTTCCGTCAAAACAAAAGGCAGTCCTGTAATTAAAGCAAATTCGATTGAAATTGAAGCTCGAGTCACCAGCGCATCGCAGGTGCACGTCTTGCTTGTCGGGATGTTGATGCTCTGCTCTCTGATTTAACGCTGATTAATTGGCACGAAATTATTATTACAGCTTGTTATGGCGATGCCGTTCTTCAGGGACGGGACTGTAATTTGTGCTCTTCTTTTCATGGCAGTTGCCGGCTTAATCAGGTTTATTAAGGGGCCAAGCAATCGATTTAATCGCATGGACAGAGTGGCAGATAGTAGGTTGTTGTTCCTTCATTCAGACACTCACCGGACAAGTTCCGCTGATACCAACACCTTTCTCATTCCCACGACAGTGGCCATCATCCTTCACACAGATAGACTCAGACCCAGACTGAGACCCAGAGATCCGGGCATAAACCATATTCATTTATTACCGGAGAGAGTGTTGTACAAACATTTAACTATCTTTTCAATATTTCGAATCACTAAATAGCATAACATATCGCTTTGCAGCGAGCTCCATTTATCAAATTTCAAATGAAAAGAGTTTGGCCACCAGCTGGGCGAAGGGGGATTGGGGACCTACGTTAACGCTCCTACTCCTCCTGCTCCACGGTTATCCTCCTGCGGTTGAAAAACAAAGTGCAAGCCAAAGTGAATTCCCGTGGAGCGTTTAATCAAAATTTACCGGCGAACGCGTTCGCTGACAATGAGAAATTGCAACAAATTCGCGCTACACCGTCGAAAAAGCAACCTTCTCTCTATCTCTCTCGCTTCATGGCCAAGAGCAAACATGGTCGGAAACCGAGGGAGATACGGGGCATGCAGGGTACAGTGCATGGGTGGGGGGGGGGAGTGGTGTCGATAGCAGCACAAACAAAAGCCAGAAAGAAATGCTCCGATCACGTACCCCAACTGGCATTTTAGGACCTCTATATGGGGGGGCTCCCGCTGCTTTGGTTGCCTCTCGACTGGATATTGTTTTCCGACACACACCACACACACAAACACACACCACTCCACACTCTTCTCTTATTCTCTGTTGAATTTTTTTTGTTTTTTCTCTGGTTGTGGATATGAAAAATGATGCCGAAACAATTTTTACAACCTAAAAGCGGTAGCGGTAGCAGTAGAAGGAGGAGGAGGGGGAGGGGGACGAGAAGGTGGAGGCCTAAACCGCCTTCTAACCACTCCAGGAATGGGCTCTCGAAATTGATTGATGGGCCCCAGCGATGGGAAAACTGTGTGCACTGCTGCACTGCATATCGGTGGGCGGGATAGAGAAATGATCATCGGAGTCGTGCAACGTGCAGCCGTGCAGCGGCTGGCCCCAAAATCAATCTGGCTAAACGGTAGCAAATGGGCGTACAGAATGGATTGGCATCCAGTCTATGTGTGTGTGTGTGTGTGTGTGTGTGGAGGCGTATGAGGCGCTGCTGATTTGCTCGCATTGCCATGTCCATGGGGATATTGATCGTCAGGTGGGCAGAGATCGAAACGAATACGTTGGAAAGTGAATGGAAAGAAAAGGCAAAGCGAATCATTTGCATACGAATAGATCCACTATAAGGGAATTGATCTGCAGGAAGGAGCTAGGAATGTGAATGGGAAATAAACTATCAATAGGCAGGAACTACAATTTTTTAGACATTAGAAATTGATCAGTATATAATGAAAAATATTCAACAGAAGTCGTTAGAAAAATGTTTTCAGTTAAAGAAAACTAAAATAAAAGTCCTACAATTGTTTAAATATGCATACAAAAACTTTCAACGGATTTTTAGATGATTATCATGGAGGATTGGTGATAACAACATCACTTGAGGTTCTAGAAATGTTGTAAATAAGCTATGGAGATTCTAATAGTAAGTAGTCAAATCTATGAAATAAATGAAATAAATACTAAGTGGAAATATCTCTCAAAGACACATCAACTCAGTGTAGTTCTAAGAAATAATAAATATAGGTACATATTTATTTTCATGGCAAACAAATCAATGATCACTTGCAAATATTTATCTCAGTTTATCCTCTCTGTGCTCTAAGCAACATTCTAGGAAAATTGATGAGGAAAATGAAATGCAAAACCGCCCATTTAGATGGAAATCCATGAATGTCAATAAAAATAAACTGCTTGACCAGTGGAAAAGCGTTGAAGAGCTCCACAGCTCCACAACTCTGCTAGTCCGTTCAAAATATGTAGAGCAAATCAGCCTGAAAAAACTCTTTGCCTCTGCCCTGCTCCTGGTGACTCAACTCAACAGCGAGAGAGACAAACATGGCCCAAACCGAAATTGGAAATGTGCCAACTAAAATAAACAGTTATTGAGTTGACTGTTTCGACACTTCCCGCTGCGATAACAAAGAGAGTGGGGAGAGAGAAGGGGTGGTGGAAGTGGATGTGGATGGATACAAACACCTGGTGGGTGGGTGATTGGTTGGACTTGGTCTTGGTCTTGGACTCCCTGTTGCTCGAGTCGCTCTATTAATTAAATTAAATTTCAATATAAATTCAAATGGGCAAAGCGTGCTCGCTTACGTGTTCTAATTGGGCGGGCGACTGCGCGACTGCTATGTAGTGCGCGAGTCAATTAGGGAGTCCAATACGCCCGTTCCGCCCATTGTGGGTGAGCCATAGTGTAAGTCATGATTGGTGGGAGCTGGATGGCAGGCGGGGTGCGCAGCTGGACCCAACTGGTAGACCTAATTGTTTATTTATGGAAAGGCCTCTGCAGTTGGCGAAACTTTTTATTGTTGTTTCCTAGTCAGAACTGGCGAGTGGACCTGGGAACAGGGCCTGGGCCTGGGACTTGGCTTAGACTGCAGTCATGGCACTCGTGGGGGAGCCTGTGACTTGGCATCAAATTTCATTAATCACGCAAATGCTTATCGCATGGCCACAGCAGCAGTCGGAGGAACTCTCTGGGAGCACTCCACTCTCCTGTAGGAGCGGCCGGCAATCGTTGAAAATGGTCATAATTTGTCTGACTTGCTGGAAAAAAACCCTTCCTTGCTTCGGCAGCAGGCACGGGTGTGAATATGAAAATGCGGCCCCGTTGCATGACCAGTCCTAAGCCCCATCATCATCATCATCGTCATGGCTATGACCATGCCCAGTCGACTACCGACAACCGAACTCCCTCTTTCTGCATTTTCTGGGGCCTCTCGCCTCTGATTATGCCTACAACACACTCGTTCTGATGCTTCAATTCTGTGCCAGTTGAGGCAGAAAGTCAAGGAGATTCTGGCAGCAGAAGGAGGCAGAAAGAGTGGGAGGGTAAGAGCTCCAGAAAGATGGGGGTCACTGTATCAGCTCTTGTGTGAAAATTCTGTGGGAGGCTGCTTTGCTGCTCGCTCGAGTGATGTGTAAATCTCTCGCTCTGCTACGAGGCATTCCTTCGGTGCTGGAATGAGGTGTCAAAAGTGTAGAGTTACCCCAACAACAGACACGAGCATGGTAGTTTTCGAATGGAGAGAAAGGGACCCCGCATCCAGGTGGTCTTTTGATTCCGTTTGATAGCTCGTTCCTACCTGGCAGCCGAATATCCCATTACAATCACTTTGCTATATAGTGAACTCTGCTCTCCCCCCACTCTCTCCAGTCAATTAAGACATTATCCAATGTGACAGTCGTTACTTGTGTCATTTAAGGCGTCACAATGTCCCTTTTTGCAGACGGTATCTGTGTGGACCCTATTTCTGTATTTTTTTCCGAGAATGAAAATAGAAAAGCCGCCAGACAACCTGGCAGACGCTTTCTTTGCCCATCCTTGGGCCGTGCCTTTTCGCCCCCCCCCCCCGTGCCTTGGCCATATTAGCAAGGCAAATTTCCCAAAAGGCACAACGTAGTGCTGGAGGGGATGGTCTTGGCCAAGGGGATGCGCCAACAAGTATGCAATACAATCTTGAAACTCGAATAACGGAAATAAAAATTATGAGCCAGGAATATTTTATCGCTGGGTGGAAGGGTGGTGATATTTGCATAAGAAAAACGTTTCGATAGGGGGAGAGAGAGTGAGAGGCCACAAGATTGGACTTTGAGTCCGTGGAGGGGACACAATTTGTGTTTCTTCTCTTTTGTGTACCCTAACAGAGACGGGGATATTATGTTTTTGTCGCAACGAACTGTGCAGAGCTTTATGAGTAGATTTCAAAGGGATTTTGTATGCACTGAATGCGCTTATCCTTTAGATGAGACGCAAGTGCTTGGAAAAGCAAAAACCAAGGGAGAAGCTAATCAGAATAGCTGATTCTGTGGGCCAAACAGTCCAATCCGTCATAATAATGTTCATTCGACAGACAGAGATCACTTATAATCATAATTTTAATCAGTTTTGTGGTTTGAAAGCAATTGCCATTGAATGTTGCTGGTCTAAGAATCACTGGGCTCGCGAGGAAAAGGTTTACAAATCACTGAGCTTGCTGCCTGCGCTTAGAATTTTACTCGTCCGAGCTCCAGATGTAATTGAACATTCGCAAATCCGCTTTGATGATGTGCTTGCGATTGCATGCTTTTGCCACAGCCATCGCCCCCTGGATCGCATCCATGGCGTCACCTGCAACACGAGAGTTGAGTTGTTCAAGAGACTGCAGCTCGCCTTTGTTGAAATTCAATGTGATTCACTTACCAAAACACATGTTCAGCAATACTTTGGCCAAGTCTGGATCCACAGTGATGGTCTTGTCCACCACATCATGAAGCAAAAGATCCAAGGCCAGCTGGGACCAATTAATATTTGGTTCATCTTTGTAGTTGGTCATTTTCAAGGCTTTTTGTTGTTGAAAAGTTTATACGTGTTTATGCGAAATATAGATAACAAAGAGATGGGGCATTGAAACGCGTGAAACACTATCGATCGGTCCATGGCAGTCGATACTTTTGTAACATCTTTAGTTTCTTTGTCTTTTCGTTAGCTTAAATAAATTAAAATAAATAAATCTTCAATTCAGCCTCGGAATATGTAAGAAAGCAATCAAATATTGAAAATTAAGCTTATGTTATATATCATAATTTGAACGATGAAACTTGTCGGAACTATCGAAAGTGCCTGCCAGAAACACCTTCGCCAAAATCAGCTGATTGCCGCAAATATGAGAAATTAAAAAGAAAATTTATGGTGAAAAAAAAGAAGTAATTTCTAAGCAAAAATAAACGTCAAAGCGTATACCAAATTCGATGCAGTACACAATTTGTTCTTCCCTTCTTTTGGGAGCAGTAAGATTGGAGAGCAGCACGTGCCTATTCTTGTGGCTGTGGGCTGTGTGTGGGTCCACCGCCTTCATGGCCACCATGTTAGTTTATTCGTTGTTGTTGTTGATGTTGTTTGGGGGCGTTGTAATTGATAAGTTAATTTACATTTTTATTGAATGGCCAACGCAATTGTTGTGCTCTTCGTTGTCACGAAGGTCAGGATGGTCCAGCACTAACAGGAGGTGCTTTGCATATTTTCATTGAGTGGAGTGGAGTGGACTGGATTGGAGTGAAGTGAAGGAACAGAGGAAATGTGCAAAAAATATATGTGTTTTTTCTCTGGCAAGTTAATAAAACGAATTTGTGGTTTATGTTTCTCACAAGTCGGCCGTGTATAAAGCTCAATTGTGTGTGTAAAGTGGAAGGCGAAGAATAGGAGTAAATCCCAGACGAAACGGCAAACAATTGATTCATTTGCTTAAATTGAATGAATGAATGAGAATGAATTGAGGTTAGCCAACGAGTTGTAATGAAATTAAATGAATTTCTACCGTTTCAGTCAACGAATTAAATGAATTGTAAGGTGAAATAAAAGGAATATAAGATGGATGAAAAATGAAAATCAATGGAAAATTTATCTTAAAACAAGTAAAGCCAATGAGAAACAAGCTGTACCATAGAACAATTCGAAACAAAAAAAAAAAATTGTATGGGGAAAATATTAACCCTGCTATGTAGTTTCCGTCAAATTTTGGCTCACAAATATTTTTTTTTTAATCAGACATTCGACTGCGTTTCGGACCGCGAACACCAGATCGCGCCCGTGACCGTAAATATTAAAATTAATTCCACTCGCAGCGGTGGATCTATTGCAATATATCAACAAAATCGGAAACCGATACTCATAATGGCCGTAGTGTTAATAATTATATTAATGCTTGCCTATTTTCTTAAACCAGATTTGTACGACAGACTGACAACGACAAGAAGAGCACATTAAAAGTCCGGTAAATATCAACATCGAAACTACATACATAGATTGTCATTCTTTATTTTCGAATAGCAACAAAATGAATGAAGACCGGTCGTTGGAGTCCATGGAGACCACTGGGTCCGGCTGTTGTTGGTGCAGAAACAAAAGAAATTGCTGTTATGTAATGATCTTTTTATTGTGTTTTACAGTATTAACATGGATATGCGTGTTTTCCAGTACGAGGGGTTAGCAGCGAAAAGGACATTATTAAACATTTAAAGGATACGCACAGAGAGTGTATCTGTCAGTATGCAATGCAGATTTCTCTTGGTTTTTGGTTTTTTCGGTTGCTTTTTTTTTTTGGCGTTTTCGAGGGTCCAGAATCGAATTGGAATGCATTCGATGTACTCGTACATACTCGTATTCCATGTTCCATCGGGCAGTCGTGCATGAAAAGTTAACGAGAATTGATGTTGCATGTTTCGCCAAGGCAAAACAAAGCATAAATTTCTCAGGCGAGATGCTCCAGTGCTCCGCTGCCTCCTCTACCCTTTACTCCCCTCACCCCATCCATTTTTCCCATTTCCAATGGCAGTTGGCTTGTTTTTACATGAAATTTCGAATGCAACTCTCTCGATATTCGTATCGTCGGGGGCCCAAGTACATTGTGCAGCCCTTTGGCTATCCTCCCCTCAACCTTTTTGTTGCTGCTCCTTTCACAGACGACGACGACGCGACGTTGCATAAATTTTCAGTCAACGAATTCAATTTGCGTAACGCATGCGGATGGCAAACACGACCCCCACACGAGAGAGTGGTGGCAAAATGTATTTAAGGATGAAAGGGAGAGGGAGTGCTTTTTAAAAAGTATTTGTAGTATTTCGCAGCTCTCCACTAGAGAAACTTTTGGTTTGCAGATTGTTTGATTAGCAGTTGGTATCACCTCCCTCACTCTCCCACTCCCACTCCCGCTCCCACTCACTCTCCTTGTGGGTCAGATTAGAGCAATGCTCGTGCCGCCGCCTCGTGCATCACGCTGACAACTCTGGCGAACGTCTGGATCTGGCCCAATCAGTGTCGCCTCTAATCCGCTCCCTGCCTGGACTGCCTGGGGTTCCCTGGCTCATGGCTGCATGCAAATCACCTCGTTGACTTGTGGCCGCAGTGGGTGGCAGTGTTGCCATTGCCGTTACCATTGCCTTTGCCACGGCTGTGTCTCTTCTGATTTGAGTTGATGAATTGCAGTTTTCGGTTTGCAGCTGGAAATGCGTGTGGCAGGAAAGGCGAGCATAGAGTAGAGAGCCAGAGCCAGAGTCAGAGTCAGAGCCCGCACCCAGATAATCTCTCTTGAGCTGATTACGTGGACAGTGGACAAACAAGGAATGGTAGAAGGGTTGGTTGAAGGTGCAGATGGAGATGGAATGAGTGGCCATAAAGATGCAACGCTTAGAGGATGTGTTCATTCACATCACAAATGGATCATTGCTCCTCTTATGTGATGGCAGCACTGGAAGATTGTGCAACGTGCCACTAGATTACGAGAACTGTTGCAAAGAAAATGGATATATAATGCATCATCAACAGATATCCCTGACTTGCTATGCATTTTCAACGACCTACACAATTAATGAACTTTTATTTCAATCAAATATCTGTGGACAGGACAGAACTATAATTACCACTCGATGGGACTACCGCTGACATAAATTTGGAATCAATTTCAAACTAATATTCGGACCAACATAATTACTCATCAAATATTCATACAAATTTCGGTGCAAATTGCGGCGCAAACAAACGCTGGAAAATCCAATTAAATGGCAATCATTACACTGGCATCGACGAGCGGCGTTTTCTGCTCAATTAGCCGCTGCTCCAAATCGAAATCAATCGCTTCATGCAGCTAACTGCCACCGTGCCAGGAGGGGAGCGAGAGACTCTGTGCCACTGTGTGGTGGCAGCTGCCTCGATCGAGCTGCTGCTGCTGCTGCCCCGTCAATTGAGCGCTAACAAAGATAAATGGCTGAAGCCACAAAATTGATTTGGTTGACAGATGAATTGTGGTGTCCCACACTGTCGGCCCCCTGCATCTCAAACCCCTTGTCAAAGCTGGCATGTCAAAGCTTTGCAGTTGCAACAATGAGTGCAACACGAACTGCAACCAATAAAATCAAAAGCATATTTTTCAATCATTCATTGAACGAGAGAAAATATTTCGAAATAAAATGGCAAAATGCAAAGAAGAATAAGGGGGGGGGGGGGGGGTTAGAGGCACGGACTGGCATGCCCCGACAGGCAGAATGAACAGAGCAAGAGAGACAGAGACAGAGAGAGAGAGACATTGGAGAATATTGAATGAAGCACTTAAATGCGTTTCAGGCCGCGCTCTCGACACCAAAAGCGCTAGTGGCCGGCCGGTCGACAGTCGACACTGCCAAATGCAATTACGTATACGCCATGGATGCCACATGCGACCTCCGGATGGTTCGTGGAGGGGGTTTGGGGGGTAGTGCTACTGCCAATTGACACTTTGACGCATAAATCAACTTTATTGTTTATTGATTTTTATGTTTGCTCTGGTGTATGTTTTCTGTGTGTCATTTTATTAAATCTTTTGTGTCTGTGTCTTCAATCTCGTAACGCGGCTGGGGTTCATCTCCCTCTCTCTCTCTCTCTCTTTCCATTCGACCCTTTTAGCTCTGCAATCTCTCTCTCTCTGTCCATGCCCCCACCGCCTCTGAATTCTGTGTGGATGTTCCTCTGGTTATTTATTTGAATTTATGCGATTTAAATGAAATTGGTTCATTGTTTGCTGATGCTGATGCTGGGCATCACTCAATGCAGTCAATATTTTTGCGGTATACACTGTACTTGGAGCAAACAGGGGCATATTGTTTTTTTGTATGCAAAATGTATGCAAAAATAATCAGCATTCATAGGGTAGTTCTTCCCTTCAAAAATTTCTCGAATTGTTATTGGCAATCCAGGGGTAGGGTATTTGATTAGTCGTTAATGTACCTAATACAAATTCTTATCAATTTACCCCCTTATTATGCATGTTTTTTTTTCTCTTTGCATATGTGTGTGTGTGTGTGTGTGTGTGCACTGAGAGACTCTGGACATGTTAAACAATTTATAAATCGATTAAAGATTTTGCTTTGTTCTTTCATTTTTATTTCTTTTCTACATTTGCAAACACACAAAATAAGAACGGAACATGCGCCATATATGAGTGTGAGTGTATGTGTGTGTGTGTGTGGGCAAGTTTTGTGGATATAATGTTCGATTAGTGGTAAATATTAGGGAGAAAGAAAGAGATAAACATTCAGAGATATTTAGGGAAAAGCAATAATAACGACAAAGGAACCCTCTTCAAGGAGCCTTGTGAGTATATTCCACTATATCTCGGCAATTTTCATAAGATTTTCCTTCTTCCATACATCTCTCCCATGAAATTTCGCATTTTTCTTTGCGTTTTTTCCAATGCAATCATAGAATTTCATTAGGCCAATCTTTCACCTCTCTCTCCTACCCTACCCTACCCTACCCACTCTTTATTTAGTTGGCGAAAATCATTCAGTTATTCAATCAAAGCTCAAACCAAAAACGAATTCATGGCGTCCCCTCACCCGGCACCGGCCAAAAAGTCAACTGGAACCGCTTTTGAAATATAATGGGAATTCCGTGGAAACTTTTACGCAAAGCAAAAGCAACTGTCAATGCCCCCAAAAAACTTTGTCCTGCTGCCAAAAAACGGCAAATAAACGTCAAGCAAGAAGGAGCTCCCGCCATTCTCTACGAATCGACTCCAAATACAAATTAAAATTTAAATGAGCTTCTTCTTCCTGGTATGGCTGCTCCTGCGCCGACTGCTGCTGCTGCTGCTGCTGCTGCTCCATGTCCATATTGACACGTGACAAAAGTTGAGACTGCCAATAAAATAGGAAAACAACAAAAAACAACAGGGCTTACAGTGGGGCCGGAGCAGGATGTACCCCAGAGCTAGGCCCATGGCAATGACCTCCTTGCTGGATCCAGCACCTCCAAGGGGAAGGCGTAAAATGTTTGAAACAATTTCAATAACCATTTCCTCTTGGTTCGTGGTGGATGGGTGGATTGGCTGCTGTGGCGGTATTGACTCCAAGCCAATAAAAGATAGAAACCAATCTGCTGGGGATGTCTGTCTGGCTGCCTTAAAACTGATGAAAAATTTTAAATTTAATTGGAAAAATGCTTCCCAATGAATGAATATTCCCACGCCCTTACGCCCACCCGCCCCGTCCACGCAAATCGATTTCATTTTGTTTGTTTCAGTTTTTGTTTCGTTTCGTTTCGCTCGGTTCGATTCGATTGGGCGGGGAAAATTTGAGTTTGAGTTTGAGTTCTATTTGTAAACAGGCCGTGTAATTGAAAATGCCGCAGGACTAAATATTTAATTGTGTTTTTCTATATATACACGCATACACATACGCACATACATATGTACATACGCACACCCGAAGGATGGATATGGAAGCAGGCAAGAGGGAAAACTTTTTCGATTGAGCGAAACTATCTACGATGAGTTGGGGCAGAGCGCCAACTGCCAACTGGAACTTTTGCGATGAGGGAGGGCATGGAGTATATCAAGGAATATTCTTTGAAGGGTCCGCCACACAAAAGAAGTCTGGCCTCACCTTCACCTACCATAGACCATGCTTTAGCTCTCAGCATCCTTCGCGCTGCCAATGTGAACTTTGTGCTTACTTCCTGTCAGTGTCAACGGCGTCCATCGCATTTGTGCGTCCAAGAGGTCCATGCTGTTAAATCTGTTGTGCTAATATGACACACAGCAGCTACGCAGCTTTTTCATAGCCGGAAAGGCTCTCTCCACGTGTGTCTCTGCCTCGCACTTTTCCACCTTCCTGGTGCGTTGCAGTTTTCCCTGCCCATCCGTTCCGTTGCGATCCGTTCGCATGTTTCGGTTTTAATCTGCGACACAGCATTAACTTTCCAACATTGCTTCAGGGTTCGAGCTGCTGCTGTAGACCCGAGGCCAGGACGATGATGTTGCAACTAGGCGAGGTTCCTGCCTGACTGCCCGACTGCCTGCCAGCCACTCCGCCCCCTCCTGTGAACTCTGAGCTCTGAGCTGGTAATGCCCACTGACAGGGGCTTAAAGTCCTAGTCCTCCTCCGATGTTCTGGGCTAAATTTTATGAGCTATTTTTTGTGGACATGTCAGCTAGCCATATTGAGGATTGACAGAGGCTGAGGGCCAGCTGCTACTTATGTGGCCATGTGGCAACAGTTTAACGCCATTTTGGTGACAGAGCACAAAACTCTGCCCCTTTCCCCCTACTCAGCACACCACGAAGCACTGTGCAGCAGGAATTGCATTAAAGGTGAAACCATCGATGGATGTACACCCGCAAACAGCTTCAGTTTTGTTGCATAGTGTTTGCAAACTGCAAGTAAATTTGACTTTGTATGCCACACACATGCCCGGCCCTGCCCTGCCCTGCTACACATGCTCCTCTCAACAAAAAGAAAACCAGTGCATGCGGACACCAGTAAATGGCAGACAGCTTTGTAATGCCCCCGAAAATGGACTTCCGAGCTCTCATTTATTTCGGTACTTGCTAAACTTTCTGACTGGCAAAACACTGGTGGCACCTCAATAAAACAATTTAAAAGTCATCGTCGTCAACATTTTTCCGGAGCCAACGCCCCCCTTTGGATCCTTCTGGCTTGTGGCTACAGCTATCCTGGCTGGCTGGCTGCCCTTCTCCTGGTTTGACCGAGTAAGCTGTCAGTCTGTCCATTTATTTTGTTGCACATTAACTGCAGATAGATGGAGAGCTCTCCATACCACTCTGGCCTCCAGAGTGGCAGTCAGGAGGTCCACTCACGCTTCCCTCTTCCAAGTGGCAGTCAGGAGGTCCACTCCCGCTCCCCTCTTCCAAGTGGCGGCAGTCAGTGTGGGAGTCAGATTTGGTGTTCAAGCCCCAGACAGACACATGTGGTCCCTCATCTTGCCGCATGATGTTCCATTTACGAGTACAAGCTATTCCTGTTTAAATTTTGGATTTTAGTTTGGTTTTAAGTTGGGTTTTTAGTTGGACGCGTCATTTACATCTTTGGGCACAAATTGGCCTATCAAAAAGTTTGCAAAAAAAGGTTAATTAATCATTTTTGGCTTGAAGATAAAAAGCAGAGAGAGAGAGAGAAAGAGAGAGAGATAGAAAAGTAAGTGGCAGAGATAAGCCAGATCAGCTATGATTTTTGTGTATTCCCATAATTAATTTCTCCCTGGCATGTGCACACAAAAATTGGTCAAATATAAACATTAAATGAATAATAATTTAGTTTATACAATTTTGAAATGTTGAAAATGTTTATTCAGTCGAGAATAAAATCTGCAGCTGTCATGAATGGCTAATGAATACACTCACTACCCACACACACACACACACACACTCGCTAACCCTCTCACTCACCTAAGTGCCAGATGATATGACCCTAAAAAAAAAAAAAGAAAACTGGCAAAAGCTTGCATAATTTGGCGCCGCCACTAGCAGCTGCCAGGAACAAAATTTTTGAGATTTCAGCTTTGGGATTCCGTTTGCCAAAAGTTTGGGGCAATTAGAGAAGTACTCCAAGAGTAGCATTCGCTGACCCCCACGATTCAAGGGGGGAGGTTAGAGTGGGCATCCACTCGGAGAGGCGATAAAAAACACATTAAAATTAATTATGAGAAACACTCGACGCCATTTGCAACAGTTTTTTTATTTTTTTTTTTAGGGTAAAAACCATCCACCAAGCCAAATCTTTTTCTTTACTTTTTTGTCTGTTTTGGCAAGCGAAAATGAATCCATATGTGCAATGTTTTTTATGGACCCAAACTCTTGCCCACTCTCCTCACACTCTTTAGTCCTCTTTAGCCTCCCGCCACTCTGTCTCTGTCTCTGACTGTCTCTCTCTCTCTCTTCCTTTCTCTCTCTTTCTCACTTCAAAGTTAATTATGTTGACATAGTCAGTTTTCAGTAATTTCTTTCGCTTCTGCAACCCTTTTATTAAAATGAAGAGGGGTTCACGCCCTCCCGCTCTGGCTCTCACTTCTCTTCTCTCTCTTTTTTTTTTGGTGGGGGCAGTTATTAAGAATTATGCCACACCCAGAGTTCCACAAAGACGCCCAACGGGGCGGGCAGCAGGAGCAGCCGCAGCAGATCGGACGACTGCCAAGTTACTCAAATTAATTAAGTTTCGCCTTTTGCCAACATCGAGCATACGCCCCATTGCGCGCCAGTACACCAACACCCACATCTAGACCCACATCCACCCTATAGCCCTCCCACCAGGCAACTCGAATGACTGCAGGGTATGCGGTGCTTTTAAATTTTCACAAGTGACATTTTGCCAGACGATATCGGTGGCTCCCGTCCACCATGTCTCATGTTTTCTAACCACAGATGCATTGTGGGTGTTGTGGGCGGTGGGTGGTGGGTGGATATGTGTGGAGTACTTTTTAAAATGTAAAATTAATTGCTTTGGCGCAATTTTAATTATTAAAAATAAACTATTGACGGCAAGCCCTGAAGTTGAGCGAACGTCGAGAGCGATGGGAAAAGAAACCACGAAAAAAAAAGCCAACACATTAACGTTGAGAGGAAAAAACTTTTCTACTTGGCTGTCAGTATAGTGCACCCCCTTTATGCACCACCCACCACCCTTCTATATATAGAAAGTTTTTACTTTAAAAAGCTGACTTTCATCGATATTTTTTTACAGCTTTAGACTTTGCTGATGGCTTTGTTGTGTGCCTCATAGACGGACGGCGGCACGTTCTGTCTGTCTGTGCCGTCAATTAGCGGGGAAATAAAAATGAAATTTGTATAGAGGATGCAACATTTAGCCAAATTAGCCACTAAACACAGCAAAAAAGGCCAACAGCAACAGCAGCAACATCATCAAGTCAGTTAATTGCCGCAGCGCAGCAGTGTGGCCAAAACACCCAGGCCTATGCCTAGGCCGAGGCAGGGGGAACCAACAAAACAGGGAGCCCTGGCCATATTAGGGGACGGCAATTATACATAGGTTATGTTGGCAAGGGGACTGTGGATAATGGTGCCCTGTTTGTGTGTGTGGTGCACGTGCGGCACTATGAGGCATGGAGGCAGCGGAGGCAGCTGCAAAATTCAATTTTGGCTATGCACAACAAAAAAATTAGCAACAATTTCCACAAAATACATGAGGGGGAAGGACAGGCAACAGGATAGAAACGATGGGCTTGAAGGTCGAAGAATTTGATACCCTAGAATCCCATTTTGTGAAGAAAAAAGATTGGATCCCTCAATGGCTGATGCAAATCTCTGTTGAATATCGTTATACCCTCTTTGCGAAGGGTAGCAATGAGCACAGCGACAACAGGCACGCAATATAATTGAGTGGATGCATAAAGTGTGGCGAGAGGTTGCGGTGGAAACTCCAGTCGCTAAAGGGAGTTTGGATGGGGGGGGGGGGGGGGGGGGGGGTGGGAAAGCCTCAAAAAGTGGCAGTAAGGAGGGGTTTCGACTCCAAGAGTGACAGTAAGCAGCGCGGGTAGATACAACTCCAAGAGTGTGTGGCAGCAAGCAAAAGGAGAAGGAGACAAAGACACCGAATGGAGTGTGTGACGGCACGCGCTTTGCTTGTGTTGTAGAGGGGAGGATGGTTCTCTGGCTTTGGAGGAGGCCGCCTCTTCGTTGGATTCCCAGCACCACAGCATGCATGTACATAAGCTGTGTGAATGCCCTTTCGATCAAATGGAAATGTTTCATCCTTTGAGAGATTTATCTCTAAATATATCCAGCTATGATTTTAAAAGCTTCTCATTCATATTTTCGTTCATCCTGCAACATGCAGGGTACATTTGTAGTCAGTCTCCAACTATTTATTCACTCATTTATTCGTTTATTTGGATCCATTCCATTGCCATTGCAATTCATGCCATGATTTCAGTGCAAATTTCAATTTTGTTGCGCTTTTGTTTTAAATATTTGTTGTTGCTGTTGCTGCTGCTGCTGCTGCTGCAATTCTGAACATTTGTTAACGAATTTGTTTGCTTGTTGAACATTTTGAGCTTTCGTTCCGTTTCGCTCTTTTGGCCATTGTTCATTGTTTGTTTATGCTGCCACGTCCACATTGGCCGTTCGGCTGCCAGCCACCCATTGTTGCAAATGACGTGGCAGACCCCATAGCCATAGCCATAGCCATAGCCAGCCGATGCCGCTTTGGTCTGGCACGCACATCACCCACTTGGCCCACTGTTTGCCCCAGCAGCAACACCACCGCTGCTCCCTTGGTCTCTTGGCCAGCCTACGTGCCTCGTTGACTGTGCGACGCGTTTAAAAAACAATCAATTTTAATTTCAATTTAAATTAGTAGCTGCCTCTGTTGCTGCCACCCTCACCCACCCCGCCCACCCACTCTCTTGTGGCGTTTGCAACTTAACGCCGCTGCAATGTTGCCATAAAATTATTTTTGCAGGCCCTTTGCTGTAAATGCAATTTAGCTACCACTGCTGCTGCTCTCTCCCCCACTTTTTCGCCCACTCTCTTCCCCCTCTCACTCACTCTCATTGTTCTCTTTCGTTTAATTTTATTTAATGCTAAACTACGGCAATTGTTATGAAAATTGCCATAAATAATACTTAACAAAATTATGTGATATTTGTTAAAGCACAGTGCGTTTCAGCAATGTAAATCGTAGAAGAAAAAGAGATGAATAAAATTCTGTAGTTGGAATTTTTAAAAGTCTGAGAGTTTTTTTTGGTTTTTTGTAGAGGGAAAACTCTTTATAAAGTGCCCAAGTGTTCACACCCAACTGCCTCCTGCCACAACAGCCCTACACAACCGAAACGCACTGTTCGGGATAACCATCTAGTCATTTGTATGGACATTGTGTGCATTCGAAATTGGATTCCGTTTCGTTTCTAAATATTTTTCACCTTTCGAACTCTTCAGCTTTTTGCATTTGGAAATTTACTAAATATCCGAACCGAGAATTAAAATTGCAACAACAACTTGTTTGTTCTGCGTTGTGTGTGTGTATTAACAATTAAAATTGAAAGCCATAGAAATTGTTGAAACAATGGAAATTGTGTGTGTGTGGAAAGTCGAATGTTTGTGGAAATTTAATTAGAGGATTAAAAGCTTAAGCCCCGACCCGGCGAATCAAATGCAATTTTCTGTTGGCATACAATTATTGTATGTACATACTTCCAGGTCAATTTTTTGTGGTGGATTTTAAGACCTTTTCCATGTCTCATCTTCCTGTTGCTTCAACTGTAATCCTTTACCTGATTTCATGGGCATTTATAATTTAGTTTTTGGCTAAAATAAATTGTACCTTTGGCCAATTTGGGGGATCAAGTGTTGAGCTCTTGTGCTGTTCTGTAGCCTCTGGGGGCTTCAGTCGAAGACCTAAATCAATCACGGCATGGAACAAGCAAGATGCCACGCACACACACGCACGAGTTGGGGAGGAACTTTGAGATACATTTGTATCTGGTACTGGCCGCTGGCGCTAAACTACTTAACAGCCAACATTTTCATCGTAATTTACGTCTTAACCAACAAAACAGAACAGAGCTGAGCAGAACAGAGCAGAACAGATGGCATTCCGAGCAACAAAACAGGGTGTATCCCTGGGATATGCTGTATCCAGCGGATGCACACAGCATTCTACCCGTTCGACATTTGGCCACAAACATGTATTCCTTTGCAGAACAACTTTCGGCCACGAACCAACTGGAGGCGGATACGGGGATAAATTATAGGGTGTGCCCCGGTCCCTGCTCCACCGTCTTCTTTGAAAGTATCTGTGTATCTGTGGGATACACGCACACTCACACACACACGTCCCTACATTTGCGTATCTGCGGTCTGGCGTGGTCTTTAGCTTGTAGCCGAATCAAAGCATTTAATGGCGCTTTTAATCTTGTTAATCGCCCCCCTCACTACCATACTGCCACACCGAGATTCTCAGATAGTTTCGACCGTTTCTGCCACTTGCCACTGCCTGTTGTTTATGTATCTTGGAAGGAGGTGGAAGGAGCATGCCACGGATGGGCGTGGCCATGGAATGGAGTGGCATGGATTTTGTACGTACAGATAAATGGTTAAGTGAATTGTTGCATACTTGGAGGCGTCTTTAAAGCTCCTTTAACCCTCCCCCCCCACCAACAACAAAAAAACTTCAGATAATTCCGCTTGGGAAATAAAACGGAATCATTTTTATCCACTTTAGCGTTCGTCAAGGACAATTTTGACATGTTCAAATCCCTTTTTTGCCCCCCTCTCCACTCAGACAATGAATATTATTTCTTTATGCAAATTTTTGCCACAGAGTTCTCTGCCACTTGTTGGGTTGGCTCTGTTGTGTTGTGGCAGCCACTCCCACCGCCCACAGCCTTCTTTTGGCTCCCATTTGCGTTATATTTTGTTGAGCAAGACAAATGATTTCCATTTAATTTATTTTCAGTGCTTCCTCGCCTCGCTCTTTTTTCCGCCCGAAGTTTTCTTTTCATTTCTTGTGGCTCATGGCGGCAAAAGGATTTAGCTGAATAAATTATAGGTTGAAATTGTTACATCTTTCGCGTAGCGCGAAGGCGGAGGCGCGGGCGACCCACTATCTGTAGACAAGTGCAAATGGAATAAGGGGAGCACACAGCTGCTGACAAATGTTAACCCAAAGATTGTAGGAGCTGCAGAACGAGAGGTACGCACTTCTACTATATTGCTATTTTATTGTCTCTAAAGATCTCTTTTGGGGCATGCCTTGACGGTGGCCTCCTCTTTAATCCAGCAAAAGCTTCATTCTGTTTCGTCCCGCGATCTCTCCGCCACTCTGCCACTCTTTCGCTCTGCCTTAATTAGTTCCATTGCCCTTTTGGTTCATTGCTTTTGACCAGTTTCTCGTATTTGGGCAGCTTATGCAAACACGGAGCTGCTACAGCTGCCTGCCCAACACGTGTGTGGATTTACCCTCCCACTCTCCCTCTCTCTCTCTCTCTGTCTCTCTGTGCTTGTGCTCACTGAAATTTCACACTTTGTCGCTTAGCATATGATGGGGGTACGTTAGTGGAAGAGAGAGAGAGGAGGGGGAATTGGCAACTGTAGCGATTACAAACGCGCCGACTTGTAAATGTTGTAGCTGCTGCTGGCTCTGGCTCTGGCTCGCGCACTGTCTATGGCTCCAGCTCTTGGACTGGCCAACGAAAAAAATATAAAAATCCGACTCTGGGTACCGCATGGCATCGCGTGCCATTTTCGCGATAATGAAACCGAAAGGCAATGTGCACCAAAGCCAGTCGGCAATCCATGAGCTTCCAACTCTCTTGGATGCCTGCCAGCACCAGTGGCAGCACTAATTCGGGGCATTCTCGCAAACCGAAATCGAAGTGGAAATCACCAGTTTAATCAGAGGTTTAATATAAAAAAGTTTCAATTAATAAATATTTATTTTCGAAATTCATTTTAATTTGTAGGCAAAAGAAACTGTTTAACTGGAAGTTATCAGCTTAACCAACAGTCCAACCAATCCATAAATATAACGAAATATAAATTTATTTATTGCCTTCATTTATGCCAAAACTCTAAATTTAAAACCAAAGAGAACTGAAATACAGCCAAAAAAATGTTTTAATCGGAATCGGAGTGGCAATCGCAAACGCAATCAGTTTTCCCTTTCAACCGAGCGACTAATCAACGGCGAATCCTTGGGATGCCTAAGCGAAGGCAACCTCCTTTTTGGCGTGCTGCCTTTGCTGCCTGTGCTGCCTGGTCTGCGAGAAAAAGCCACCGATGCGTGTAACTTTTTCAATTAATTTGGCTAAGCTTGAGAGAAGTTCTGAGTTGAGTTCCCGATGCTGTTGCTCCACACTCCCCAGCCACACTACCCAGCCACACTCCACTGTTTACGGCTGAGTTATTTCAAAAATGTTTTGCATATCAGATTGAGTCTGAAGCCTTGGCATGGAAGCTCCGGGGCGGCACTTAAACGCCTTCGTTTTTAATTTAATAAGAGCCTTGCTGCAACGCAGCGACTGTGCTGCTCTGCATCCCAAATGAATGGAGAGACGAGAGCAAAAGATACAAAGAAAAAGATACAGAGAAAAAGAGAGACTAGAGACTCCGCGGAAAGTGCTGCAAATGCACCTCCGACTGCTGCTGCTGCTGAATTCGCCTGCATGTCAAATTTGAATTTAGCTGCATTTTTACAACTGTTGCAAAGAGTCTCGCTCTCCGTGTCTCTTGCTGCAGGCACCAGTGGCTGTGTGGCAGCAATCGCATGTGAGCCAAACAGTCAGACAGTTGGCAATTTGCATAAATTTAGATTAGTGACATCTGACGTGAGTCTCTGATATGCAGAGGCAAAGTCAAAAGCTATACCCAAGGAATAGAGTGGGTTGCCGGCAGCACGAAGTGGGGGGGGGGGGGGGGGTGGGGTGGGGATAGTGGGACAGGCAGTGGCATGCTGCAGAAGCAGCATTAAGTAGGCAACTATGCAACGATTGCCACCTCCTAATACTCTGAGAAGATTAGAATTCTGCGAAGTGCCGTGTCTCCCGTCTGTGACAATGGAATATGATTTATGAAGCTCGCTCTTGAGATGGGATGGAGGACCTGAAGCCTGAAGCTTGCAGCCAGCAGCCTGCTTCTGTGTGAAAATCAACCGCTCATGTGGAAAATTAATCGCATGCAAGCTCATTATGAGCATTAGTCGACTGTTGGCTAATTGTTGTGGCTGTTGCTTGCAACAGGAATAGGAACAGGACCCAAAGCTGCATGCCATATTTCAATCAGTCGTGCTGCTCGCCTAAAGGTGAAACTTTGAGGAAAATTAGCAGTAGATTTCTGCATGTAGATAGATGGAACGAGAATTAATATTATTCATTGTTATTTAAGGTATTTTCTGTGCTTTTCACTCATCATTTCGGCTTCATGTTGTTCCAGCAAGTACGCAAACAGATTTGTGTTGCGATTTCGCTGCTCGCCTCCACCTTCCACCTTCGGACAGTGCGATCCCAGCTGGTGGCACACATACCAATCCAAGGCGCTGTCTTGGGACTGAATTCGAGGCCAGACACCGAATCGCTTGGTGGATCACAAGCCTTACATATCTTTTTCCTACGATTTCCTAACATTGTGGATTTTATATCCACTTGAAAGTTGTAAGAACTTCAGAGAACTTCTAAGATTCGGAGAGCACAACCTACTGTGTGGCATAGCCTGGAATGTGGGGAAAAGGTCATCTAAATTAAAAAGGTTTTCAATTAATAAATGGGCATAATATAGTCGGTCGTATATGGTAATTATTAATTCTCTCAGTGTTAAATAAAACCCCTATTCAGGGCGGCACCTCACTCCGGGAAACAGAAACAGGTACCAAACTGAAAACATGGCTGTTTTTTTTTTCAGTCAACATAAATTAAATGCCTCCGGTTGGGGTACAGTAGGAGGGGAGCAGTGCTTTTCGGGTGCTAAGCCACCCCTGAAGTACCCTGTACTCTGTCTCCATGTTTCGAGTTTAAATTTTAGCATTTACTTTTATCTCACGCATCGTCTCGTGTGCAATAAGTATTCAAAAATGTATATCCACTGCGTATGTATTATATGAGATGTGGTGTGGTGTGGGTGTGTCTGCCTGTGTCCGTGTGAAGTCCCCCCCTATTTGCCAACACTCTTGGGCCAGAGTTTATTGGCTTTCGGAGCATGTTTGAAATTTACCGAGTTTCTCGTGTAATGCCTCGCTATATTGAAATTAATTACAAACAAAGGATGCTCCAGCGACGAGCCCTCCGCCCGGAGGAGCACACACACACACACGAACACACACATACACACTCGTTGTCTAGCTTGCTGTCTCTTTATTTTAGCCCACGTCTATCTCCTTACCACCTGGCACTATTTGGTGGAAGCTGTTGAAGTGAATGTTTCGCCGACAGCTTCTAATTTCTGATGTTTGTCTCTCGGCTTCAACGGGAAAAGACAGCGACAAACAACATTTTACGTTTAAACTTTAGAGATGATAGT